>VZRQ01007202.1:391224-428656 GCA_013397975.1 Machaerirhynchus nigripectus
AAGAAAGTACCAATCACTGAGAGATAAATTCAAATATCAATACAAGGTCAGAAAGGTGATTATTGATTTCATTTTCCTGTAAGGTTTGAGACTGAAATGCTATTCTTCATCTACAGCACAGGACCTTGTATCAGAAGGTATTTTTAAGACAGCCACAAGTTAGAAAACACACGTCTTTTACTATAGTCCTACCTAGAACGGGCACTTGGCAAAGGGGATACCACATATTCTAAGCTCCGTAAAGACGGCCCTCTGTCTGAAATTGCCACTCAGAACATTTCTAATTCTCAAAAACCTAAGTGTTGGGAGAACTTTTACCCTGATGACACGTATGATGCTTCAGCCAGAGTGTGTTATTCACGCTTAAGCAAGAGGAGGAGGAAACTTCACAGAGGTTTGTTAGAACAGTCCCGCCGCCAGCAAGCGCCCACGAAACGCCACCTTTACCCACACCTGCCCCGATTTAATTAGAACAAAAAGCCTTCCCTCCCCTCGTCCCACCGCCCTTACCTTCCACCGATCGCCCGATGCTGTGCAGGTGGGTGAGGGAGGGGTACGCGGCATGAACCCCCTTCAGGTACTGCTCCAGCTCCTTGGCGTGGTGGTACTTGAAGTCCAGCGCGGCCGCCACAGAAACCAGGCAGAGGATGAGGATGCCCACCACGTCCTAGAAAGAAACAGATGAAGCTCCNGCGCCGGGCGGGGGCCGCCATCCCCCGCCGGCCTCGCCCTGCCCCTGACTGACGCGGCCTCCATCCACTCAGCTCCCCGGCCCGCCCAGGGGTCGGGGCCCGGGGGGAGACATCCCTCCCCTTGTCCCTTTTCCCCTCCCTCCTTCCCGCCGCGCCGTCGGCTCTCACCTGCGCGGGGCACGGCTCCCGTGCGGCGCAGCCCTCAGCGCTGCCCTCTTTTCATCAGTCCCTGCTCGTTTTTCCTCGTTTTTCTTACCGGAGGCGGTGAGCGGTGTCGGTAGGGTTTTAAAAAAAACCCAAACAACAAAGCGGGGAGGGGTGCAAACGTTCACGTTTTGACTTTTGGTGTTGTTTTGGTTCACTAGAAGGGTTGTTAAACAGAAACCAAGCTCCTCCTCGGCACCTGTGTGGTCCTGGCGTGTGATCAGGGTGGCAGCACCTGGGGCCCCAGAGACTAAGCCTGCTGCATGGCCCGTGAGAGAATTTATCTGCAAATCCAACAGAATCTCTACCTAGTGCTATTTTTGTTTTGGCTTGTTTTGTTTAAAGATGAGTTTTTAATAGGCTTGTATTTGCTTACCAAAAGGACTGAATTCTATCTACAGAACTAAGTGCTTTTCTTGGTTCTGCACTAACCACATTGCCTTGGGGATATCTAGGTCTTGGGATTCACCACAAAGACTTTTTCATCACCTTTTGCTGTTTTGAAGATTGAAAAGAACTAAGAGAAAGTTAAGCTGGCCTCCAGCAACAAAAATTAGGATAGTGCCTACATTTATTTTAAAATATGAATGTGGATATAGCTGAGTGTTAGAATACAACTACTTGTAAAGTCTGTATAATTTTACTGAGAACAAAGTTATAACCACCAGTGGGGCTTCATCTGCCTTCTTCTGAAATTTCCAATCTGGTTAATGTCAGAAATGGATATTAAAGGAACTGAACCAACCCCAAACAACAAGTCCTGCATTCCAAATAGAAGACACTATATTTAACAAAAGTTCTTGTTAAACAAAAATTTACTATTAAATTAATTTTTTTTCCATGAAATTTTAAGAAAAAAAATGTTGAAACTATATCTTAATGCAACTATCTCTAGTGAGGCACATATATCTAAAAATACAAGATATCCACATCCAGACCTCTCTTAGTTCATGGGAGGGACTTCCGTATCATGTATGACATACAATAAGGGATGTATGCAAATTATAAGGCTACTAGATTAAAAGAGAAATGTAATATTATATTTCTTTTAAATAGGGTTCCTTCTAGTATGGTATTCTGGGGGAGGGAACAGACCCAGAGACTTTCTCCCATATATTGACTCCACCTTATTTTAACTCTCATAACTTGGCAAGACCCTCTCTCTCTTACCACAAATTAAAATTCTTGCAAGATATAAATATGGATGTATTTTACATTCTGTATTAAAAAATAAAAAAGTTGATAGTTGATTTTGATTGTAGTTACCTGCTATGTGAAATGGGAGAGAAACTGTGGGATTACACTGCAAACATGTCTCCAGAGAAGCAGGAGGAAGGAGTTGAGTATGTGAGCTTCATATTTGAATTTATTTGGCTTCAATATACATATTTATAGGCTCCTTGAAAGATGATCTGGAGACACCACTTGAGTAAGCAGGGAAGAAAATATACTCGGGTGGTAATCCCACATAAACATACCTGGAAACCTTCCCAAGATAATCACATGAAATCTGAGAACTCTGACTTCAAGACAGTGTAGGGTGTTGGCAACATGGTAAAAATCACCAGGGGTGTAAAAACTTAATGTCAGTGAAATAACTAGAGTCACCTTTGATACTAGATAATCACACAGCGTTATCTCATTTGGAAATTACACCACCCTCTAATGTAGCCAGCATAGTCATGGTTAAATGAGAGTGTTACTGCATATAGGAGTGTTCAAAATGATAGATCGTTTCTGTGCCAGGTGCTTGCAAGTTAAGACAAGCCAGCCTGTTTGGCAATATTTGAGTTACATGTGACAGAATCAAAACCCATTTTCCCCCCCCCCAGCCTGCACAAAACTCAAACTTGAATCGCTTTTCACAAGGTCAGTTTAAGCCAACCTGGGCTAGTAATATTCTGGTAAACACACTTGTGGGTAAAAGTCAGTACCAAAGATGAAATCCTGCATGAAGCTAGGTCAGCAATAAATCTCCCACTAGCATCAGTAGTTCACAATCAGAGACTACGTGTCTGAAACTGACTGCAGTTGTTCTCAGCACTGCAGTGGGCAGCGACCCTTATGAGGAAGTGACATAAACAGAGGAGCCAACTCCTCTTGCTGTAAGAAGCATTATTCGCCTCTCAGTATCATTCCGGATCGCCCATTCAAAAGTATTCAGAAAATAATTATTTAAGTTAGCACCTGAGCATGGGATTTGTGGAGAAAAAACGGCAAGTTCGTACGTGAACTTCGCACCCGTGATCTCAGCGGGGAGCTGGCTGGCTGGGGCTCACCGGAGCGGTGTGATGCTGAGAGTAGCTGCGTTGCCCTCTAGTGACAGGCACAGAAATTCCTGCCACGACCGGCAGGTACGAACAACTCCTCACGCAGTAGTTAGTACCACCCCAAGACTGACACTTCACAGACGCGGTTGAGATAGGTAACGGCAGCAAAAGGATCTTCTGGAAAAATTTGTGACTTTGGAGAGCCAGACACACAGGAGGCCTTGGAATTTGAAATCTTACTCAGTGTTTTGTCTTCTTTCATGTAGGATTCCTGCACTTTCCTAAGATCAGTAAGAAAAATAGGTGCACCACATTATAACTGAAGTGCCAAAATATTTTTGGTGAAAAATTCAAAAGGAGGTCACTAACAAAGATTAAGTTTTTTAAGAATCACCACTGCTATTAAAACCCTCTCATCTGAAATCATATGCTAGGCATACGGACTACAGCTACATGCTCTTTACATTAATGTAACATTAAGGACCTGACCATCAGATTTCTCTGGGGCAAAACCACAAGATAAAGGTTTTCTCAAGTGAGATAGACCAAACAAGTGAGTTCAATACAAGTGATGACACAGACACAAGAACTTTACAGGACAGCACAGTCCTGGACTAGCGTAAACCCAGATACGAATCACCTGAATAAACATCAGTGAAGCCATTCTGGTGTATAATATCTGCACCGACCAATTAACAGGCTGACATTATTATGGCAGAAGATAGATTCCCTGCAAGAAAGAGCACAAAAGCATCAGAAATCTCTCAAACATTCACCAACTGATTAGTTGTCTCTACCACACTGACAGTTCTCAGCTGAAGCTTGCATGTTTGGTTCATAAATCTCCTCCCCTCCGTCCCAGCATAAGGATTACCCCCGGAGAAGAAAGGGATGCCCTGCTGTGTCTGGTAATCTGCAATTAGAAAATGATCCCAAGGGGGACTATTAGCAGCTGGTATTGTTTAGAGCTGTCCAGACAAGCACTGATTCAGCTGGAGAATCTGGAACCACAACCAGCTGCCTGACAATCCTCTCACTCATCCCGTCTTGCAAAATCTGCATACAGCAGAGATTTTGAGCTACTGTACGACAGCATGTTGTCGTGCGCTATGGCAGAACAGGTCAGCTCTGCTCCACAGGGGGTTGAAAAATGGAAACATGATCTCATTCAAGACAAAGGTCTTGATTGTTGTGTCTAGGGTATTGTAATACAATTGTAACATTTTTCAGCTTTATCTTGCTCCTCTTAAATTGGCTTATACGTGCCCTTTCAGCAGTCCACACAGAACTAGATGTAATTCGAAAATAAATTATCCTTGGAATAGCAGAACCTAATTTTGCACCTGAGGCATTATATGTCCCTCAGTAGGTAAGAGCACAGGACTAGGAACAGGGAAAGCCAGAAAGGTTTGGTGGGAAGTTCAGTGGCCTGTGGACAGACGCATTTCAGGGAAGTAAACAAAATGAAGGAAGGTGAAGAATGTCCATAGAGGTCTTTAGGCGGTGAGAGGGGCCTGGAAGGAGGAAGGGTTACAGATAATGTGGTTGAGAAAAAGCAATTGAGAAGATTTGGCAGGTGAGTTCACATGGAAAAGGACTGAGAGCAGTCTTTCTGCTCACTAACATCTTGCTAATCTGACCTCAGGGTAACAAAATTTGAGGGATTTAAGATGTTGACATAGCATCTTGTCAGGTCTGCTAATTTGTATATGAAATGCATTGCAGTTAATACAATGGAATTTACAGAGATTCTTCATAGCTGATTTCTTGTTGATATTAAGCAATACTTTTGAGCAATCCGAAAATTATCCCAAGAACAGGACTCATTTCAGCTTTAGCCATTTGGAAAATCTGTCAAGCTTTGAAATAGTGTTTTGCCTTTTTTGCTAATTACCTTCAAGTCAAAATATCTTTTTAATTGCCATTGTCAAGAACAATGCAACACTCTTACTCACAATGATGGCAAGTCTGTCTCCTAAAAACAAAAGTCCTCCAGGCCACTTAGCATATCTGTTTCAAGTAAACAATGGTACCATTTCTGGAACAGGAAATTAAGATCCTTTTTGGAAAATGTCATTGTTTAATAAAACAATCCTTTATTTCTCTGCACTGATTTATGCATAATGGGCCTCTACACAGACAACTGAGCAAACAGTGTGCACTGAAATCTCCTATCAGTGAAAAGTACATATTGTGATGTTTTGCACTAACCTTTTTCTTTTGGGAAAGAAATAAAAAGGGAGCTTTCCAGATATACAATAGCTATGAATTTGCTGATTGGCAGTTTAAAAATGAATGTTTAGTGGTGCAATAAACAAAGATGCCACTTGCTTGACCTCAGTGAAAGCAGCTGGCAAGACTTGGATTAATCTGTTCTGTCTGTGTACTGACTGTCATTATTAAATGTTAGACTGTCATTTATTAAACCATATGGCTCTGTGTAGGCTCCATTTCTCTGAAGATGTGGGTATGGTTTTGTCACCAGCTTAAAGAAACCTAAAACTGAGCTGACCCTGAGAGAGGCAGCCCTGATGCCTCTCTTTTGCTGGTGTGAGCACTTGAGCAGCTGTGTGGTCAGCTGGACTGGGGAGCTGGTGCCTCTGGAAGCTAACCCAAACACCCACACACACACACACCATCCGAAGAATCTGTTTTCACCTGGCTCACCTCCTTAATCCATATAGGCACTGGCCTTTGCTGGGAGAGCAGAAGAGCCAGATGGCTCCTGAAGAGTGAGAGTGAACTGAGAGTGACCTACTGGCTAAGGGGAGGTAGGTATGGGATGCCACAGGTCAAAAGAGAGTCTCTTTGGAAGAATAAGCTGAGCTTGTAAGAAAGACAATGTTGTGCTCTGCCTCTCTTCTGGCAGTGGCTTGTTCCCTAGAGATACATGAAGTCCTGTAACTCTCCTCCCCCACTAATGATATGGGAATATTAATGCTGAATTGAACTATAGATTAATTAGTGCTTGTCAAACAGTCTTTGCCTATTAATGCCTATTAAACTAATGCCTATTAAACTAATGCCTATTAAACAGAAAATTGAGAAAGAGAACCCTCTTACAAATAAGGAAACCTCTGCTACCCTTAGGCTGATACTGTTGCCTGTTTGGTATAGAAAATGATGGTAATATAGGAATAGTTCCTCCAGCCACATGGGCCTTCCAAGACAACTGTCATGACAGAAAACTTATTAATGTTATCTTGATACAGCCAGCATTTACAAACACAACAGCCTGCACAAAAGAACACTGGAAATAATAACTTTGATTCACAAATGCTGGTAAGTAAAAGAAAAGCTGCTCCCGTGGTGGCTATGAAGGCTGGCTAAAGAGCAGCCCTTAACAAGACACAACCGGTACAGCAAGGATCTTTCAATACTCAGTATTCGAAGGTAGTTTTTTCCAGGTCATGAATATCTTAATCAGAAGATCCAAAATCAGGATGAAAAAAGTTGTTTTGCTGACAGCAGAGAATTTTCCCCCACTAGTTCTTCTTTTACAGAACTACTAGAAAATTATGAAAGTAGGTAAGATTTGATATGAAGCAAGAAAGACCAAGTAAGCTTTAATTTGGTCTTGGTTCACTGAATTTGTATACAAATTGTAAACTTCCAATGTAAATTATTTACAAACACTTTAAAGTGATTTCTTGCTCTAGAATGCTTTGTAATTAAACTAGATAATGAAAAAATAAACATTTTTTTTTACAACAATGCTTCCCTAAAAGTAACCCGTCAGCAATTTTTCATGTCAAATCCACACACAGAGAAGATATATAAGATAAGGGATACTTTAGCATTCTTGGCACATCTTTGGTATGGATATTTCAAAACAACATATATTACACCAGGCTTAGGCAGAGTCATCAGGCACCAAACTGACATCTGAGCAAGCCCCAGTTTGGAACAATTTCCTATACCAGCTACAGAAGGAGACAAATCTTCAGTGAGGTTCAATGTCTTCATTTTTATTTTGCTAATATATGGCTGTGTAAATATAATATTCTCCCCTGGGAATGAGGACTTCAAGAGTTTAAGAAAGAGTGGCCTCATCTCATTTGCATTAGTAATCCTTGTTGGCAGTCTCACACACAGGAAGCCTGAAAATACACAAGAAAAACATTTATTCCCCAGAGAGCCTGTGGTAAGGAGATCTCTAAATTAAGATCACTTGAAAGATATCCACATTTCATGGCGTGTATTCAAATCCCCATGACAAATAGCAAGGCTGAATAATGCATGAACTGCAAAGATTGACAAAACCTTTTGGGTAGTTGATTGTTTTTCACATAATTTTAATTATTGTTCATCCTACGCTGTTTTTAATGGATATTTATGGAGCCTTGATCTGCTCTTTTCATTATACACAAAGTAGCCTTTTTGCACCTCTCCTTTGCATGACTGCTCCCATGCAAGCTTAACTTCATGAAAGAGTCTGTCTTTGATCAATGATTGAACTGTTGAGAGAAGTATTTGGTCTTTAATACTGCCTTCTTGTGGGCTGATACTCAAAATTCCATTGTATACTACAAAAACTTCCATAGATTGCCATGGATATAGGTATTTGAGCATTAAAAATTTTACATTTCCCATATTTGCCTTCTTTGAACATAAATTGTTTTACCTTGTCCTAATATTCATAGATCTGTTGTGCTCCAGGATTTGGCATTATTGCAAAGTAACTATCACAATTACAAATGTATTACAATATAAGCCTAGTGTGCTTGCTGGTTTACAGAGTCATGGTACAGATCTTAGATTCATGGTGGCAGATAGATGTTTTACAGGACTGGAACGCTAGCCAGTTCTTACGTGAACTGAAGAGAGTTCTTGTTTTAATTTTAACTATAATAATTTTAAGAACTGGACTAAACTTAAAGGAGAATCTGAGTTGACAGAACTTGCATCTTCTCCTGATCCTATGATGTAAGTTATATTAATGTAAACTCACTTTTGTTTTTTTTTTTCTTGCTTCCCTTAGATTCATAATTTATGAGATTGGACCTCTAAATTTGGCCTGCATTACATCTAAATGTAACCAAAATGTGTGGTCACTTTATCCAACTTATGTCTTTGTTTTGAAACAAAGAATTATTTCTTTTCACTGCATGTGAAAACACAAAATGTATTATCCCTTGCAGAAGTTTGTATCTAAGACATGATTCCTCATAAAAAGACCAAAATTTATTTCTTCCTTTCCAGTCAGTGTTGTCATAATTACTTTCGGTAATTTTGGTACTTTTGTCTAGATCTAGAATTACAGAAGAGATCTCTATCTCTATGTGTTGTCCAGCCTTTACCCAGCTGTAAATAGAGAATCTGAGCTAGTAAATCACACAAGCATATGTTCAACAACTTTAAACTTACGCCAAGGCTGTCTTGATTTCAGTCACAGTTAGGATGATGTGTGCTACCTTGTAGGAGATGGAATAGGCTTGGAAGTTTTCATAGTTTGGCTTCTACTGTTCAGGAAATGTCTGCCTTCTCTAGAGTTTACACAGCTTTATATTAAAACAGGGGTCATCCATGGACGTAGGCATCTGTGATTTCTATTATGTTCTCTTTTAATGGCCTGGGCTCACAATTTTGATCATCATTATTTTCTCCCATTGTCTTTTGAAACAAGATTTTAGTGAGTTGCTAGGCCAACAGGGACTTACGAACTTTTGCTGTCTCGTAGGGATGTTTTATCTGATTAAAATATGGTGTCATAGTTTACTCTTGTTTTAAGGTATTTTTCCTTTCTCTGTTTATGTTCTATTCAGAACTGATTAACATGGAAAAAGATCTTGGTCCAGTCTCTTCTGAGAATTAAAGAACTGGGACTGATTTTTCTTTTGCTCCATTGAAGATGCTAGACTCCCTAGACGCAGTTTTGCATTGTCCTATGCTGTCTTTTATGTATATAGAGTAATTGAAGAGTGTGCAAAAGTGATAAATCAGCATTTTCTGTACATTTGGCAGTGATCCATTGATTGGGCTGCAGAGAATATGTCTGCTATCATTTGGCATTCTGCAAAGACCACGGCCAAGTTGTAGCTGGTACAGTGCTGTGGTTTGGATTTAGTATGAGATTATTGTTGATTCCACAATGATGTTTTAGTTGTTTCTGAGCAGTGCCTACTTTAAGCCAAGGACTTTTCAGCTTTCCATGCTCTGCCAGTTAGGACATGCACAAGAAGCCAGAGGGAGCATGGCCAGGGCAGCTGACCCAAACTGGTCAAAGGGATATTCCATACCATAGAATGTCTTGTTCGTATATAAACTGGGGGGAAATTGGACAAGCAAGGCTGATCACTGGTGGGGGGCTGGCTGGGCACTGCTCAACGGGGGGTGAGAAATTGTATTGTGCATCACTTGTCTTTCTTGGGATTTATTCCTCTCCCTCTTACTATCTTTCTTTCCATCATCATCATCATCATCATCATCATCATCTTTTACTTCATTGCAAATACTAAACTGTTCTCTCAATGCACAAGTCTTAACTTTTTACTGATTCTCCTTTTCTTCCCACTGTGTGGGGCATAATCCATGGGGAAGACACCTCCCTTCTCCTCCAGCTCTTGCAAATTTCAAATATCCTTGGGGTGTTCAAACTAGCATAGTTTTATTGCTGTCTTCTGACTGTGTTCCAGGTCTTGCTGAACAAGTATTTAAGAAAACCACCCAGAGATCTGCGCTGAGATTGGACAGCTCTGAGTGGACAGGTGTGTGGGATAGTATGGACAAGTGCCTTAGGACAGAGGGTACCCCCAGTGTTTTGGAACTTCCCCTGAACAAGTGCAGGATCCAGAAAAACTAGGAAATTATTTGGAAAAAGGATGCCATCAGCCTGGCAATTCCAGAGCGACAAATCACTGCAACGTGCTGTGTCCTGGCCCAGGCCTACCGAGCCCTATTCAGCACTATTCAGAATCCTCAAGGGAGAAGAATCTCCCTGGATTTGATGACAAAGTGACAGGAACTGCAGCTACTCCAACCCTGGCCCCAGGCCCTGCGGCTGAACCAGAGCACCAAGCCCTGCTGGTATCAGTCACCCCTTTTCACCAGAAGAAATGGACACAAGAGAGCTTGTTTAGTAAAGGAGAACAAAGCAGGGCCATCACAGGAACAGGAGGAAGAGGCAGAACAAGAGGGAACCACTCAATCCCTATCCCTGAGAGAGCTGTGGGATATGCAAAAAGATTTCAGCCATCACCCAGGTGAGCGTGTGATCACCTGACTGCTCAGATACTGGGTACCAGGGCTGGTAGCTTGGAATTAGAGGGTAGGGAAACCAAGCAGCTGGGATCACCTTCTAGGGAAAGGGGCATTGACAAGGAGATTTGCAAAGGGCCACAAGCCCTCAGCCTTTGGCAGGCAGCTCCTGTGGAGTGTGAAGAAAAATCCAGGCAAAGGTTGCATGGACGCTTAATTTTCAATGATACTCTTCTAGTGAAGGGACTTTTAATCTAATTTTCCACATGAAAAATCCAAAACAAGGAACAGGTGTTCTGCACTGTGAAGTGTCACCCTCTAATGACATGACTAATGACCTAAGCTCCTTGTTGTTACTTATTCCTTATTTGCAAAGAAAGCAGTGGATCAAATTCAAGTTTCCATAAACCAAAACAAGAGCCCTGAAGTTCCTGAGAGATACATACACTTATGTATGGCCTGAAGTAAGTTGAAACAGATTAAGCGTAAGTTTCATAAAGAAGGAGATACTTGGAGTAAAAAGTATTTATATTAAATACTGGAATATAAAGAATGGCTGGATGTATCTGAAGAAATTACATTATCAGGACACTAAAATAAAAACATTAAATTATTAATGAAGGAAAAATATTAGAATATTAAAACCCAAGGCAAGAAGACTAAATTTTTTTGGTAAGGCATGGAATTGAGACCCTAAGACTAAATGCATTCTTGGAACTGGCTGTCTTGACTCATCCTTTTCTCTGTAAAAATGACAAACTCAATACATCCTACTTCAAAAAAACTCAAAACCAAGAACCTTAGATTCATCTCTAGTTAAAACAGTCAGGCTGTGCCTGATGCAAATTGACAGATTTTAAAAATAGTCAAGGCAGAACAAAAGAGCCTTTCATTAAAACTTCCTATAACAAACTTTCCTATCACAGAATGATACTGTCACTTCATTACACTTGGAAAAGACTTTAAATTGAATCATCAAATAAACTGCTTATCCTGCTAGTGTAAGATTGCTGCAGGGCACAGAACAGAGTTTGAGGCAGCCTTGTTTCACCTTTGGCTCTTTCAACTTGTAGATTTAAGCAAAGATCATAATCCAACTTGGTGCTCCGTTTGCTTAAAATGCATGCTCTATGAACATTTCAAAATTATCTGCCCAATGCTTTTGGAAAATGAGACACTAAATTATAATACACAAGAAGCATATAGTAACTCTGTGGTTACATCCTGCAAACAAACACAGAAAAGGCGAGTAAGTTTACTACAGCCCTGCACGGAGTGCTGAAAATGCTGCTCTTTTGCCTAAACTGCCGTGTATTCAATTTGGTCTTTTCTTACAGGCGCTCTGCACTTTATTCTGTAATAAATGCTGAAGCTCTGCTGATGTTGCTGTAGCTCTGCTGATACTACTGTAGCTCCACAAATGTTAAGTTTAGGCAAAGAAACAAAATTGCAGACAGGGGATTTAAAATGTATGAACGTATTATTCAGGAGGATTTACTAGTTTTAAAATATTACAATTGCCAAAAAGTGTTGTTACAATTGAAGTGTTGTTACAATTGAAAAGACTATTTGCCCAGTAGTACAGGATAAGGCCCTGACACAGAAGGTTCAGGTGGCCCTTCAATTTTCCCGTGAAACAGATTGTTAAATCAACGGTTATATCTCACTAAGACTGCTGAAGAAAACTGGGGAACACCAGGCTCCTGCAAACTATGGTGCAAATAATTCTGAATAATGAACACATTGAGTGAAGAGTCACACAACAGTTTTCCCTCATCAAAAAATAATCATCTCTATCTGTGGTGGCTTGTGGGCTGGCTCAAGCTGATCTTAGGTATTGCATACCTTTGTAATGACAAGGACTCTGTAGATAGCCTTTTGAACAAATTTGCTGGGAAGACTGACATGTCAGGTTCCCTTACCCTTCGCTAGCAGCCTTTTCAAAGTCACCCTGCTTTGCAGGGGTATTTATCAATGTTCTGGAAGATTTAATATTGTCTGTAAGCCACTAACACAGCACTATTGCTTTCTGGTACGGGCTGTTACTGTGTTAGTCCTCTGTACTCAGAGAAATAAGCTACAGTAGGGCTTTTGTCTTGTCTTTCTGGGATGCACATCAGTCCAAGCCAGACTCATCCTTTCACTGATTCTATCTGGACTGTTCTGAGGTCTGGGACACTGCAGTTTTGTTTCCATTTCTCTGACTGTATGCTTTGTGATACTGTTTCCCACCATCACTGCCTTTCCATTCTGATACATACGAATTTGGCCTTAGAATGTGGGGTTTTTTTCAGTTGAAGGGAAGTTTCTACAAAATCTGTCCTGTTGCATCACAAACTTGCTGCTCTGAAAAGCAAGGATGATCAGAGAAGGGGTCTGTGACTCCAAGAGAAACCACTGCAGGGACAGCCCATGACACATGGTTCACTCTCCCCCATCTGACAGCAGGCATTATTTCTAACATTGAATACAGAGGGTTATTAAGGGCAACCAAAGCTTCCCCTTTGGGTAGTTTGCAAACTAAGCTTTGTCACTCACAAGAACAGAAAGGATATTGCAAACATCATTTTAGCTAAAAGCTCCTGATCAGGACTGAGCAAAGGATCCTCTAGGAGTTATCTGCCATTTCCTACTTGGTCCTGTCTTGTAATGACAGTTGCTGACCTGTGGATGGCCTGTAATACAGAGCTCTGGTGTATCAAAATCAACGTTACTCATTTTGCTAAGCATTTTGTTTTTATCACCAAAACAACTTGCACAGTCAACAAAGTCATTATAACAATTAAAATGACAACTATAAAAGAAAAACCTCCATTTGAAAATGCCTGCAGCTGTGGGAAGCCACCACCAGGAGAGATTCCAGGGATTCCCACTATGGCTGCAATATGAGTAATCTGTAATTTCTGGAAAGCTACCGAGCTGATGAATCCAGTAAAAGTAGGATGTTTTAGCATGTACCTCAGTAGTTTAGCAGTTACCTAAAGGCATTAGTTTAAAGTTAACAAACAACTGCCTTTACGTGATGGAGTTTAATGGTCATTTCTATGCCTATCGTAATTGTAATCATGATCCTTCATGGAGATTATACTACAAATACAGAAATCTTTGTCACTTTTTGCATTGTAAAGATTTACATACACTGCTCACCCATTTCTAAACAATCTATAAAGCCACATATGATTGAGTTAAAATACAAGCAATCATCTGACAGTTGTAGATAGAGGACCTGACAGATATTCTACACAGTCTGATTTGCAATTTAAGACAGCAATATCCAGATAGTAAAACCATCCAGAAAGTTTTCTCTTGCTCTAATCTATCTTGACACATACACAACAAGGTTAAAACAGTACATATTTTGGGTTACCACACCCTGAGTGAGCAGGTCTGTTTGCAGTTGTATGACCCCAGTGGCAACATATTTTTCTTCCAATATTGTTATACATTTCTAACAACAGTTAGGGTCTTTTAGCCAAGAAAACTCCCCAAAAAACAAAACAAAAAAAACAAAACAACAACAACAAAAAAACCACAAACAAACAAACCCCACAAAAAACCCCCCAAACAACCAACCAAAACAACCAACCAACCAAAACCCCAACACCCCCCCCCAAAAAAAATAACCCTCTGGTTTTGATCATATATTTCCTTTCAATTTCCTCCCATAAACATTTAAAAATATCCCAACTATAGCCCTGTACAAAGTGACTTTCTTTTCTAACCTCAGTGCTGTACAACTACACATGATGCTACACCAAGTACTTTTTACCATAATAAGCATTTCTATAATTAACTGATTCACCTTTTCTTTTTTATAGTGTTAACCCCACAGTCCTCTCAGCTCTTAACCACTTCGGTATCAACAGCGCTTATTTGGCTTCTCACGATTTTCATAATGCTACTGTCATTAAGCCTGAACAATTTTTTTATTGTGATACCCCTCAGATTTACCTACTTTGAATCCCTCATTTGAATTGCCTTAAATTTTCTAACAACTGGGAACTTTTTTGCTTTCTTTTTCTTCCAAAACTTTTTGGAAGCCATGTTACAGATTCCATGAATGCAAAAATAAATCAGCAAATGAAAAGATAATTTTAAAAAGACCCCAATAAAAGCAAATGGTTCTCTTTCTTTCTTCTACCTCAATTTTTTTTGAGATCAGAATAGATGTATTGTATCCAGATTTCTTCATCATGCTGCTGGATAAGTCAATATCTGGCAGCTAATAAAAAAGGATCCTAATATGCAGCAGCTTCCAGAACTTCTTGTTCACTTTTCACCCCAAAATTCCACTAGAATGGTGAACACTTAACAGTGGTTAGATTTTTACTGTGAAGGCCCCAGGCAGACTCTTTTTATAAATTCTAGATAATTCCTTTCTCTGGAGGTTTTTTTTAATATGCTCATCTTTCTCCAGGCTGATATAGCTTTCCATATTCCTGTTGATAGTTTCTCCCATGGTTTCTCTCTTGTGCCTTTTACTCCAAGAAGAGGGAGTAGAAAATTTATTTTCTTGTCCTGAAAGGTCTTTGTGTTTAGTGGAAGACAGTGGCCTGGTCAGCTCAGGAACAAGCCTGCTCTTTCATATGAACTACTTGTACCTGGTCACTAGCTGATTGCTACTTAGCTGTTACCTGGGAAGTCAAAGTTTCTAGTTTATTCCAGCAGCAGCAAGGAAGACAAATTGGAAACAACTTTCTAAAACTCACAGTCTCCATAAATTATAAAAGACACATTTTTAATGTATAATTGGAATGCTGAAGATCTTTTTATGTGTATATACATATAATGAGATGTGCTTTAATTAGACAAAACTGCCCCAAACCCTTTTGTTTTGATTTTTGAAGCTAATTCTATCCCCAACCAAATAACATATTTAATTATTCATTGTCTCCCTCTCAAACCTTTAAATACACATGCAGCATTTGTTAAAATGCCTGGACTTTAGTGGCTTGGTAAAGAATGGGGACTCATCCAGTTCAGAGCTAACAGCTTTCTCTACTCTCTGGACAGCATCTGGCAGTCTTCTTCCAATGAATCTTCCTCTTCTATCTTTTTGTCATAACACACACAGTTATGAGGAACATATGATATCATTTTATTTGATACATCTCCAGTTTAAAAAGTCCTGACAGCAGGCATTAAAGTTCTGACAGCAGGCATGTGAAACTGTTCCCTGGAAATAAATTTCACAGCATGAAACTGTTCCCTGGAGATAAATTATAATTGATAAATTAATTAAGATTTCCAGTCTTACTGGAATGCTGAGCAGCATTCAGGGAAAGAAAAAAAAGGGGGGATTTAGTTTAGATCAGGTTTAAAAACCAAGAACAAAGTCAGGGCCTGTTTTTGTTTAGTGAACAGTTCCAGGTCTGGATTACAGCAGTTCTACATGTTGATGTTGGAGTTACAAGGATGTTGCCCATGCAACATTATCCAGTCATGACTATAGGTTATTTACCCTTTTTAATGAGATACAGATAAATGCATTCGCAGAGGAACCAACTTGATGAAGAAGACATAAATAATTTAAATGCTCCAATGTGATGATTCTTCTGGTTTTTTTTGGAAATATGCCATGAACTGTGCTTCTGTGATCACACATCTCTTTGGTTTCCAGAACTCTTCATTCCAAAGTCATGGAAGTAAATCTGACACACAAAGACTATGCAGGCTGTTTCTGCTCTGCCTTACCAGCAGTACCTGGGTGGGCTTGACTTACTTTGGTTTGTACAGGAGCTTTGCCTGGTGACATCCCTGTGGTGTACATACATAGCTCCTTCTAACACATGGCTGTGTTATAGATACAGTCATGGTGATCTAGTTCGTGGGGTTTTCTTCTCTGTAAAGCCTGATGTGACTCTGGTGGTTCATCAGCAAAACTGGGGTCAAGAGAAGTTCCTCTAAATATATGATCACATAGTAAAACCTGCCTTTAGGCTGCTGCTACAGTTGGCAGCCAAAGCAAAATAAAGCCACCTTCTGTTCGATGCACACCTGGAGGGACTCCAGGTAGGCTGTGTGGCCTCGAGAGACATATCCTGCCAGGGTCGGATGTCCCTGGATACCCATTTACCTCCAGAGAGTCCATCTAAATCCTCCAAATTAGAACAGCTGGTGCCTCAAGACTTAAAAATACCATCAACAAGAAGAATGGGAAGTCATCATTTCAAACAAGGTGGCTGCCAACAAGAGCAGCGAGGCCCAGCTGAAAAAAATTACTGTAGTCACTTTGGAAATTAAAATCACAGTGTCCAACAATGCTGTTAGATGTTACTTCAATTAGTTCTTCTTGGCAACACTAGAGGGACAGATGAATGAACCTCAAGGGGGATAGTTGTGGTGCAAGATGAAGTACAAGAGATCCCTGCCCAGATCCAGAAAAGTCTTTAGACAGATATATTCTCTGGACTAGCCAAATCCTGCAGCCCACAGGGAAAGTCAAACCCTTAAAGCTTATCTTCCTGTTCCTTACAAAAGTGCTTATATGCCTGTTAAATGGTGAATTTAAATCAGGAAAAGCTCTGCACCTGGCTCAAATTGCAAATACCATGTACTGATATTCACACATCTCAAATGATGAGAGGAAAAAAATACAACTCAGTCAAAATAATTCTTTGGGAGGTGCCACATTAAAAATAATCATTTCCTGCAATTTAGCAAAACATATTATGGGACTGTAATCACCCCTTTAAAAAGCAGGAAATCTGCCAGGTGGCAAGGACATAAACTTCTTAATGGAGTTTCCGGTTCAGCTCTACTTTCAGATCAGTGAGGAGCTGCATCTCTTCCAAAAGCTACTGGTTTGTCATCTTCAACTTTCAACAGCTCACCTTCTGGGAACAGGAGACTTAATTCTATTTTCAGTAAGACATAATGAAAAAATGTTAAATGATAGCTCCAGGAGTCAACAGAGTGGGAAAAGAGATAAGCACATGATGATTCACACCATCTGTATGATCACCCACTAACCTGTTTCCATTCTTCAACTGCCTGTACCCTTCCTATCTCCCTTTCTTCCTCCCTTCTTTCTTCCCACATGCTCTTCCCTCCCACAGTTCCCACCACCCCACCCTCCCTTTGATTTAATCCCTTGTTCTCTATGCTCCTTTGCTCAGTTTCATGCACCACATGAATCCAGACCTCCCATGCATGAACCTGGAGGGAAAAGTCTGTAAAAAAGAATCAGCCACTGGACTTCACTGTCTGTGCTTTTTGCTGCAACAGTTAACAGCTTGTCCGAGAAGTTAGATTTTTCCCCTGATAGCTGAACCTTTGCTTTGTATGGCAGAAGGAAAGAGGCTGCCTGCCTATGAAGAATGTGGAAGGCGGA
The DNA here is from genome assembly GCA_013397975.1 of Machaerirhynchus nigripectus. Taxonomy (NCBI): domain Eukaryota; kingdom Metazoa; phylum Chordata; class Aves; order Passeriformes; family Dicruridae; genus Machaerirhynchus; species Machaerirhynchus nigripectus. The sequence continues at coordinate 408,921 of VZRQ01007202.1, forward strand.
CTCTGATGAACCCTCCCACTCCGCCAGCACATAACATCTCACTGAGAACACAAGGATGTTGATGAGGGTATTCAGTCTGAAAAATGGTAAATCACAGAGACAGCATAATAGGCAGACACATCCTCAGTTAGGGAGCACACCTGGCAAGTGTGGATGTGTTTGCACAGTGATCACCACCCGAGTGCTCAGCACCCAATGGTGTAGGAAACATCCAAAGGCAGCAAAAATGCCAGTGGAAAGGGGAAGTGTTGCCCAGGTGGGAACCCACCTCAGCTCCAGTAGCTGCTCCCAGAAAGTTGTTTGTGGTTTAATCAGTGCCAGACTAAGTGGCTTTCACCAATGTTGCCTTCTTTGACATGCAAGACTGATGTCTTTCCTCCCTAGCCAGCACGTCCAGCCACACTGTTGTGTTTGTCACAGAGATTGCAAGGAGCAGAGGATGGGGAGGAAGGTGGGCACACTCACATCTGTGATGTGCCTTCTGTCTCCTTACAGCCCCTTCCAGTTGCCTCTAATCAGTGCTGGTGCCCACGCCCCGCCCTCCCACACTCCTTCCCAGCTTCCTCCAGCTGTCCCACTGCTGCCGGTGGCAAGTCTCAGCCACTGTCTGGAGAAACAGCAGCTGGTGAGAACTGGTCTCTCTCCAGTATCACAGGAGTCGCCTCCAGGGCAGGTTCCCGTCCCATACTGGCCTTATTATGGCTCCTGGATTGCTCATGTACAGACAACAGACAGACAAGTTGCATTCTGCCCACAAAGCCAGGCTCTGTCTGGGTATTCTCTCAGACATCAGAAATGATTAATTCTTATATTCACAGGGGAACAGATTCAACTGGAAGGTGGAATAAGTCACAGATTAGTGGTTAGGCCAGTCTCTAAAAGAGATGTGAAACTGGAGTTTGTTAATGCTCCCAGGCAAAGGAGAGAACTGCAACTCTGGGGCAGTCCTGTGAAAAAGGAGTGATGGTGTCACAACAGCTCCACCATGATTTAAGTGGAAACAATAGCCAAGACTGTGGCTACTGGTGCATGAGAGAGGAGGCTTTGAGACCTCCTAGAGCAGACCACCAGAGACAGCTCAGCACAGAAACTCTTGTTTCTGAAATTCTGGTGACGTGCAGGCAGTTCGTACATGCGACAGAAAATAAATTGCTGAGCCCTGTCAAAGCTGAAGTGCTTCTGCAAACCTCCAGAGGCTGAACCTTCAGAACCTTTGAAATGCCAAGGATTTTAGAGGCCTCCCAGCTGAGGTCATATCTGAGCCCTGATCTGAAGGGTAACAATTTTTGGGGGCGGGTGTTCGTGGACCACTATGAATATCAAAGTCCTTCACGTGATCTGGTCTTCCAGCCTTAGGAACAGATGTGATTTTCAAGTGATGATGTTTCAGATTTGAAACATCCAGGGCAAAGTACAACAACACATTTGAACCCATCTCAATTACCACTGAAAGAGTATGTTCCTGACACAGAAATTAGGTACAATTTGGGACATATTTTGGCTTTGCTCCTGGGTTCTATCTTGCAACTCTGCTTCTGTGAAGAATAGTGGAATTGCTTTTGGACATTCTTTGGAGTATATGGTATTTAGCAACATACAGTTGAGTAAATTAAGAGGAAAACTTGAATTAGGGTTGCCTAGGTCTATATTTAGGATTAATATACTTACAAGTGAATTGGACTTCCTGATTTCTCACATACAGTCCTTACAAAGACAGTGAATATAGATGCATAAGTGAAACACCCTGTAATAGGTTGAACCTGAGTTGATTTACAGGCTTTTGGGCCAATTGCGCTTTTGTGGTTTTTGCATACCCATCCTCCCCCCCGCCATGTATTTCTAGTAAAATTTTTTGTTAAAAATTGGAGTGTTTGGGTCTATTGAGATTCGGTGATAAGCATTTCCCACATCTATACAGTTTTGGAGTTTACAAAATTAAACAGCAATGTTGAATTTATGGAGTTCCATTTTCATCACAGACTGCCAAACTTGCCATAGTTTCCAAGGTTTAAATGCAGTACACATACCTTTACAACCTCCCTAAGAGTCTTCCAAAAATCATCAGCCACCAAATAATTTCATTCAGTTCTGAAAACACAGTCAGTAGATGAAGAGATATAGGGGTGTCTTACTGCGTGGAGGTTTGGTGAGGGATTGCAAGTTAAGGGGTGTGGAAATGGTGAACACTGTTTTCAAGGGAGTAATGCAGTGCACTTGGAAATTGATGGGATTTTTCTGATGACTTTCCTTTGCTCTCAGCTTCCCTTAGGAAGCCATTTAGGAAGGATTGTGCCTCCTGAACCACTGAGACTGGCACCAGCAGATCCACACATTTAAGCATGAATTTCTTGACTCTTTTGATCCTCTTTCACAAGGACAATCTAATCTGTAAGATCAAAACTCAGTCAAAATTTTGGAGTCAGTTGCTTTCTCTTAACAAAAGGCTCCAAGAAATATAGCTGAAAACTGTGCTGAACTTTTGCTCTGCTCAGGAAAAATAAGATGCATGGATGGATGGCTGGATGGACGGATAGACAGATGCACTAAACATTTTACCCTATACTTGAAAGCTAATAAAAACCACATTTTGTGGCTTTGACAAATTAACAGAGCAGAGCAACCTAGTTTTATATCTTATTTCCTGTTTTTCAAGTGAGTTTTGGCTTGGAAAGCAAAGACTTGTGCACAGATGAATAATGTGTTTAGATTTAGATTTGGCCAGAAAAGGAAGTCACAGAAGACCTTTTTACTTTTTACTCGGATGGAAATTATGTATGTTACTCAGATGTTACTCTATGGGATTCAGTTCTGTTGCTGCTTTCATAGCTGATTGCAATGTGCTAATGTCCTAGGGACAAATCTCAAATGGTTCAGCGAAGTCAGTGGGAGTTCTGACTGAGTCAATTCTAAATGATATCTGAAGAAGAATATTAGGATTTGCTTTGTCACAAGATCTTCACTGGCACTCTAAAACCTTTACACCCTGAAAAAAAAAGAAAAGTATTTTGGAAGAGTTCTAAACACTCTGCAACTGAGATGGTTTCTGGAGCACAGACAGGCACTTAGGAAAACAGCTGTAGGACTGTTTTCCAGTAACCCCACCAAATCACAGTGCAAAGGGCATTTCAAGGACAGACTAGAGCTGCAGCACACAGCACTGATGTCAGGCAAGCTCTCAGGGTGTGCAGGGTAGCATGCAGAAGACTGTCCATGTCAGACCCATCCGTCTTCTCATGCTGGCCCTTTTACATGACTTATGAAAGAGGGATAATCTTTAGAGTAGGATCAAGAATTCAGTGTTTCAGAGGAAATCAGCAGCTTTATTCTCAGTTGAGATTCCTGTTAATAAAAAGCAGGAACTTATGCCTTAGCTTTTGTGGGTTTAATTATCATCCTTCTGTAGAAGGTATTGATCTGGGAGGACTAAAACTCCTGAGTCTGACTCTTACCAGGGTCCTTTTACAGTGCCAAAACCCTGTTCATCAGTATAAAGCCAAGTTCATAGTTTTATGGGATTATACAATGGCCTCAATTGCTATTTATATGCTTTTTAAGTAGTTGCATTTTTCAATAGATTTCAGGCCTATGTAGCCAGAAAATGTGAACTATATGGATTTAAACTAGCATACCAACTAAAAGAACTTTTACTACTTTTAATCCCCCTATTTTTAAACTACTCTCATGAATCATCACGTTCTGGGGTCTCTGGGGTTTTGAAGGGTTGCGATTCACATCACTTCCCAGCTCCAGAGGGTGAGAACTGTTCAGTGTTCTCCTCTCCTTGAAATTTCCATTAAGTATAAAGATTAGCATTAGACTGCTATGACAGCTTTGTAATCAGAACTTCCTTTCATGAGAAGCTGGCTGGAGCCACAGATGTTTCTTGTATTACATAATCATAAAATACTCACCTGAATGTATAGATTATAGCCTTTTTTAGACATTAATCTGGTTTGGGTGTTAGCCAGCTGGATATTTTTGAGGCACTCTGTTTAATCAGCAGTCCTCTGCCTTCTCTTCATCCTTCCACAAGTATATATACTTATACATGTGCAGAACAGCTAAAAGACATAATTTAGGAATTCTGGTATGAATATTTTGAATTATCAACATGAAGCCTGGTATGCTTCAGGCCTGTACATCTTCCTGAAAACAATACTGGCTCACTGGCAAACACCATGTGGTGGGTTGAACCTGGCTAGATACCAGGTACCCATGGAAGCCGCTCTATCAGTCCCCTCCTCAGGCTTGTGGGTAGAGATAAGGGAGAGATGACTCACCCCTTACTGTCACAGGCAAAACACACTTGACTTTGGGAAACTAATAAAATTTATTACCAATCAAATCAGAGCAGGATAATGAGAAACAAAAACTAAATCTTAAAACACCTTTCCCCAAATCCTCCCTTCCTCTAGGGCTCGAATTCACTCCCAATTTTTTACCTCCTCCACACCGGCAGTGCAGGGAGATGGGGAATGGGGGCTGTGGTCAGCTCACCACATGCTGGTTTTGCTTCTCCTTACTGCTCAGGAGGACAACGCCTCACACTTTTACCCTGCTCCAACATAGGGTCCCTCACACAGGAGACACTCCTCCATGAAATTTTCTACCACTGGCCCTTCCCACAGGCAGCAGTTCTTCGTGAACTGCACCAGGGTGGTTCCTTCAGGAACAAACTGTTCCAGCATGGGTCCCTCACAGGGCCACAGGTTCTGCCAGGACCCTGCACCAGCACGGGATTCCCACAGGCTCATAACCTCCTTTAGTTATCTACCTGCTCCAGTATGGGGTCTTCCACAGGCTGCAAGTGGATCTCTGCTCCACCATGGCCCTCCATGGGCTGCAGGGGGACAACCTGTCTCACCATGGGCTACACCAGGGGCTGCAGGGGAGTCTCTGCTCCATTGCCTGGAGCACCTTCTGCCCCTCCTTCTCTGACCTTGGTGTCTGCAGATCTATTTCTCTCATGTATTCTGACTCCTCTCTGCTCTTACTGCAATTGCACCTGTGTTAGTTCTTCTGTGTTTATGGAGGGAATGTGTTTATGGAGGGAAAGTTACTTCTTTCCCTCCATAAACACATTATGGCAAAGGTGCTTTCACTGATGGGCTCAGCCTTGGCCAGCAGCGGATCCATCCTGGAGTGGGCTGGCATTGGCTCTGTTGGACAGAGGAAGCTTCTGGCAGTTCCTTAAGGAAGTCACCCCTGTAGCCCCTTTGCTACCAAGACATTGCCTCACAAACTCCATACACATCAATATATGCACACACATTTTTCACATTGAGAGAAGTCAAACAATAGAACAGATTTTCCAGAGACGCAGGGCAGCTTCCATCTTTGGAATTTTTCCAAAGTGGAAATTTTTCAAGACCCAGTGGAATAATCCCTGAGAAACCTTTTATGAACTCATGGCTGACACTGCTTGGAGCAGCCCCTGAGCTGCACATTTCCTGCCATCTCTTCCAGTTTCAGTCATCAGGTGGGATTCTAGGACTATGTAGTGGGTAGTTAGATATAAATTTTTTTTTCAATGGCTTTGGGGATAAATATTAAATTATCTACACACTGCTACGTTATAAGTGTTGGTTGTGTAAATCAATGAAATCCATACAATATCCTTGTTTTCCTTGAAGTTACAGCATTAATTTTAACCATTCCAACTGACAATGCAGAAAGTTTAAATATTTTTACAAAATATCTGTAAAAATACACATTACAGATCTCTTTCCTCCCCAACCACCCTGGAATGCATAGGGAAAACATTTCAGTCTCTCCAGTTACCATAATTGCAAGCTCCCACACAACAGGACTAAGAATGCTTTTAGAGTAGAGGTGTACCTGTTGACACACAGAAGGGTAGAAGTACAGGCTATAAACCAAAGGTAAATCAGAACAGACAAAAGAATGAAGAATGCAAGAGAGGAGAAAAAACATCTGGTGATGTCTTCCCTCAGTTCAATACTGTTCCTTGCTATCCTGAGAGTCTCTGCTGCCGGCCATAGACACAGCATACAACTCCCACTGATTCCCTTACAAAGCATTCCATGCCTCTTGTAACTGTTTGCTGTATTACCTATTGTTCTCAGGTTAATATTCCTGCCTTCTTCTGTTCCTTTCCACTGCCCTACAAGGATAGGATTTTTCTATCCCCTCGGTTTACAGCTACTCAGAGTTCACACCCTTTTCATCCTCTCTCTCAAGAGCTTTTGCAGTGCCCTTTCCAGAAAAAATAAACTTTCAGATTGCACAGTGATTAGAGAGATTATCCACATTAAGCATTCCCCTTGTGAGCACGAACATAACAAAAGCTCATTTAAGAAACTCAAGCACTGTGCTGTAACTGGGAGAGGTATCGCCTCTCTCCTGCAGAAGTGGCCTTTTTACTCCTCTGTTAGGTTTAATCAACCATTTGTGTCTATCATCTCACCACGAAGCTCTTTTGCTTCCTGAGGTTTGCATGAGTTTCAAAAGCTGCTGCTAAATCACCAGAATGATTATATCAGTTTCTAGGGACTTTTAGATTCCCTATCTGCTTACCTCATGCTTAGCCTATTCTGAGATCAAACTGATAATTAAAAGCTCACACCTATTTTTTATGTTGGTAAAGCATTACCTAAAATACCTGAAAGCAAACAGAAAGGTCTGCTGCTTCTTCAGGATATTTCTCCCTGATCCTCCCACCTTCATCCACATAGCACTGAAATGACACAATATAAGATAGAACCTGAAGAAATGTTCATTTACTAGGAGATTTGACTCCAGCGCAGAGAACTGTATAAGTCATAAGTCTTTTTTACATAATCATCCCCCTTTTCCAGCCAAGTTTCCTGTTGTCCCAACAAATTATTTACAGCACACTGTTGATCCAATATTTTGTTTCTAAGATAAATATTTTGACATTTTCTCTCGTTTCAGAAAATACAGGCAATGACTTGTTTTCAATTAAGGCTAAAGAGTTTGCTGAGGATTTGGGAGATGCTTTTGAAGTTGGGTAAAAAAAACAGTTGAAAACTCTGATAGCTTTGGCACAGCAGCAAGCATTACAAATGCAAAAACCCCATGTGATTGCCCATTACTGCCATCTCCAAATGAAAGTGTCACATTGGAATCTTCCCTCCTCATTTCTTAAGCTTTTCTGTTAAGTGAATGTGCTTCATTTGGCTTATGGCTGTTAAATTCATCACAGCAGCTGTAATATCAACATGCCTAAAAGAAAACAGTAAGCTACTGAGTACTTAAATAGTGAATTTCCCATAAAAATTAAAGAGAAATTAACAAAAAATGCCGGTAACTCCCATGTCAGTCATGGTTAATATGGTCACATATCAGATAATATGTGAAATCAAAGAATTATAAAATTACTGTTTATGGTAAGTGCACTAAATGCAATATAAAACATTTAGAATTTCTTGTACTTAAAAAAAAATTCTAGATTAAGAAACATCTTTGACTGTATATGAAAATGTGTTTATTCCCCATAACATGACATAGAACAATTTTCATTTTGATCTATGGGCCACATTTCCCTGATCATGTTGGTAAAAAAAATCACATATTGTCAGATTAAAACTGAGTCAGAGGGTACAGCAGCTCAGCACACAAATTCAGCTCTTAGAAAACATTTTAAAACATAAGGCTTCAATTTTATACCAGTTTTGCATAGGTGTTCCATTCCCACAAAAGAAGTATAAAGGACAGAATTTTTCCAGTCTCAGATGAAGAGAAAGCTGAAGAAGCAAGTAAAGATCAGGGATAGGCACTCTCTTCATGTGTTTCTTTTTTAGAAAGTAAACTGTAATATAATGCAAGTTTTGAGGGGCTAGAAATGATATGTTCAAATAATGTGTTTTAGAAAATGATACAAGCAATTTAAAATGAACTTTCCCAGAACTGTTAGTCTGAGTCATCCCAGAATCTTCAAAAGCAGAGAGCTACACTGCCTACCCATACGGAGATGGTATTGAAGAATTTTTTTCAAGTTTTTTCATAACCTTGCAGGACTTGTGGAAGAAATAAAGAGCTTTATATAAATTCTGGCACAGTAGAATCAAACAGAGATTGAGTACATACATGGCAAGTTTGTTTTAGTTTGTAAATCTGTTATGGTCAGATGAGAAGAATAATTCTGGCTATAAAATTAATATAACCACTATTATAAAAATATATTTTCAAGATTATTCTTTCAAATATATATAGAAATGGCTTATAGGAAACTATAAATGTTCAGAGTCATATTCCTTAAAGCAGTACCTGGGGTTCTAAGGATTTTTATACTTTTATTTAATATTCATAGTTTAGTGACATAACTGTATCATCTGATAAGCAAGTTACCTATGTGATGTTTCAATGGAATATATTTTAAATATTATAGCAGCCCAAGAAGAACATTCACACTGTTTGAATTAAGGCACCTAGTTCAGGAGCTCCCTGTTAATGGAGTGAGTAAGGCTCCTCTGAAGGTTAACTCAGGGAATCTTGCTTAGAAGCCTATTACCAATAATTATGCAAAGAGTTTAAATATGAAGTATATGACACCTGTGAATCTACAGTGGACATATTTTCCTTCAAAATTTTCATTGCAATTTTTTATTTTAAAATAGTCCTTGGTAACTGCTCTTTTTGGAATAAAACCCACACCTGCAGTTTGCACTTACCTAGATTCACTCTTTTACTGTTTCAACTATTTATCTTACCAGTCATTTACTATGTCAAATTATGTCTTGAATAGCTGTTCATTTGAGGTTTCCTACATGACTATTTATGTGTCAAGGTAAGAAAAAATAAATCAGTCTTGTGAAAAAAATACATGATGAAAAACAGTTCTGAGGATTTTCCTTGTTTGCATGGAAGTGTGCTCTCTGCTTTCATTCTGGCAGTCTAGTGCACCCTAGTGCAAATGAATCACAGATGATTTAGCTTTTGGAAAGGCTTTGTGAAGTCTTTGCCAAATTAATAGTATTCCTAAGGCAGCAATATCTTGTTCTCCCAGACTTTCAGATTTAGCTGTTGTTGTCTTAAAATTCATTTTGTCATACTAGAAAACAAAATTTCCTTCCATTATAGCAAGTACTACCAGCAGCATAATTGTTTTGATGAACACAGACATACAGACACCAATAAAATATGGTAAAAAATACTACAGTCCTTTCTGCATTTCTTTTTGAACACTAGGAAAAAACCTTACACCTCAAGATCTGGTTTTATCTTGGCTGTGCATTACTGAAGAAACAAAGGTCCATACATAACTAAAATTATCTTGAAGAAAGTGATGACCCTGATGGAATGCAGAAGCTGCCACAGCTGTATTTCAGTATACACTGGACAATAAAATGATACATCATGGGAAGATTTACATCTCTTACGCTTTCTTGTGGAATTCTTCCTCTGCCCCTTGGAGAGATTCAGCTTGTCTTTTAAATATATTATCAAGCCAGAGAATTGATTCATTTACAGCTCTATTATTTTTCTCAATACACCAGAAAGAAGTTTAGTAACAAGAAGTTTAGTAACAACTACAAATGCCTTAGGTTTGTCTAACCATCTTTATTTTGGATATCCAATATGAAGGGCCTTTTCCAAAGTACATATGGCTTAACAGCAAGAATCACTTTAGACTGAGCCTTCATTCTGTAGAACACCAGAACAACCTAAATAATAGTGTAGAGGAATGTGAATTGTTTTCTTCAAACTGGATATGCAGGTGTATCTGAGATAAAGATATATTCCATATATAATGCAAGCCTCCATTCTAACACAGTCCCTGCGTGAACCAGGTGAAGTTTTGTTTCTCTCCTCTTTGATTTTCTATTTAGAAATATGAATAACATTGCTATCCGACCTCCTGGGATATTATGAGAGCACAATCAGTAAATAATTTTGGGGTGCTCCAGTATTAGGGACATAGAGTCAGATATACAATTCTAGCTAAGATAAGTCATATTAATGTGTAAATACCAAGTGCTTGCAGTATCTTTTCAGGATGTGATCCTCCCAATCTACAGCAAGACATGATTGTTTCAGTTATAACAGTTATGTAATAACAAGATAGCAAGTTTAGATCATTATGTGGTATGTTGCTGATAACAGCCCAAAATTGTAACAGAAATTAATAAAGAAAACAAGATGCATGTGTTTTCAGGTAAAATACTAAAAGTAACATTTCTCTGAGTTGAGAAATGCAAGCAGATGGAAAAACTATTATGTAAATTCAGAGTTTTCCTAAGGAAACAATTTGACCTGAAAAATCCAGAACCGGAATTCGGTCACAACACAAATGCACGCCAAAAGCCTGATCCTTACTCCTTGTTGGAGTGTTCTTTAAAATTGCTCAAAGAATACTATTTAGAGGTTTGTGAGATCCCCAGTCCAGCTGACTTAGTCATTTGACTTAACTTACAGTGCCACCTACTGTAGTAATAGGCACAGAGAGTCCAGATCTATTCTAAAATTTCCCTCTCCTGAGCTTATTTTTCAATTCCACTGTAACTGTAATCAAATCAACCCATGAGTTTACAAGAACTCAAAATCATATAATATATGAATATAAATGGAAGGACATTCAGACTTAAAACAGCAAAGTTAGAATACAGTTTTAGGAAACCAGACAGATATACAAACTACAATGAAGACTTTTTGAGGGTGTATAAATCTTGCTTCAGAGCTCAGGATGGCCAAACAGAAGGCTTTTTTTCTGTACTCTGCTCTATTGAATGTACTTTCTGCTAATCTTAAATACCTCCCTCCCAAAAGAGATGCCACAGAGTTGAATTTTGTGCCCATCTGCCAGAGCAGGGATGCAAAGTTGTAGATTTCCATACACAGAAATCCCAATGTCCCCGTACAATGAGCATACATTAAATATCACAGTACATTAACATTGCAATCTGAAAGGCAGACTGGGCATGAAGACCTTGTCATTTAAATGTAAATAACTGGAATGTGCTCAAAGGACAGATGTTAGTCAGAGATAGTTTCTAACACACANTCTTTAAGTCATGATGACTGGGACATAACCAGCTCCTAGGACAGGTGCAGTTGACACACAGCTCACAATTTTGCTGCCCATATTGCTGTAGTCTGGACAGCCCTATAATCAATGACATGCAATCATCTCATTTTCCTACATGTTTGTTAAACCACAGGTAATTATGTTCCAGAGACTCTCTTATGCAAACGTGTAAATACATCACATAGCAGAATGAAGTAAAAGCTGCTAATACTATTTCTGTATCAGGCTTTAGTTTTCTAGATGCAAAGAAAGAAACCATGACCCTGAAAAGTGAATGAGCTTTTGTAGTATATGATTTCTGTTTATACTCCAGACCACATCCACTAATTTACTGGACCTGCAGCCAAATGGTATTTCATATTTTTCTCAACACCTTTGCTTCCAAGTAAAGTCAGGAGAATTCACATCCAAAAGGTGATGCACCTGGTTGCATCACCAAACATCAAATTTAATACAAAACTATACTGCTTTGTGTCTTAGACTGATGGGGCTCCCTTCTCTTTGCTCTCTACTTTTTCAAACGAGCCTGCCCCTCCTGCTGATTCCTCGGACCTTTTGGCAGCTGACAGTTGTACTGCAAAGGCCACAGAGATTTACAGCTGGTTAATTCCCTCTTTCCAGTGAACTGCGTTGTACACCCTGCTCCTTTTCACTTGTATTGTGAATGATTCCCCTGTTGGAAGTTTTATTGAGCAATGGAAAACAGACCTTAATAAAATACAGGATACTGTAGTTCACTGAGAGGTCATCTCATACAAAGACAGATGCAAGTCGGTCGTGTCTCAGATGGGGCTTCCTAAGGATTTAATTCCGTATCAGGTGGTTGAGTTTGACACTGGGCATTTTAGTAAGCTGGTGTGAAATATGTTACTGCTTGAAGGCACTCCTGTTTGAAACTCCTCTGTTCAACATGTTTATAGCACATATACCTGAAGAAAAAAGAAAAACAAATTTTCAATGGCTATACCACCAGAATTTCTGGGGGGGAAAAAACCCAACAAAACTTCAACAAAAAAGACAAGCTAAGGTGCTAAGCAAGGCCTTATTTTCAGTCGTTTGGAACTGGCATAAACCAGAATCGCCACTGAAAGAAGTCACCCTGCCCTTTCCAGACCCTTGTTATGTGCAGCCCCCACCACTCCCACATATTCACACAAAGGATTCTAAAGCCTCATGTCAGCTTTATTCTTTCTACCATTTTGAGTCAGATCACTGCTGTGACCCAGTTCACCATGGTCTACACAAGTTAGGACTTTACTGCTAATTAAGAGAATGCCAAGCAGTGCAGAGGGACTTGCAGCTACTCTCTTTACAGCTGGTCACCTCCAGAGAATGTCTCCTTCCTCTCCACAAACCCCTGGCCCTTGGTCTTATATTGTTCACACATAGTACCATTGTGGCCCCAAGTCATAATTGCTCTTTTGTCTGCTTTTCCTGAGTTCAAAGAGTCTGAAAGAATGGGATGGCCATGTTGCAGCTTACCAGGAGAGGTTTTTTATTGCATGAAACACTGAGCATGTGTTGCTCAGTGATATTACTCTGTGATAACATGGGAAGGGAGAGCATTGATGATAGGATAGAGGGACCCAGAATTAACAAAGTCTTATCTGTCCTACCCAGTCAGGGGTATTCAGGATTAAATTGTATCGTGAGCCAGCCAATGCACACAGAGAAGGTGCAGGCAGAAGGAGGAGGGGTTGCAGAAGGCCAGCTCCCCTTCCTCCAGTGGCAGTCTCCACCTGAGTGCTTGGAGGACTTCAACTGCTCTTGGAAGGGTGCTGTGAATCTCGTTGCAATGATGTGTAATAAACTTACCTTAAAGAAAGGGTATGTAATTCCAAGGAGTTAAAAACTGCTGAGTTGGCTTTGGCAAATATAAAAGATGGGTGAGCACTATTGGGCATCAGATCAGAAAACAAATCACATAGTTTCAATAAACCTGGGCTCTGGTTTACTGCTCAGGACAGAGCAATTGAGTCTCTATCATGGACTCAATCCTGTCAACTGTAAGTTGTTGCACTTCATCTGTGCAAAATTATATGGTGGCGATACTGAATCTTTACATGTTCAACCTTGGGGCAGAGAATATTATTTGGAATGTGAGGCAGTAGACAGCAACCTTACTGTCTCTGCTTAAAAAAAAATGTACTGAGTTTATCTTCAGAGCCATTCATTTTTAGTTGCCATAGAAACAGCCATTAGAGCCATTTTATATCTGGCTGACAAACCCCACATTTTCTGATCTCTCTTGCTTTTCTTTCTCCTTTTTTTTTTTATTCTTTCAGATCTGATTTTTAATTCAATGCAAAATGTCTGACAGAGACATAACTCCTACCTGAAACACAGATACAGTTTCTTTTATTTTTGTCTGTGAAATTCTCCATTGCTCCTAATATATATGTGCTCAGTTCACAATATAATTGAAAATAAAGACAAGGAATAAAGACACACATATAAAACAAAATTACAATTATAGGTACTGGGTTTTTTCCTCTTGCATTAAAGTATCAGATTAATATTAGGATGAGATCTTTCTTCTAATAGATTCACAACTGTTCTCCTAGTTTGCTCCTCTTCAGTTGTCCCAAATGGATTCCAAGCACAAACTGGGAGTTTATATTTAGTTACTTGCATTTTAAATTAGTCAAATTACATTTTTTTTATTATTGCTTTAATTGATTGAGGTGTTCTTCCACTATTTCTGAAATTTTCTTTAGTAATGATATCTTGTGATTTTTCTTTAGTAATGATATCTTGTGATCTCACACCTACAGGAAGAGAAAATCAATGTTTTTTAAAATGTCCATTCATTTTGAGCAACTCAAGTAGATAAAGGTGTTAAATTTCACCAGTATTTACTGACTACTGCTGATACTGTAGTGACTGACATTCTAGATCTCTGATTCTGACAAATTCAAGAGGTGCTTTTGGAGATTGGAGCTCAAATGTCTCCTTTTGATTAAAATAAATAGCATGGTACTCTTATCTAATTTACAGACAGAGTTAATGAATATATCATAGCATTTGTAAATGATATAATAAATTTAGATTTAAAGTGTTGGAAAAATACTAAATATTTATGAGCATTTTGTGCATTTTCTGTAACTCAAAATGAATTTGGGCTAATTCAGAATGAGACCTTCTACACCAGAAGTTAATTATTACATATATAAATTTTTTATTCCTAAGATACCCTTAAAATTCCTAAAGAAATAACCTTGTTGAGAATAAGAATACTTTTCAGCCACTAAGCTGTTAACAGCAAAAGGATGTTCTACTCAGACCCATGAAAACAATGCTGAAGCAGTCCTTGAGAGTGGTCTTGAAACCCGTAACTTGGCTGCATGACATACAATATTCTGACGGTAACCCTGGTGGTATCAGCTCAACAGTGCACATGGCTTTCATCAATTCATGTTCTGCTGATTTGATTCCCTTTGCGGTGCTTAAATCTAAACCTCTGTCCTGTAACAAGTGTAATCAGCGCACACATAATTGTTTTATGGTGTGGGCAGCAGTTGATGGCTCCTCCTCTGGGGTAAGTCCCTGAATTGTAGGGCAGCAAGAAGTTGCTATGGGACTTACAATGATTATTTATTCTGTGGTGTCCTCAAGACAAAACCCCCTGGCCATCTGTGCAGCCTCATGTCCCTGGTGCTCTTAGGGACTGTTGGAAGGAAAACCTGAACCTTTGTTCCTCTCTGCTGTCTCTGCAGGCAGGATGGTCCCTGTGAAAACTGCAGATGAGAGTGATCCCCGTTCCCTATAGCACTTCTGCAAAGGTGCCTGGCACAGCCCAACCCGCTGCACCTGCCTGCCGTACCCCAGCACAGCCACTCCTGAAAATGTCAGTGGGACAAATGGGACAACCTCTCCTCAAAATCTTGGTGATACAAATGAGACACTCAGCTTTTCTGGTGCAACCCCAGCAGTGGGATAGGGGTTGGGACTTGCTATACCATCCCTGTAGCAGGAGCCATGAGCTCACAGAGGGCACAGGCAGGGGCATGACCCCTCTGACCCTTGCTAAGTGCCCACGTGAACATCGCTCAGCAGAGCTGCAGAGACGTGGATGAGGGCCAGAGTGAGAAGGTTGGCTGGCTCTTTGAATAAGATACATTGCTTTCCAGTGCCAGACTAATTCTGCTTATTTATAACACAGTGATGATAGATACTGCCCCTCCTGAAATCTGGAAGTGTTCACGTTTAAAAAAAAGCCCTGAATACTACGGAGGAGGCTTCTCTTCTCTGAAACTGTATCTCTAAATAGCTGAGCTTGGAAAAGCGGAAGCCTGGAGAACAGAGTTGTGCCAGCCTGTGCTCAAAGCACTAAGGCATGTACAATTCATGGGTGAGCAGTGAAGATTTTATCCAAGTTCAGAGTGACTCCTGGTATCAGAAGTAAACAGAAACTATGTAACAAAGTTATCCCTGGGCTGAAATTCTTTGAAATACCAAAGAACATCTTAAAGTGATCTTCATAGTGCTGTTCCTTTATTTGTATATGCATATAGCCCACTCAGGGAAAGAAAGATCTGTTTAATGCAGTTAACAAGTTTAGGAGGTTTCAGTCAATTTAGAAGAGGAGTTAAACTGCAGAAAGGTATTGCAAAAAATAGATTAGTGACGATCATAAGGATAAAAATGAAATTTTGGAGACAGGTTTTTAAACAAGAGAAAGGGAAGTTATCAAAAAATAGGATCTGATATAGAGCTGGAAATTCAATTTCATACTTTTTCTGAAAGTAACTGAGCCCTCTGATTAGCAGCTTATATGAAAGTGGATTCAAATGAGGCAATTTAATTTATTATCACCTTTTGTACTATACTTACCTTCTCTAATACACTTTTCTGCCTTGAGGGTTAGAATATCCATACTATTTGCAAATCACATCCTGATTAACCATAATTTTCAACCTGGTTCTGAACCAGAGAGTGAACAGTTGAACCAAGAGAATCAGCAGACTGACAAGCAGTTATATGGGGGGAAAAGATGGAACACAATGCTCACATGTATGAGCCCAAAACAATTGAATACCTATAAAAAGACAACTCTGAGCAAGCGATGAATAATGCCAGCTATTTTCCTACAATAGCTATGTCAGTAGGAGTTCTTGTAGATGCCCTTTGGATGCAGTTTTATATTACACTTAATCCAATCTGTGAGCCACAACCAAAAGATGAGGTAATATTCCCTCTTTCCCAGCACAGGCTGTTGCTGCCTTTGTTGGGAACATAATTGTCTCTTTTCATGCCAGCCTGCGGTTACACAAGAGTTAACAAAACCTGAAATTTTGGCCTCTGAAAGCAATCATGCAGATTTGTGCCTGTTTGCCATCTCATTTCGAACATAACATTTTTTCTCACTTCTCGTCCGTGGAATTTTATAAACTAAGGCATTTCAGTGGAAAAGACAATTTCTTACAGCTTAGAGCGTACAGACTTTTACCATTTGGATTATTTTACTTTGAGAAAAACAATAGAAGGGTCTGCAGAGTGGCTGCAAGAGGATTTGGAAAGATCAAAGCCTTCAGGACTACAAGTAAAGAAACAAAACATTCAATGCAGTTGGACTAACATAGCTAGGACGTAAGTTTATATAACAAAACATACACTGCAATTCTCAACTAAGCTGAGGCCTCCTCTGATTTTGAGTCTTATCCTGATTAACACAGCACTTTTTTATATCTTATCTTTTCACTTTGTTGTCTATTACATTACTGCATGAACAGTTTATGCTGATATTGAAATAAAAGTCCATTTGAAAGTTCCCGCACCATTCTCAGTCTTGATTCCTCGGGCAAATTATACATACACTTATTTTTAAAAATATAAATATATATTTTTGCCATGTTGATATTAGCAAAAATAGGTTAATGTTTAAAAACACTATTATACTGAAACTGGTTCTGCCACTCAACTAAAGTAATATATTTAAATGTATTTTGAAGTAATCACATACAATACAAAGGGGAGGGAAAAGAGCTCTCTTCCCCTTTGTCTTGCAGCAGGAACGTCCTAGTAGAAAATGGTCTGAAATACTGTGAAGATGAAGGTATGGAGAGTTCTGTTGGCTAACAAGACATGTCACAAGGTGCTCAGAGAACCAGCTGCTGCTTTTATGTTCAGAATAAGGATTACACCTGGATTTGCATCATTAACACAGCACAAGAGCACAAGAGATCAAAGGAACAATATACAAATAAATAGGGTTTTGTGTATCCATGAGAAACAGGGACTTGTAGGCTACCTTCTTATATAGAACTGCTGCAGTCCCTTTTCCCCCTTTCTTTTGGTATCAAGGGAGCTCCAGCTGCTGTCGTCAAATGACAGAACATCTCATGGTGTGAAATAAGAGCTGATGGAAGACACCAGTTCATCTGCTGCCATTTGTTCCCATGCTGGGCTATAGGTTTTAAAGGTGTGCAATTACTTTATGAGCAGTGACTCTTGCTGTCCCCAACAAAACTTACGAGGACACTTCTCCAAGACCATGTTGTACTGCCAAGAATTCTTTCTCTCATTATCACATTTCTGTTTCAACCCCTGCTTCAGCCTTCTGAATTTTACTGGGTGAAGGAAGGTAACATTTTGTCTGAATAATTTTAATGTCTACAATAAATAAAGCATTAACAGTTTCACTGGAGTGGATCAACTCTGAAGTTGCTCCATTGAGGCACAGTAATTTGCAAAGAAGCTATTGATGACCGCAAGGAGGAGGAAGATATATTTAGTAAGTCTACCCACGAAAAGAACGAAAACACTACAGAAAATAAATAGAACAGCTTGCATAATATTCAGTCTCCTACACTGCCTACAGAATTTGCTTAGTAATATGCATACAAGAATAAAAATTATAATAACCTATTCTGTAAATGACTGTGGACAATAAATCTAGCAAATCAAACTGTTTAGAAAGGTTCCAAAGTGGAAAAGCCCCCTGAGCATGAAACACAGCATAGGGCCCAGGGGTTTCACTGATCATCCTTCACTATCGCAAAGAGCAATGCAGAGGCTGATGTCCTTTTCGGCCTCTTCAAAGGCCCTGGATGAGGTCCTTCAAAGGCTAGTGGTAATCCCTGAGATGGTTTCTGAGGGGATGATGATGACTTTTTCATTCATATTTCATTTCCTTGCCCTTTTAAGCTATCTATGGATAATACTCAGATGCATATAAAACATTCAACTGCACACGACCTACTATGTGCTGTGATTTTTTATCTGATCATTACGATAGCAAGGCTTAGGTTTTCTTGATTTCAGTAACTTTATTTAGCATGGCCAGAAGTGGTAACTGTCACAGTGCTTCATTTTATTCTCTAGAAGACTAGTTACTAAATCAGTTCACCAATAAGCAAGTATGTGAACCCAATTAGATCTTAATACTTTAACAGTAACTGTATGGACTGTGAGAAATCCAGAAGAGTGAATCCTTCCAAACCAATCATTTAATTCACCAGCAACTTGTGCATTCATAGATGTGAACATGTACTTTTAACCTGTGATCAAATGTAGCACTTTAAATCATAATTGCAACCAACACTAAAAGTTCAGTTAAGGTGTCTTGTTTGTTTGTTCCTAACTACCACCTCTAAAATGTTTTTTTTTCAGGTGATACTTCGAACTTTACCAGAGGGTTCACAATCTGCTAGTTCCTCTAACCAGGAAACTCCAATAAAAACCCCTTAAATACAGTATTTGTATCTTCCAGAATTAACAGCAGGAATGACACAAGATGTGCAGCTGATAAATTTATCACGTCACAAGTCGGTTAAGACCCCCCAGGAATAACCCAAGCATCACCGTACCTGAAATATATCCAGACTGTCAGCAGGTGTGCTCCATAACATATCCCTTGTTTTGGATCTCTGATTTTTTAGCTATTTTCTGGTCTATTCATATTTCTTTTCCATGGGCACTTCAGTGTGGGATTGTAAGACAGACAGAGATGATCTGCACACAAGTCCAGGACCCAATATGAAGTCAGGACACTTTGGATGCTGATCCACTCAGCACCAGTGAAGTACTCCCAGCCATGAAACAAGCAATTTGAGTCAAGCTAAAAATAACAACATTTTTATTCATTGCAGTGATGTTTTTACATCATTTTAATTCAGTCTGAGAAGCACAAGCTTCTTATTGTCAGCTTGCAATAAAGTAAAAAAAGCAGGTTTATTTTTGGATGTGGAACATATTGTACAAAGCGGAACATAATCTATTATGTAGAGCATTATGTGCACTGCGTTTTATGTACCAGGAGATGTTGTTTTTAAAAATCACCTGGAGCTTAAACATGGATCTGGGTAACAGAACATTCATTCAAAATTAATTTGAAGCTGTCTCGCAACCCTAACAGTTCTGAATACATAACAAAAAACAAACAAACAAAAAAACCGAAAAAAAGAACAACGTTTGATTTGACACTAATTATCTTCATTTTGTGATGTTAAAAAGAGAGCTCTGCAGCAGCACAGCGGAGAGCCCCGGCTAAATGCAGTTCGGCGTGTGCCTGTTTTGTGTCCTTTCGCACGTTTTACTGCGCTCCTGAGCCCAGCGCGCGCCCCTGCTTTGAAGACGTAGCACGGCGCTCACTTTTCAGCCGATAATTACGGTCCTCGGCTACTGAGCACGCAATGCGCTTTGACTGTGCTGGAGCTCTCTTCCTCGGAGCGAGGCAGTGCGCAACACGAGCCTGCACCCCGCAGCGCCGACACAGACCTCACCGCCT
>VZRQ01007202.1:429145-494153 GCA_013397975.1 Machaerirhynchus nigripectus
ATGCGGCGGGGAGAGCGGCCCCTTCCCGCCGGCGGCGGAGGGGAAGCGCTGCCATTGTTCGCAGATGAATCAAAAAGCCGCCGAGCGGTGGCTGTTTCTCGGCCGCGCTTTGCGGGGGAGGCGGAACTAGTGCGGCTTTATTCTGCAGCACTGGAGAAAGTATCCTGATTTTTATATTTTCTTTTTTTGTTTTCCTTATTCGTTATTATCTTCCTATTATTATCTTCTTATTCTTTATTATCTTTTAAAAGTTGCGCAAGCGTTTTTTAGAGGACGAGTTCATATTTTGTTAAGGAAATGTGGATGAAATAAACAACTTTTCTGGATTATAAGTAGTCCACTTTGCTAGTCCTTTTTTTTTTTTTGGCCCCTCTTCTTTACCAAATAGCCACGTGCCAACTTTCCTACCGAAACATGGTGTTTGTATCAGTTTTGCATGCCACCTGTCCTGGTAGCGAGTCCTGCACTTCTCCAGGTTGAGTCGCCCCAGATTGCTTTGTTCCTGCCCTAGAGCATAAATAACCGGTAACAACTGCACTTTTCACGCACTTTCAGGGCCCAGCTGTATGCCAGCTTGCCCTGCAGAGAACTGGGAAATAGGTAATGGTTTTGGAATTCGCAGGTATTTTGTAACTTTCTCAGAAGACTTCATTTCTTCAGATTAATACAGTAATTCTAAGTATTAGTAATCTCATCAAAGTATACTACGAAAGAATGCCATACTAAGGAAGATGATGAAGAGGACTGATTTGCTTTTAGTTTGTCTGCATGTGAGGGTTTCTCCCTTACCGTTGAAGAGCCCTTATATGAATTTAAACAGGAATGAACCCTAGGGCCTACACCGTTCAGCAGAAGAGTACGATTTTTGAGATTGTGTGGTAACTTGAGTTTGGTTTAATCAGTTCTAGATAAAACTGATAACAAATCAAGTTTTTCAGGGAAAAAACCCTCACTTGAATCTGGTAGTGTTTGTGTAAATTCATGTGTGCAGAAGCCCTCAGAGTAGAATAGTTGTGTGCTGCAAGTATAGTGGAGAGGCAGTGCCAGAACAAAAGTGATGGGAATGATCTGTTTCACTCACATGGTCCTGGTCTACTCAGATTGTCATTACCGTTGATATTCTCTGTGGCCGTGGTGGTGCAAGTGAAGAGAGTCTTGTGATAATTTAGTTTAGCTTATTCTGCCAGGCAGGGAACCCTTTTGCATTTTCACTGTATTCACGCCAGTTGATTTCCTGCTGGGTTTGCATTTCTGCCGTCTGTTGCTTCAGTTCATAAATCTTGCAAAATACAGGGCAGAAAGGTGAGAAGAGGCTAGTGCCCTTTTTCCATCAGCTTGACTTCAAGGGTTTTGTTTGTTTGTTTTAGGGGGTTTTGGTCTGTGTTTTTGTCCCACAGACCCCCAAAAAGCTTCTGTTTGTTCTTATCCAAATTTAATTTTTGTGACTTTGTATTTAAAGTAATATTGTTGAACTGAGCAGGTCTTGAGACAATATGAAAGTTTTACTGTGAGAGATTGACGCCTCTGCACTTTCCCATTTCCTTCTGTCATATGTGAAAGAAGGCTAGTTGTTGTATTAGTTACTACCTCTTAGTTGTGACATCATTGAGAAAAGTTGTCTAGAAACTTTTATTCATGGATTACTGTTCCTGATTTGAAGCTGAGAGCTTAAATGGATAAGATGGAACGTAGTTCTGTGGATGTGTGAAGATGACAGTTAAGAAAATGCTTTAGGGAGAAAGCGATTTGCATTATTAATTTGTTTGTGTAAAGGGCATTTTACAGAACACCATATTTGTAAAAAAAAATCGTCTTTATCTGTTGAATGAACTATTGTTTTTTGATTTTCTCTGGGTTAATTTGACTTACTAATTTTTTTTTAATTGGACTATAGAAACCCTTTCTACTGGTTTTGGCAGTAACAGGACTGAAAAATATACTGTGGAGCTTTGCTGTTCTTGTGGATGCAGTATATAAATGTATTTATATCCAAGCTAGGACAAACCTTTTGTTTGCATCTGGAGTTAACCTCTCATTTAGGACTTATGACTGGATGAATTTCCGTTGGTTGTTTTGTCTTGTTCTGGGCCTCAAGGTACTCATCCTTGAGGCTATTCTGGGATTTTTTAAATGCCTTTTTTCCAGGAGAAGGAGGGGAGGGATGTTCTGCTTGATTAGCACTAAATGAACCATAGGTTAGAAAGGTGAAATAAAGACCACAGAGCCATGGGTTTACAAGCTGGATAAGATGGATGACAACTGTGAACTGTCTTGGGTTGTATTTAGTGTTGGTTGCAATGAGCTGACTAGCTTGATATCAGATGTTTTTAGTGAAAATGCATCTTTCCTATTCCATCTGAAGCTCATCATGTGTCAGTGTTGCCTCTTACTCTTTTATTAACTTACTGTTCATCATAATCATATTTTTTGTCCTTGGGCTAACAGCTTTTGTCAATTTGGCTCTGACCAATCACATTTTTCTTTAAATTGTCTTTCTTTTTTTTCTCTTTTTCTTGGAGAACTTGGTTGAGTAATTTTTCATTATTTTCTTCTAAGCTGGCTTCCCCATCCAGCAGTCTTTCCTATTTATTTAAAGTCTCATTTTTAGGTGACAGCCTCATAAATGTAGTACTTCCTGCATGCATTGCTTGTGCCCTGTTAAAAATAGGTATTGCATGGAATATTTTACCTTGAGCATCTCCCTACATGTTACAAATCTTGCTCTTCAAGAGAGGAAGATCTGTGCTGCTCGTGTTACCTGCATACATATAGCTGAGGTTGGCATTCTCTCGAGGGCAGAAGACCCTCAGTAAGGCTGGGGTGCTTTAGCAAATATTAGGTTGTGGTTTTATACACAACACTCTGGACTGTTGCTGCAGATGATAATATGGTGATACAGAGATAATAAGGAGCTTGTGCAGGAGGCCACTTTGTGTCTGACTTGAGGCTGCCTGCTGCTTCAGCCAGCAAACTGGGTTGCTTTCTTATGGTCATGAGGATTTGACCATACGTTGTCAAGTTCCCTCATGCTCTGATCAGCTTTGCATTTCTCTAGCTCCGGGGGNTTATACACATGTATACAGATAGAAATCTTTCTGATCAGGAAGAGGATGCAAAAGAACTTTAAGATATCTTACTTTAATGCTGTGAAAGAGGTGCTTGCTTTGTTTATACTCTTAATGAGTAAACTTGAATAGTTGCATGTGGATATGTCTAAACATGCCTGTAGTGTTCTACTTTGATATTTAAATGCTAACAAATTACGAATGAAAGAGTTTTGACTTTGTATTTTGTAACTGGATAATATAAGTTATTTAGATGGAATAAGCAGTTAAGAGGCTAATTATCTGAAAACTACAGTATATAAGGAATGCGTTACTTACTATCCTGACTTCAGATCTGTAACACAAAGGAAATTTTTTTGTTTGTGATAAATAATGAAAGGTAGCATTTAATGGCCAGTTAAAGCCAGTTATTAAAAACAGCCTTCCTATCAGAAAGACAGGTGTCTTATCATGGGAGGGGATGGACACATTGTGATATAATAAATTTCTACTCAGAAGAGCTGTCCTGGTCATAAAACACATAAGCTGGCAGACCTGCATGTATTATAAAATATGTAGACAATACATTATGGCATATGCATTTTACCGGTTCTGCTGAAAGGGGCCTTGGGAAGACATAATTTCTGCATATTGGTAAATATCAAACTCCAGAAAAGCTTGAGACCTTCTTATCTGGCACCTCTTCACTTTGTTTTAATGTGAACAGTAACAGTACATAGGTTTTGTTTATATTTTTGACTACTTGTGAATTTTTAATTATTCTTTGTAACTCTGTAATTACTCTGTAATTTTTAGTTGCAAGGGATCAGGTTGCTTAAATTTTAGTGCTGTGCCAGTTGTAGAGCCAAGAGCATTTGGGCCTCTAGAGTAAACGTGAATCCTATGGTCTAACAAACTTGTCCACGGTGCTGGATGTTTCTGCCATAGGCAGTTTACTGTTTTAGAAGTATCAAAGGCTGCCTTTTTTGTTAATGTTCCAGTTTGTATGTTCAGACAGTTAATCAAGACCAGAAATATTTTTGTTTATATCTTTAACTTGTAATTCTTCAGGACCTACAAACTTATTTTTTTAAAGCGAGGATACTAGCATGTGTTTAGAGTTTTTGACCGCAAATATTTTAAGTTGAGTGAAAAAAAAGGCAGGGGGGAAGCTGGATAGTTTTTCTCTTTTTTTTCTCCCAGAAGCAACAGTAAATATTTTTCATGAAACTTTATTTACCTTACTGATTTTTAAAAATGTGTTTTTGGAGGTGTAAGTTAGTGTTTAACTCTGAAACTGGACAAAGTTCTGCAGAAAAAGCAAGTCTAACAGATGTATGGACAGCCCAAAGAAATTTTGCTTAACAACAACAAAAGACATTTCCAAACAGCGCTTGTAAAGGAAGTGAGTGGTTCTCTGCAGCTCAGAGTATGACTGCTAAGTTCCATAAAAAGAAATAACATGTTTAGTTTGTCCCTTCTGGACATGAAGTTCCATGGGTTTATGGCTTTCATATTGGAATGTTTCACCCCATTCCACTTATTAGCACAGAATGTGGAATTTCAGTCCTGATTTTATGATAAAGTATTTCAGACTGTGGTCTAGTTAAAACATAGACTTTAGAAATGCATTGCTGTCTGATTTGGTTTTAGAGAGGGCCATAATAGCGGTGCTCACTTTGTTTCTTAGCATGTTTATCTGCAAGATTGTGAATTACAGTAATTGAACAGAAATAATATCTATTCATGCTTGATGTCCTTCTTGTAACTAAGGAAGTTGGAAGAGGTCAAAACTGGTTCCTGATAGAGGCAGAGCATTTGTTTAAATAGCTGAGAAGTAACACTTCCTGTACTTTTTTTTCCGTTTCTGCATCTAGGAAGGAAGGGTGTGTTTAGGTAAGTTTCCACAGAACAAGTATGAAGGAGAAAGTGTTGTTGGATCTTGTGCTACATCCACCAGGACACCTCTCTTCTGTCTACACTTGGAGTTGCTGGTTCAGATCATTCTTAATCATAATCTTAATCTAAGCACACACCTTGCTGACAGGTTGGTAACTGAATGAATTCCATGCTGGCTGCAAAACCAGCAAAATGTAAGAAAAAATTATAGTGAACAACATCAGGTTTTCTCTTTATTTACTTAAATTAAGACACTGGTGCTATTGGGCACTTTGCCTGCCCTGCCCCTCTCTCAATTATATGCAGGCTCTGCTGCCTTAATAATTCTCTCCCTCCACTGATGGTGACCTGAAAGCCTGTGTGATACAAACGATCTATTTCAAGGAGTTTCTTGTTGCTAAGGAAGTGCAGCAGAGCTTTGGACTGCTGCCCACTCTGGGAATTTGGCAGTGCTAACTTCAGAGAGATAGGTTAGTGTACATACATCTTCTGTAAGATTGGTGATTGTCTGTTTGCATCTGTCTACCAAGACTAAATTCTACTTCCCTGAAGTCATCATTCGTATTCACAGATAGCTAGAACTACTGCACATTTAGCAGAGGATTTCCTTAACTGTGTTGTGATATCAACCCTCATCTGGCTGTAAAATGTCATGTTTAGGCCTGTCTCAGGCAGTTCTGTGAACCTGATTTCATTAGCTGTGGTGATAGGAGGAATCTCAACTGAGAACTGGACAGACTAGGTGAAATATGAAACCCTCAATTTAATAGTGATAAGCTTACCTTTAGAAGGAGATTTTTCTACTGCAGTTTATTGGAACAGTGCAGGTTACTGAGGATAAAATGTACTTGATTGACAATGCCAAAACTCAGTGTACCTGTTTGCTGGGGTTTTTTTAAATAAGCATTATTTGTTTTGGTTACATTTTCCCTGTATAGTTAATAATATTTTCATACAGACAGTGGATCTTGTGATCATGATTGTGGGTATATTGGGTTTACAGCAGAAATCGTTAGCTTCGCAGCCTGTGTTTTGTGGAGTCCAGCTTGGTTCTCTCTAGCTGCCATATCTGGTACCTTGAACTATTCTGTCTAGGATGCTTCTGTGAGTTTCTAGATACAAATTCGTAGTGGATGCTGAAATGTCTGTGATACCAAAACCTGGTGAGGCAGTTTCTGTTCTGGAGCAGGGTATGAGAGTCCAGTAAGCTGGGGGGAGTTGACATAGAAGGGGAATTGCTGCTTGCAGGTGGACTTGGGCATTGGTCAGCATGTGGTGAGCAGTTGTTTTATGCATCACTTGTCTGTCTTGTCCATTATTTCATCTCTTTTTGTTGTCTTCTTTTTAATCATCTCCATTATTATCTTTGTATTCTACTGTATTTCAGTTATTAAACTGTTCTGGTCTCAACCCACAGGTTTTACCTTTTCACTGATTTTCTTCCCCTGTTCCACCGGGTTTGGAGGGTGGAGTGAGCAAATGCCTATGTGGTACTTAGTTGCCGGCTGGAGTTAAACCACAATACCTCTTTTTTTTGTCACCCATCGTGGGGCTTGACAGGTTAAGAAAACAACAGATCTGACTAGAACATGCTCGAACAAATTTGTTATAAGCATTCGTTATATTAGTTTAATAGTCGCTGGACACAATGTTGATTTTATGCTCTCAGCTGTTCTGCTGGTTCTCAGAGCTCTATCATTTAACTCCTTACTTCAACTGTGTGCTCCCTGTTGTGCTGTTTATCACCTGTGAGAGTTGGTGGAAGGTTATTGTGCTGTATTTTGACATAAGCAATCTGGTGTAGTGGAAGATACTCCTGCCTGCAGGTGGGGGCTTGGAACTAAGCCATTCAGTGATCCTGTGAACACTGATGTATGATACAACAGAATTGCTGGTTGCGAAAGTAATCTATTACTTGTACTCAGGCCTGCTGTCATCTTTGTACTCTGTGAGTGATCTGTTGGAAACTATTAATGATTACACCTTTTACCTTTCATCCTCTGAGAGTTAACCTGCAGAGGAGACATGATCCCACATGTTCCTCTTCTTTGCCAGGCTAATGACAATAGCTCTTGAAAATTTTGAATTTCCTTATGATGTTGAAACAAGCATGGCCCTATTACCAGGATCCATGATTGTGTGCCAGGTCGTGTTTAGGGTTAAGCAACTATTTGCGGCTACTCAAACCCTGTGACAGGCACTGTGGCTGCTGAGACCTTGGTGGCAGGTGCTGCAGCTGCTCAGATCCTTGCAATGGGTGATGCAGCTGAACCAGAGCCCTGCCAGTATCACCCCTTTTCACCAGAAGAAATGGACAAGAGAGCTTGTTTAGTAAAGGAGAACAAAGCAGGGCCATCACAGGAACAGGAGGAAGAGGCAGAACAAGAGGGAACCACTCAATCCCTATCCCTGAGAGAGCTGTGGGATATGCAAAAAGATTTCAGCCGTCACTCAGGTGAGCGTGTGATCACCTGACTGCTCAGATACTGGGTACCAGGGCTGGTAGCTTGGAATTAGAGGGTAGGGAAACCAAGCAGCTGGGATCACTTTCTAGGGAAAGGGGCATTGACGAGGAGATAGGCGAAGGGCCGCAAGTCCTCAGCCTTTGGCAGGCAGCTCCTGTGGAGTGTGAAGGAAAGACATCCCTTCAAGGATGATGTTCTATGTCACCCAGGCAAATGGGCCACCACAGAGGTATCCAGTACCTTTGTTATGACCCAGACAATGCACAGTCACCCACAGACCCAGAAGAATTCCAGTGTGTGTGACCCATGCAGCAGAAACTTGTCCAGAGCATTCCATTGTCATATGCTGGGTTTGCAGGAGTGTATGGATCCTGTGGCCTGGCACGTCTGGCCCACAGGAGTGTAAGGCTCTAGTGCACAGGGTACCCCAATGCCATCCAGCTCAGCAGGGGCAGAACCTATTTCTGTTTCTGGATAGAGAGGGGGATCCCAACAGCTGACTATTGGAGGCTGAAGTGAGCCTGACTGGGAATGTGTGGCAAAAGCACCCCACTGTGTCTGGCCCGGAGGTTCTGTGCATTCCTAGCATAGACTGTCTCAGGAGAGGGTATTTCAAGGACCCAAAAGGGTACTGGTGGGTGTTCAGTACCACTGCCTTGGAGGCGGAGGAAGTTAAGCAGCTGCCTGCCTTGCCTGGTCTCACAGAGGACCCTTCTGTTGTAGACTTGCTGAAGGTCAGAGAACAGGTGCTGGTCGCTAACACGGCGTTGCACCAGCAGCAGCATTGCACCAACCGAGACACCATTATTCCTATCCACAAGCTGATTTATCAACTGGAGAGTCAAGCAGTGATCAGCAGGACCATATGGCCAGTGTGAAAGTGTAACGGAGAGTGGAGACTAGCAGTGAACTATGTTGGCCTGAATGAAGTCATGCTGTGGCTGAGTGCTGCCATACTGGACATTCTGGGGTCAAAAGCTGACAAGTGGTTTGCCACAACTGATACTGGTAATGCATTTCTATACCTTTGACAGGCCACAATTTGCTTTCAGTTAAAGGAATGTCCAGTAGACCTGGAATCCAGATGCCCAGGGGTGGAAACATAGCCCTACCAATTCTGTGGACTGATCCATAGTGCATTGGAACAGGTTGAAGCTCTGGAACACCTGCAATGCATTGATAATATCATCATGTGGGGCCATACAGCAGCAGAAATTTTTGAGAAAGGGAAGAAGATAGTCCTAATTATTCCAAAAGCTGATTTTACCATAAAACAATGTAAGTTCAAGGGACCTGCATGAGACATTGAGTTTTTAGGCCTAAAATGGCAAGATGGATGTTGTGAGATGCCAATGGATTTGATCAACAAAATAACAGCAATGTCTCCACCAACTAGTAAGAAACAAACACAAGCTTTCTTGGGTGTTGAGGGGTTTTGGAGAATGCACATATTCCAGATTACAGTCTAATGATAAGCCCTCTCTATCAAATGACCTGCAAGAAGTATGATTTCAAATGAGGCCCTGAGCAACAAGTTTTTGAACAAATTAAATGAGACATAGTTCATGCAATAGCCCCCTGGCCAGTCTGGGCAGGGCAAGATATAAAAATGTGCTCTATACTGCAGCCAGGGTGAATGGCCCTACCTGGAGTGGGTGGCAGAAAGCACCAGGGGAGACTCCAGCCTATCTGCAGTCCTCTCTTTTGGAATTGGGGATACAGAGTATCTGAGGCCTCCTATACTCCAGCTGAAAGAGATACTGGAATCTAATCAAGGGACTTGAGCTGCTTTGTAAGGGATTGGTGCTGAAGCACAGCTCCTCCTGCCAGTGCTGGGCTGGATGTTCAAAGGGAGGGTCTTCTCTATCATGCAGCTGGGGCTACATGAAATTAAGTGGGTTGCAGTGACCACGTAATGAGCTCAAATAGGAAATCCCAGTTGCCCAAGAATCTTGGAAGTGATCATGGACTATCTAGAAGACAAAGATTTTAGAATGTCACTAGAGGAGAAGATAACGTGCTGAAGGGCCCTGTTGTATAACAAATTACCAGAAAATGAGATGCAGTATACCTTGGTTACTGATGGGCCCTGCTGTATTATAGGAAAGCATCAGATGGAAGAACATCATGCCCAGTACATAAACTGGTGAGAGTTGGGTGAAAGGGGCTGATCAGTGCTCAGGGACTGGCAGTTTATTTTATTTCGGTTTTAAACTCTTCTTATCCCACAGGTTTTACCTTTTTCTGGTTTTTCTCACCCATCCCATAGAGTGGTTGGAGTGGGAGAAGTCAGTGAGCAACTCTGTGGTACTTAGTTGCAATCTGGGATTAAACCATGACACTTGTGCGTTCTGATGTATACAATTCTGGGAGTCGGGCTTGTGGATTTTTTGATTTCTGCTTATATTACAAGGGCAAAAGTATTGCTATGAAAAAGAGTGGCCAGAAGTATTTTTTCCTGCATAAGGTTAGAACATAATAGGATTCATAAGAATTTTATATGTTTTGACGTGGATAAAACTGGGGCTTAGCTTTTCAGCAGGGATGTTGTGTAGGTGGTGGATCAGACTGTGTCTGTGGAACATGGCAGTTATCACAACTTTTGGCTTCAATAAGTTCTAAGAGTAATATTAATTGTAATCAAGGTGTCTTTTTTATTTTAGGAGGCTGAATATGGTGGGCATGATCAGATTGATTTATATGATGATGTAATTTCTCCATCTGCAAATAATGGAGATGCTCCAGAGGATCGCGATTACATGGATTCTCTTCCACCATCTGTTGGGGATGATGTAGGTAAAGGAGCTGCACCAAATGTTGTCTATACATATACTGGAAAGAGAATTGCCTTATACATTGGAAATCTCACTTGGGTAAGTATCTTACTGCTGTTTAGTTGTAGACAGGAATTTTAATTATGGACATAACTATTTGTAAAATTTTTTCACTTTAAAGTGTTTCATATGAAATATTTTGAGTATAAAAAATCAGGTGGTTTTGGTTTTGTTGTTGGTTTGGTTTTCTTTAATTTTTATTTGTGGTTGTGAGTTTTTTTTTTCCTTTTACCTGAAATTTGGTGAGACTGTCTGGAGCTGTCATGATATCTTAAAAATCAAGGAAATCTTCAGTAAATATAAACTTCAGAGTTTCTGTCATGTTTTAAGTGTTATGAAAGGATATTTGTGCTATTATGTTCTTAAGGTTTTCAGAGAACTGAATGAAAGAAGAGAACAAGTTTAAACTACTAAATACTTCATGCCTGTAAATACTTCAAAGTTATTAAACAAACCAAATTTTTAGTAAACTCTTGCTGCAGGTTTTAATTTAAAAGGAGGTTGAAGTTTCTCTGGGATTTTCTTGAAGTTACTTTTCACAGTTTTCCAGGGCCTTTTCCATTGTCAGTGACTCAGCATAACTGTTTTCAGGTGTTTGACTTGAGGCTTATTTCTCCGTCCAAGAAGAACAGGTTTATGATAACTCACTGAACTGCAGTCACCCTTAAGACAATTACCTTGGTTAGAATTAAAGCATTTTAAAATCTATTGCAGTTAAACAAACAGTGCAAGAGCTGGTCAGTAGCTGAATTAAATGGAGCTTTTATCTGTTTACATGAAATCAAATTCTTCAGGGCCCACATATGCAAAATTCTATTTTAAAAGATAAATAAAAACATAAGTTGTTTTCCTTTCTGATATTTTCTTATTAGGACTAAACTTGAAAAAGAATACTTTATGGGTGTTTTTTTCATTAGTTATTACATTATCTCAGGAGCTAATAGATAAGTAACGGACCTGACTGTTGACTTAAGTTGTCCCATTGTGAAATACATGAATGAAATCAGTAAAATGTGCATGAATTAGATGAACTAATAGTTGAATTGTAAAATAAAAATGACTACTCCAAAAGTCAGAATATATTGACAGCCCGAATAAAGTATTTCTCTGGATCAGTTCAACACACACTCTCAAAAATCCATGGAAAATTTAGTTGCCCTTTGCCTGGTGTTTTAGATAGGCTCTCACAGTTGAATATTAAAAATATTTTTCAGTGGACAACAGATGAAGACTTAACTGAAGCAGTTCATTCACTGGGGGTAAATGATATTTTGGAGATAAAATTTTTTGAAAATCGTGCTAATGGCCAGTCTAAAGGGTAAGAACTTATAATTTGTTTTTTCTGTATGTGGAATGAAGTTTGGGAAGGGAGGGAGTTCTCAGTTTTCGTAACTGTCAATCTTTGAACTGCTAATCTTAGTTTATTACTCCAGAAATGATTTGGCATATCATTTCGTACTAATGAATTAAATTTCAGGTATAAATTTTTGTGATAGTATTGCGTGTCTCATTATTTTGTGAGTTAAAGGTTGTTCGTCATCTTCATTTAAGACTATTCCTAGGTTTTAGTTGGTGAGGTGGTGATACTTGTTTCTCTTCAGTGTAAATGCTATTTCCCCAACCTTCATTATGAAATCTTTCTTTACATCTTTATTTTCCATTACCTGTTTAAAATGCTTGAGCCCATTTTTCACTGATAACCTAAATTTCACTGCATGAATGTGCCTTCTTGTCTCTTTAACCAGCATGCAGTGTATGCTTAGTAACTTGGTCATATGAATTCATTATGTAGTCTGTGTGTAGCACCAAAAAGCTGCCTTTGTTGGGACAAATTTTGATGTATCTTGTACTTGCTCTTTTGTTTTCTTCTTCTGTGTCCTAGAATAAGTTACTTTATCTGTTCCAAAAACTGGACTAAGACCTGTGAGACAATTTCTGTGTCTAGCTTTCAAGTATTGTTTTGCTTACTCTGTGTAATCTTTTTTTATGAAGTGTCAGGATGTCAGAAAATGGAAAAATTGTGTTGTAACTTCCTTTGTTTCCTTTCAGGTTTGCCCTTGTGGGTGTGGGATCGGAAGCATCCTCCAAAAAGTTGATGGATTTGTTGCCTAAAAGAGAATTGCATGGGCAGAATCCTGTTGTAACTCCGTGTAATAAACAGTTTCTGAGTCAATTTGAAATGCAGTCAAGGAAAAGTAAGCTTTTCTTAGGTGCTGTCTTGGAAAAGCAGAAAGAATGGCAGGTTTTTAGCTCAGCGTTTTATAATTTCTACACAGTTTAAAATAGCTGTAAAATACTTGAGAGTCCAGGTGAATGAAGTCGTATCTTTGTTTAAAGAAATGAGTTCATACACTGAAGAGCTGCTGCATTCTGAAAGAAGGTTGCAGCTTTGTGCAGCTCTTGTCTTAACACCTGGAGATGCTTTCTCAATTTCTTGTGGATGTAATTAAAAAAAAAAAAAGCACAAGAGCATTTAGAAATTTACATTTGTAGACAAACGGAACTAAATTTTAATGTGTGGGCTGTGTTTATGACACAATATGGAAGAGCGGTTCTGTGTTGTACTTCGGCACCATGTCTTGTGTTTCCCAGTCCTAATCGTTGGTGGCCTTGGGCTTCACGGAAGGAAGGACTGGCAGTCTCCCCAGATCCTCTTCCATTAGTATGGAGCCTAGTACTTTAGCAAAGAAGGTTTTCCTCCCCGAATGCGTTGCGTTTGGGTACAGGGAGCAAGTTGGTGCTCATAAGGTCGTGCTTTAGCACTGCATAAAACTTTAGGTAAGTGTTGAAATGCTTTAACCTATTTCGATGTATGTAATGACACTTCTACTTTTCCATTGCAGCCACACAGTCTGGCCAGATGTCTGGGGAAGGTAAAGCTGGTCCCCCAGGAGGAAGCTCTCGAGCAGCATTTCCACCTAGCAATAGAGGTCGGGGCCGTTTTCCAGGTGCCATTCCAGGTGGAGACAGATTCCCTGGACCGGCAGGGCCAGGAGGGCCACCGCCACCTTTCCCAGGTAAAATTATTCATGCATGGAGTTTGTCTTAACTTGTGTTTTCTTGTTTCAGTGTGGCATACTCATTTGGGAAATTATAAAGATCAAGTCAATTCATGAACCATAATCAGTGCTCACAGCTAGATTGTAAGATTTGACTGTTCCTTTGTTGGTATTCAACAGGAAGTTGTACTTATTACATTTGATAGCAAGATAAGAGCTTTTTAAGATACATTATACTATGTCAATATGCGTGTTTTAAGTATGAAAAAAACTAAAATAGATCATGTTAGCCAGTAGATTTGGCTTTGGTGTAGTCTAGTTCAGATTTTCTGATTTGTTGTATGTGCTGAGAATGCCTGTGTTGCAGAATGTAAAGTAACTGATTTCCTTACTGTAGTAGAAGTTTGCACATGATCAGAAATTCAGCTTTGATTCATGCCCACTGACAGGTCAGTTAGTTGGCACCAGAAATTTGAGTTGGAGGTCTTCATGTTTAGTTAGTATCTGATGTAGAAGAAATCTGTTAAACAATTAGGTTTGCACTGCAGTGAAGTTCTTTTTTCAGCTGATGTATTTTTTAGTAAATGTCATTCAGTAACAAATTGTCTACCAACAGTCCAAGGAACATAGTCAAACTGAAAAAACAGTAATGAGAATCTAAAAGTAGGTTTGGATACTGCATTTACATTGCTTTCTCCAATACAGCTTCTCCCATATTTTTAATACGTATTTTATCCTAAGCCCCGTATGAAAGACTAGCTGCAGTAAGATGCCATGTTTTCTAGCTTTTGTAATCTTCTTGTGGGTTTTGGAATCACCAGCAGGTGATTAAGTGATTGGAGGAGGGGAGCTGTCAGTTTTCAAGATACTGTTGTTCTCTTTAGATATCTCTAGATACCTAGTATCAACAGATACAGATAAGTTAAACATTTTCTAATCTACTGGACCCAAAGCTGGAGCATGCATGTCTTGTACATGCTGAGCAATATTTGGGGAGGGAGGGTTGCTTTCTTTTTCTTTTGTCATTGTTTTTAAAATAAAAGGAAAAATTTTAAAGAATTTTACTTCTTTGTATTTATTCACTGAATTTTATTTGTTGTTTGTTTTTTTTTGTTGTTGTTTTTTGTTTTTTTATTTTATTTTAGCTGGACAAACTCCCCCACGTCCACCCTTAGGTCCTCCTGGCCCACCAGGCCCACCAGGCCCTCCACCTCCTGGTCAGGTCCTCCCACCTCCATTAGCTGGACCTCCTAATCGTGGTGATCGTCCACCACCACCAGTTCTGTTTCCAGGACAACCTTTTGGTCAGCCTCCACTTGGGCCACTTCCTCCAGGCCCTCCTCCACCAGTTCCAGGCTATGGGCCACCACCAGGTCCACCACCACCTCAGCAGGGTCCACCTCCACCTCCGGGTCCATTTCCCCCTCGTCCGCCTGGCCCTCTTGGGCCACCCCTGACTCTTGCACCTCCTCCACATCTCCCTGGGCCACCTCCAGGTGCTCCACCACCGGCACCACATGTGAATCCAGCTTTCTTCCCCCCACCTGCCAATAGTGGCATACCCACTTCAGACAGCCGTGGCCCACCTCCAACAGATCCATATGGCCGACCTCCACCATATGACAGAGGTGACTATGGGCCACCTGGAAGGTGAGTTCTTTTGGTCTAATGTGTTTGGGTAGCAGATTTTACTCCTCTTGTTGCAAGCATTTGATTTTTCCCTTTTAATGCAAATGTTAGGAACAATTAGAAGTAGGGCCAGAAGGGATCCCACCAGTCCTTTAGTTTGCCCCTTTTAACTTCTACAGGGGAATAAATCTGAGAAACATGTTTGCAGCAGGAAGAAAATCCTGAAATGCAACACCAGTAATCTTACTTTCCCTTTTCAGCTCTGAGCTGTTTGTCTTTGCTTTATTTGGCAGTGTCATCATTCCATGTGTTCTACGTGTAAACTTATATATCACTTCTTATGCAGCAGCTTCTGGTTGTGCTTCTGTCTTAACTTGAAATTCTAACTTTTACCTGTATTGTCGTGCTTTGCAGGCTGCCTTTTAAGAATGCTCTGGAGTTTTCTTCTTCAAATATGTGCATATGTTGAGGTCTTACCAAGCTCATACCATTTTCATCTTTCAGCAGCATTGCTTGTCCCTTTTTCCGTCAGGATTTAGTTAAAACTTGGTGTTTGTCTTAAATGCCAGGTGTGAATTTACTGCAAGACTTTTACCTTCCTTTCCTACCAATATGTTTCTGCTCATTGGGGGTGCAATCTTGCTGTGTTTGTAGCAGTGGCTTTTTCTATAGTTAATCCTATCTGCGACGGAGTTCTTAAGTCCCTGACTTGACTTGTCAAGTTTTTCATATCTTGTTTGAAACATTTTTTTCATCTCTGATTTCAAGCATCTCTGTCTTGCTGCTGTTTCTTGATTTTCACCATATTTGTATTTGTCAAAAATTTTGGCATAAATTGTAAGAGAGACAGTTTTACATAGTTAGATTTGAATTTTTCAGTAGTAATTTTACTGCTAGCATGAGACACACTTTTCTGGCTTGAAATGTTTTCTGCAAAGATGCTTTTCTTTGATTCTTTTTTTACCACAAAGTTTAAAACCCCCTCCCCCAAGCATTTGTACATGTGATGTTCATACAAAAAAAACTATAGAAGTTCAAGCATTTGGCTTAATTGCCTGAAATAAAAGACTATAAGGTGTTGGGTGTTTTTTGATGGACAAAATCAAGGTTGTCTGCAGTGTATAGAATGTCTGGGGAGGGAAGGAGTGGGAATAAGACAGTATAACGTACTGTCCAGTATTTTCATTAATAATGTTAAAGCTATCATCCATAACTATTTAAATTGTCATTAATTATATATCATAGGCGTTTCACTGGAAATAACATGTCCATAAGAGAAAAATTACATATTCCATTCTATGGGAGGCACACGAAAAATAATACTCAAAACTCAGGGAGGTATGAATTTTTAGACATTTCCTCTTATGCTAAACTGGCTATAGGATCTTGTTCCACTTCTTGCAATTAAGAGGATAGCATTGCTTATTATTCTGCATTTTCTTTCTACCAGAAGAACTAACACTGTTCTAGAAATATCAAGCAGTGGGCCAGTTTGACAGTCTCAGCATTTATCTCTTAACACATTTCTCCAAATTTTCTATGTGACACAGAGACTGGCTAATAGGACACTGCAAAACTTTTGGGAAAATTTAGGTTTACTTCTGTTACTTTGCAAACCCTCTATAGGTAGCTGATAATTGAAGTGTAATGAGTATGAGGATTCTGCTTTATTGCTTCCTCCTTACTGTGACTAGTATGGAGATTAAATTGGAGTACCTTGAACTTGACCAGAAATTAAAAAAAAAAAAAATTGCTGTAAAATGATGACATATCATTCAGAAAATTGAGTGTTTTAAAGATGATAACTGTATTTGTTTTTCAAAAGTTACAGCATTCTGGTCTTAGTTAAGATCTGGGAAACAGGATCATATAGTTCTGATTCCAGTACTGTTATGAAAATTATCTCTTAATTTTGCTCAAAGTTGCATTGCCTATGTACATGTATTTCCACATCCATTCAGTTTGGAATATCTATTTACGTACATTCAAGGATTTTATGAAAATTGTAAATATTTGTAAAGCACAATATTAAGTGCTGCTGAATGTTTGAAATAGATGGGATGAACAAAAAATAAGTCTATTTATACAGCAATGTCTTAATTGGTTTTTGGGGTGTTTTTTTGTTTGTTTGGTTTGTTGGGGTTTTTTGGGATTTTTTTTAAGCTTTCAGGATTTTATACTATAATGATGGTCCTTAACAAAAACCAAAACCAAGCCCAGATCCTGCTTTCTTTTCTGTTTGTCACTGCTTAAAGTTGCAAACTTGGATTGTTGAAATTGCAATGATAGCTTCTGAAGTTCTCCTTAACCTTTTAAATACTAGTTTTATTGCTTGCAGAGAAATGGATGCTGCAAGGACACCTCTAAGTGAAGCAGAATTTGAAGAAATCATGAATAGAAATAGGGCGATCTCAAGCAGTGCCATTTCGAGAGCTGTATCAGATGCCAGTGCTGGTTAGTAAAAATGTGTTTGCTATTCTACCCAACTGAAAAGAATTTATAGGGTTTTTTTAAAAAGGAATCTGGAAGGCCTTAAGCCACATTTTCCTAATAGGACACGGAATTTAGATACAACTTATGACTGATTTTGTACTGTGCTTCAGCTGGTTTCTAAGAAAACCTTCTGAGTACTGATCTGGACAGTATTTTAATACTTGGTTCTACAGTAAATTATCTAGAGGGCTGTTTAAGAGAAGATACTCAAAATGGTAATACTGTTACAGATAAAAATCTATGTTTTAATTTGCATAATTTTCTGATCCTGATCTTCCATCGTTTTCAGGGGATTATGGAAGTGCTATAGAGACCTTGGTAACTGCAATTTCCTTAATCAAACAGTCCAAAGTATCTGCAGATGATCGCTGCAAAGTACTTATTAGCTCTCTTCAGGACTGCCTTCATGGAATTGAGTCCAAGTCCTATGGTTCTGGATCCAGGTAAAACTTTCCTCTTCCATCTGCTCTTACCTAGGAAAGAGAAGGTGTAGTGCAGGACTGGTTTACAGAGAAGAAACTAAGGCATGTAAGAAGTTTAGTGATTTGCTCAGTTGCACAAGAAATTTGTGAAGGAACCAAATAAGAGTTTCCTGAACTTAGGAAAGCTGCCTTTTAATTAACCTTCTCTTCAAAACTGACCTGACTAGCTTCAATTTAACTCTTAGTTTAATTTAGTGGTTTTGGCACATATTTGCCATATGCATATTAGCAGCCATGTTGTATTGATCATTTGAGATATGGTGCATTTCCCCCAGCTGATTTCAATCATCCTCCATTCTGAGTATGTACTTTGACTTTTCTTTGCTAGATTAGAAAGTGGGTGCCCCTTACTACCTGTAACTGTGTTCTTAGCCACCACTGTTTGTACCAGGTATCTTTAATCATATATACAAAAATACACCTGCATCACAATGAACAGATCTTTCTCTTGTATCTGTTTTTGCTCAAATTCATACTCATAAGCAGAGTACAAAACTGGCGTGGGGATGACAAGTATTTTGAAGACAAAGTTAATGAAGTAATTTCTTTTAGAAGACGTGAGCGATCCAGAGAGAGGGACCACAGTAGGTCACGAGAAAAAAGTAGGCGCCACAAATCACGTAGTAGAGATCGTCACGATGACTATTACCGGGAAAGAAGCCGTGAGAGAGAGAGGCATCGTGATCGTGACAGAGATCGGGACAGAGAACGAGACAGAGAGAGAGAGTATCGTCACCGTTAAAGAAGGTGAGCATTTCTTTCATGTTCTTGAGCTTTACTGACTTACTAAAAGTAACCACTCTAGGTTTGAGATTATTTATACCATTCATGTCTGTATTTAAATTATTCAGCATGTACTGAATCACTTTCTTCTTGCAGCACCTGACATGAACATAGGTAAGTAAAAACAGGTAATTAACTAGTCTTGGGAGGGAGCAAGAATTTCTGCAATTAGCTTCTACGTTCTGCATGCCACTTATATTTTGGCTGATAATAGTGTTGCCGGTTCTTATGAAATGAGATTGAACCACTTCTTAAAAAGGTAATAAGTCAGACTGTTCTCTCTGTAATCTTGAAATACTATATGAATTTTACAGTTTTGTTTCTTAAGTGTGTTTAAAAATACTAATTTTGTATTTTAAAATATACTTGTGTAAGGACTGCAGCATTTAGCCCTTCATAGATCGTGTGTGGATGATTTCAGTGTCCATACAGTTACTGTTCTTGCACAAGTATGGTGGTGATTTTTTGGGTTTTAGTATTTGTGGGTTTTGTTGTTTTGTTTTGTCTTGGTTTTTTTTGGTTTTTTTCCTGGTGAGTTTTAGTCAAATTCAGGAAATATAACCAAATTTTGCTCTTTATTTTATGAAATGTGACCTGTCAGTATCTTCTGCCTTCTGGCTAAATTCAGGTGTTAACCTTCAGTAAAATTTATTATCAGTTGTTGCCCACCACCCTGATTTTTCTGTCCCTCCGCCTTCTGGTAGTAAAGTCATTTTCTGAAGCCTAGTAAACAAATGTATGACAAAAGAATGTATTCTTTTCTGGTTGTTCACAAACTAATGTGCTCTTTTATTTCATGTATCTGAA
Source organism: Machaerirhynchus nigripectus (assembly GCA_013397975.1). NCBI lineage: Eukaryota > Metazoa > Chordata > Aves > Passeriformes > Dicruridae > Machaerirhynchus > Machaerirhynchus nigripectus. The sequence continues at coordinate 448,581 of VZRQ01007202.1, forward strand.
GTCTTGTACGCATCAGATGTTTAGACAGCTAGAGTACCATGATAAGCAATGTTTTTTTCAGTGTACTGCTTTAAAATATATAGAAATGTTTACATTATATAATGTACTGTTTTGAGGGTTGGGAATTAAAGTTACCCATGATTCCTTATATTTGACAATTGAAAAAAAACCCCAACCCTATCTAATAGTGACTCTCTAGTGGTCTTTTCCCTTTTTAAAAGAACTTTCCATTACACCTACACTGAAATTGAAGCTTGTAGATGTGCCTGTCTGCCCAGCTTCCATTTCTTACATTTAACCTCAGATATAGTTTCCAGATTTGCATGTGTTATTTATTCATGGCAGTTCATTTATAGACATTACAGAGCAAACCTTCTAAAAGTCAAATAAAATGTAGTGTAGTCCTAAGTGAAAATACAGTTTTGTATGTGTTAAGTGTCAGTTTTTCAGTCAGGCTTTTTGTGTCACTGACGCTTTTCTGGGAGAGAACAAATTATGATACTGAATGCTCCTAGTGTGTTGAGAATTAAGTGGGATGTTGTCTTGGGTTCATATGCTAGCAGGGGACACAAGAAAAAGTAACTGACCTAGAGAAGGGGAGTCAAAGGCTTACATAGGAAGATGAAACATGGCAGCTAAAATAAAGTTGGCAGTATATTTTTGTTAATGACTCTTTCTGCCATTAAAAATTGATTGGTAGAAATATTTCTGGAATTTAGTAAAAATATCAACTATGGTTCTTAATTGTAAAATAACAGAACGTAAAAATACATATATAACAAAAGTAAATGTAGTTTCTTTTGTTGAACTGGGTTTTTATCTTTTATAATAACTGTGTATTTTTGATATTTGCAAATAGTTGTTACTAATAGGGGTAACCAATAAGCTGAGTAATGGATGCATTTCCAGAGTGTTTTCTGTCTGGTGGAGGATGAGCAAGCCATACTGAAAATTGTTAATAGCCTGGAATGAAAGATAAATTTTTTAACCCTTCGCATAGTTTTCTAATCTAGCTTTAATTTTTGTGTATTTAGTGCTGTGCACGTAAATAGAGATTTACTGTGCCAAGTACAGATTGCCTGCCCTGGTACCCAAAGAAAAGATATCAAACACCGTTAGGTTGCATTTCATAATTTCCGAAGCACAATTTACACTGAGGCTGTGATGTCAGTCTTAGTTCAGGTGGGATTTGTATTTGCAAGATCCTTCAGCTTTGTTGTGTGTTGGGACTTCTCTTTTCTTTCAAAAGGGTGTCCTGGTAAGATTCCCTTGTGTGAAGAAAATAGGCCCTAAGAACTTGCTTTAAAGGGCAAATTTAGTATCCGACATGTAATTGAAAGCATTTGGTATTTTTTTTAAGTTAAGTTGTAAACATTTTGTCTCGTTGCTGTCTTAATGAACAAGAGCATTATTGTAGTTTTGTTTTTATATATTTATACACACACACATATAAAAGAAATACAGTTATCTCCTGGTTTGTATGTTTCATTTTCACTAAGATGTATGTTGCCATACATTTTTTTCGTTTCATTTTTTACATTGAATAATATTCATAAATGGATTTAACACTCAGTCATTTAATAAATATCAACAGTGCTGAAATGAGTTATTCCCCATATTAATGTGTTTTGCCAGAAAACATGAAGTTGCCTCTGTGCCTGCACCCTATGAATGGCACCTATATTTCTCCTTATTGTGTACCTATAGTCATAACTGTGATACTGTACTGGCATTTTTCCGAAGTGTTACACGTCTAGTTCAGAAGGATTCTGAGGGTCCATTGTGAACATTTTTGTAAACAGTGAAATTCAGTTTGTACTGTATTACATTTATAGAGATGGGTTAAATTGGAATGACTTACAAAATATGTTTATAACAATAAAACTCTATAAAAAGTTCAGTTGTACCATACCAGGCGTTTACACTTCTGTTTGTACACTTCATGATTTAAAATTAAATTCTTGCAAGATTTTTGTGCCTTGACTTGAGCAAGGCTTCAGTCCATTCTCCTGAATTATTATAAGCTGAATGCTTCCTTGGAACATCTTGCCTTTGCTCATATAAAGCCTATAAATATAAAAGAGAAGAGTGGATTTAAAACAAATATCTAACCAGTATTAGTCAAAAAAACTAAGAACCCAATAGAATGACATTTAGAAGAATTAACAGCAAAACTAATGTGTACAAACAGAACAGTAATGTAACTTCATTAGCATGAGTCCTGACTTATTAGGCAGAATTTTTTTTTAAATTTAACTGATACTCAATAATGTATTTCTAGCTGATACATTGTCCCAATCTTAATCTGTCTGAATTTCTATAACTGCTGAATGTTAAATTTTTCTTTTTATGTTTTTGTTATTGGGTTGATTATTTCCTATTTGAACTGGATTTGGATTGCATTGCAAAGACAAAACCACAACATTGTATCAGTTTATATGTATGTAGAATTTGTACTCCATATTTCATGTTTATTCTCTGATTTTTCTGCTCTCAAACCACTGTAAGCAAAATAATTTGAAAGTCTGAGGCTCATATGCTTCTTCAAAAACTGCTCTCAGATCACACTGAAGTTAGTTTCAGCTTTTGAGTGATTAGAGAAGTAACATGTTTGTAATTTTTTGTGTCAGTAGGAGGGGAAATGGTACTGATGGCTTACAGAGCATTCACTATATTTTTGCTTCTGTAAGTTGGAACTGTCCTGTGACTGTGCTAAGAATCACTTAAACATCAAGTGAAGTATGAAATTAGCCTTTTAAAAAGCCTTGTAAAGAACTGGAACATGCCTATTTTTAATAGGCTATTTTAACAATAAGCTTCTAGTTAATATTAAGTGAATCATGTGGTAGCATTGTTCAAGACCTGGGTATACATACCTGTCTAGAATTATATCAGGTCTTAGTCTTAAGCTGTTATGAATATTATTTACCTAATCTCTTTTTTTTTTTAATCGTGTGTTTTTGAGGAAGCACATATGTGGGGCTGGCACTATTTTTCTGTATTTAGCATTCACCAGAGAAACAATGCTTTGTGCATCTGATTCAGTATTTGAAATCCAGCATAGCATGATGGAAGCAATCAGTGCCACTGCTTTATGTGCTTTATAAAGTCTGTTTTATCATTACTCTGGTGCTTTGCAGAAACATATAGTTTGTCTGTTAATGTTCAGTGATGAATCAGATTTTCTTGAAGGTGAAACAATGATTTAAAAAACGAACAGAATATCTTATGCTACTTATTTTCAAATGCATAGCTTTTATTACTTTTTTCCCATGAATATGTTGCTGTAATTTTGTTGAATTCTGAGGTGTCTTTAGACACTCTTTTTTTTTTGTTGTTATTCATATGCTGGGCGTTTTTATTTGTGAATTCATTAGTTTTGACAAATTTGTTCTGTGTGAGAAGTTCCCCAAGAAACTTCTAGGCATATGAAACACAGAACTGAAAATGTTGGTTTGATGCAATATTCTTCAAAGAGCGAAAAAAAAATCACTTTTTAACTTTTGCTCATTGTGGTTTGAGAACTAAGATTTCTTTTTACCAAAAAAAGAGGAGACGGGAGAGATCTTAATTTTTATGTTTTCCTGTGGCAGCCCAATCTACCTTTTTGTCTCTTCCTCATATATTAATGTGAAAAATACTTGCCAATAATTAATATCTTTTTAATTTGTAAACTAAAGGTTGAATTTTCTGAATGCACCTCTCTGTTCATCAGTTATATTTGGTGAATAGACAGGCTGGGATAATAGAAGAAAGATACTTGACAAATGAAATTATTTCGGAAGGATTTTCCCCCATGTAAAATTTTTTATACAGTCATGAAATGTGTTGATATTAAACTATACATTAAGACTGAACAAAGACAGCAGGTAAGTACACTCATAATAGGAGGGGGGAACAGGCAGCAAATGTGAGAAGGTGCTAGTGGTGATAAAATAGTCTGTATGTGTATGGTGAACAGAACAGAACCATATGTGTTTCTCTGCTTACGTGCTGAAAGACAAATAGAAAGTCAAGCTTGAAATTCCTTCCTTCTCACTATGTTATAGCTAAAGTATCAGAATATTTGGGGTATTTTGTGATGTTTTGGAATGTAGTTTAAAAATAATTTTTTGGCTTTTAAGCTGATACTTTCTGTGGGGTTTTTGGTTTGTGTATTTCTTTTTCTTCATGTATAGAATAAAATAAAGGAGAGTTACATGAAGTAATTCATAGGAGTTTCTAGGGTATGACAACAAATGTATATTGTGCATTTTACTGAAATGTGAACCTGTGAGATTGAAATTCAATCTCTGAAAATAAACTACTACAATAAAACTTGATGGGTATATGTATATACAGCTTTAAAACTGCTGTAGAATTTTCAAAATTTTAAAGGCTGTTCAAAGCTTTTATGTGCTTATTTGGATAATTGGAGTTAAAGGGGGAAAATTAAGAGCTTCTATTGCAAGATGCTTTTGATATATTTATATAAGAAATCTATTGGGTTTTGTTGTAAGAGTGTGTCTTTGTGGGTAAAAAAGTGCTCAAGTTGCATCTTGCATAAATACAGAAGTGTTCAATCACTAAAATTCTGGGATTTCATTTGTGAAATGTTCTGGCATAAACCCCTAAATTTTAAACCACAAAATATCTATTCAACACCTAAGTCTGAAATTTGGGTAGACTTGGTAAATTTTGGTAGAAATACTGAGAAACTGATTGCTGTCTGGTGTTAAATTGTACAAATCTAACACGTGCTTGGACAGATAGCTTATGTATGAGCTTGAGGCAGATGGCAAACAGTATTGCCAAGAAATACTGACTAGAGATTTAATTTTTTTTTAAAGTTGTTTGTTGCTTCAATATTCTACTTGCTTGTAGAATACTGAAAAGGGCTGAGCACTCGGGTATAATCCATACAGATTTATTTATTTTTGGAACCACAAGGGTTTCCAGTTTTGCCAAGATATAGTGGCAGAATACTTTGAACCGAAAAGTACGCCACTTTGGATTTTAGTTGGTCATGTTTTTAAAAATGAAGGCTCAGTGTGGTGCTGACTGTCTTAAGAGCCCTATACCAAAAAGCATTAATCCTAAATTGACTTTATTGTTTCTGTAGTTCCATAAGTACCTTTACAAATCTAGCAAATTATTCCCAGGAACTGAAGCTTACAGTAGTATTATAAATCATATATAGGGTGCTTTGGATCTGTTAACTGTTGCCATAGACGTAATAAAGATCCATAATTCTGGCTGCAGCAACTGTATGATGAGAGCAGCAAATTCTGACGTGCAGTCTCACAGCTGTCAGGTACTTACTTTCTCCACTGAAAACTGAGATTCTCTCCTGTCTGTTTGTGCTAACTTAGCTCACAACTCTGAACATATTTTTCTGGTGGAGGCAGCACTTTATCACTTTGCTACTAGTTAATTTCAAAAGTACATAACAACTATGGAAACATTGGCCTCTGGGGAAGGAACTTCCCCAAAAGTAGTTACTGGCTGATGCATTCAGGAATTGAGAACAAAGTCTGTGAATAAGGAAAGAAATTCCGCTCACAGATTTGGATTAGTTTATGTGCATACTGTAGTGTAAAGAGTCTACTTGGTTATACTTTGATTTTTTTTTTAAGTTATTGCTAACAGGCACTTTGAGGAAATGAAGAAAAATTGAGTACTTAGTTTTCCCAGGTTTGAAATTATTGTACTAGTAGAAGAATGTTTGACAGCTGTGTACTGTTGCATGTTCATGAAATTGCTTCTCTAAATGTCTTGGTTCTCAAACGAATAATTTAATGTGTTGGTTTTTTTAAGAATTTGATTGAAACTATTTTGAAATTACTGAATGTTGAAATTGTGAATTATTAATGAAATTAAGATAGCTAACTGTTTTGTAATGGAATTCAACTGAAATCCAGTGTATGGAATTATACCATCACAAGTATTTTGTGAACTCCTACAGTAATTAACGCTGAATTGTGTGGTTCCCTTATTTGCCAAAATGGATGAGAGTAGGAAGTAGGGCTTGGGGTTTTTTCTAGGGCAAGTAGGTGAGGAAATCTACATTGTGTTAATTGAAATGTGGGTTCTTGTGCTTAAACTGCAAGCGTGTATTTTTAGATGTGAACCCCATGCAGCTTGCCACGAGTCTGAAAATTTTGAAGTACTGGTGTCAGATTCTGTGTGCTTTTAAGTGTTACCGAGCTGTGAGCCATCCACTTCCTTATACAATCAATAAATTACTTAAATGTCAAGCCAGCTTAAAACTTCTGTAAGTGGGCAGGTAAAAATGTAAAAATCTAATTGTGGTAAAATTACTTAAAATTCTTGTTCAGTTACTCTTGCAGAATGCATACTTTAGGAAGTGTTCTATATAAATGTTGCCATCAGTCACAGAAGCAGTAGTTATTTCTTTCTTTATCATCAGTACTTTAACTGTGAAGTCTATAATCTTTCAACTTTGTTGTACAACAACGTTAATCTTATTTTTAATTACTGTATTATAAAACAACTTCAAATGAGTAGCTACTGCTTCTGGGTATTTTGTGTTAGTTTACATCATGGTGAAATAGATGCACGAGTTGTGTATGTATAGATAAGCCAACAATTTTCTGTGTGTTATGGGGACTAGCAAAATCTACATCACAAATTTTGACACATTACAGCTGAAGGAAGAGGAACAGCGTGCAAGACAAGATACATTCTTCAAGGAAAGATGCTTGTCCAGCAGTTTGCTTCATGTGATTGAACTGAGCCTGTAAGGATTCATGGATAAAATGAACAGGAATAGATCTGAATAAAGCAAATCTGCATACATGGTAACCAGTAGCTCTTTTACTTTTTTATGTTGCTTAACTGTTTTATTTGAGGGAAACCTGTGTGATTTAAACCTTATAGCTTTTGCAACTTTATTACTGGTTATATACATTTGGCAATTATAATGTGCAAGCAATTGAAAAAAGTCAAGTAAATGCTTGTTTTTATAGTAGTTTGTTCATGTTAAACTGTTCATATAATGTCTGTACACAGCACCACTGATTACAGTAGATGTAGTGTTGTAATAAACTGTTTAATGGGGCTGATGTGTAAAGCTGTTCAAGTTATTTGATGTTTACACCTCAGGGAAAGTCATGTGTTCAGCAATATTTAAAGATAATGTTACAATGAAAACATTGATGCTGTCTTCAAAAACATCGCAATAGTTCTTGCATATGCCTCAACCTAATCTTGCATTCAGCGAGTTAAACGTACTAATGTTGCGCTCTCCCACTCAATTTTGATACAAAAACAGGTGGTTACATAAAACCTTTAATGCTATTTTGCTTTTTAGCAGTGTTTACCTAGGTGGCTTGTGAATTTGCTAATTGACATATAAAACTGTAAAAACTGCAGCGCTCTGTGGTCAGTTGTTCCGAGGAGACATAGTCCCAGATCTGTGATTTTTAGCACACTGAAAATTTTATCTCACATACAGCCCTGATCCTGATTGACACTACAGTTAATATAAACTTAACTTGTTCATATGAACTTAAACTGCCCATAAGAAGGGGAAGAAAGGTTAGGTTTAAAACGAACAAAATCCTGCAGTTGTTTACAGTTTTATAGCAATAGTGCTTGTGTGTGTTCCCTGTCCACCCCCAAGGCCGTAGCAGTCTGTACATAGTTGTATATTAGAAATGTGCCAGAAGAAACAATATGTTACCATTTTTATTACTTCATGGGTTTGGTATTTTCTTAATACTTTGGGATTCATTCACACATGCATATAAAAGAGAAGGTACACTTGTATGTCCTTGTTCACCAATGGGCAATATTTAAGTGTCTTAGCAAAAAATGGCATTGATTAAATTTGTCAGATGAGGTTTTGTAAATTTACCTAAAAACAAATTACTGGAGCACTCAGTGAAAGTAGGCGTCAAATTAAAGAATTTGTTTTAAATTTCATCGTGTGAAATGCAAGCAAATAGAAATTTCATAAAGCTGCAAAAGCTTAGTTTCTGTCAGCCTTGAGCAGAGGCTCACTTTTAGTCTGTTGTAGAGCATTATGTAACGGGCATGCTCTTGGAGTTGTCACTCGTTCAAATAGCTGCACTTAATGTTTTAAGTTAAGTTTCAAGACCTCAGATGGCTTTAAGAGGCAACTCTTAGAAGCCTCTTGATTTCTTTTTTACCAATTTTGAAGATTTTACAGCTGACTTAAAATGTTATCGTGTTCAGGAAAGCACTTATATCTGTTTGGTTTTCCAGAGCATATAAAACATGTGCTTACATTTCATAAATTTCAAGGAATGTAAACATATGCTTTAAGTATCGTATTTGCATACATGAGTGATTTTTATGCTTTACTGAGTTGGGACCAGTAGCTTGTGCAACTGCAAAAGTTTTGCATAAGTCTGAATTGCTCTAATATTTTTGGCACCTACTATTCAACCAGGTTTCGTGCAGCCAGGTTGATGCTGTTGGACTTTGCTACAGCTTCAGACTTGCCCCTTTTTCTTTTTTTCTTAAATTGTGTACCTCAGTTCCTCACGCATGGGATCACTGGTGTTTATTGAACTATTTGCTACTGAGAAGATATTTCACGTGTTTGTTTAATCCTGTTTAAAAATGAAAACTGCCTTTAAAATTTTTGTAAAACTGAAAGTTGTATCAAGCAAGTCATGAATCACTTCCTGCTTTTTTTTGTGAATAGGTATTGGTTACAAACAGTACTGTTGTAACTTTTTTTTCTTTACTTAAAAACATTGTTTACTACTGTGTGTAATAAGTTTAAGGAAGAAATTACCTGCCTGTAGCAGTTAAATGGGGAATAGCTAATACTGAAAAAGCAGCAGGTAAGTAATGTTCCATTGCATAGATATATTAAATTTTAAAATTAAAAAAAAGTAACTTTACAAGCATTTTATGCAGGAACTGATATTTTAGTCCACATTGAAATAGATTTAAGGAGACTGTTGCTCTTTTTAGATAGTGTAATTTCTCACTCACATATTTCCGTTGCTGGCAATGGAAATAGCAGGGAGGGATTAGCAGCAGGTAAATAATGTAAGTTAAACAGAATGACCGTTGTGACCTGAGAGATGAGATCCCTGTATGGAGTCCATTATTTCTGCCTGTTCTCCAAATACTTAGTTTTAACTGATAAATGTACTGTGTTGCAATTTAGATAATACTCTTGTTGTTGTGAGCTTCCTTTGTTAGATTTTTTTTTTATAAAACAAAAAAATGTACAGAAAAAAATCCAAAGACCCTGATAGACACCAAAAAGGAATATGCCTAATGTACATCATGTATAACTGGATCTGTAGTAGAATTTTTACTGAGTTTTGGTTTACTAAATGTTCCTGGCAATTTCCTGTGCACATCCAGGAAATGGCAGTTTGGAAACTTACTGACTGATGGTGATGCCATGATGGCTACTGCTCTTTAATATTCATTCATCTGCATTTCATTTCCTTTTGCTGATGAAAGGATGAAATAATCTATGAGGAAATACTTTATTTCTTTCAAATATTGAGTTTATAAGTAACAGTGAAAATACTATCTTAAGGCTGTGTCCTTTATCCTGAAAGACAAAACTAACAAGTAGTGACTTAGGGGTGGTGGTGCTTTACCAACAGAATTTGTTTTATTGGTGGTTTCTTTTTTAGAAGTAGAGGGTGGTTTTTTTAAAGTAAAAATTTTACAGGACTATACGTTTTGACAGGTCAAAGTACTTAAGAAGAGGAACTTAGCATTTTGGAAACTGTACAGTCTTTATTTTTTTCCTCATTCCCTTTTTGCTTTCTGTGCCAATAATTTTTGTTCTGATTACATTTTGAAAAATGTTTGTCAGAACTCCAAATTTTTATTTACAGTGTGGCTTATAAGCTTGGATAGCTGTTGTTTTTTGTTTTAAACAAGATATTTTTATTACATTTAGACATTAGCTTTTTTCTTTATGGACTGAGTACTTTTTGATTTTGTTCCTTTGAAATTGGTGAGGCTTAGTTTTTCTAGCTGTATTTTTTTACCTGATTGTTTAGTTGCATACCTGAACCCTTGTAAATGTTTTTTTTCCTAGTTGTATGTGGATAATTGGAGATTTAAATGTTGTATATACTTGTCATCTGTGTTTCTAGTAAAATACATGGCATTCTTTATAGAAATACTTAATTCCTGATTTTCTTTCCTTATCCACTTGCTCTCTATGTACAGGTTAAACAGACTTTGCTCCCATTTTTAATTATAGAATTTTATACATAGCCTGTTAAAGTTGTCTTTGGTTCTTGTGTAAACTGAGATACAGCCTTAAATTTCCTAGTACAATGCTCGTTAAGATACTGTCAGTCATGTAGATTTAAATATAAAACATGCACATTTAAGACTGGTATTCTTCAGAGATCTAAGACACTAAATTGCTTCTGCATTGAAATAGAAACCCTTCAAGATTTTAGAGGAGAAAAGTGCAGGTCAGTGTCCATATAAAAAAAATTAATTGGAATTCTTTCCAAAGTAGCAACTTTAACATAGAAAAGAAGCAACGTGGATTCAATTGAGATTCAAGTTATTTGGGTAATTGACTGCACAGGTCTTCAACATAATGGTTGCAGCATGCTAATGAATCATGATGTTTTTGCAGAAATACTGTCTCTTGCAATTATGATGCCTTGCAATTAATACTTCAGACTGGCTTGGGGTGGATGGGGGTGTTGAGTTTGGGGGTTTTTTGGTTTTGTAGTTGTTTCACCTTCCTCCCTTTTCCTCCCCATACCCCATTAAGGTCTGACATCCCATGTATTTTTAGAATTCCTTTTAGCTTTAGAGGATAAATTTACTAAGGAGAAGTTCTAAGGGGTATAGAAATTAATCAATTTGATGTTCTTGTGGGATTTGTTTTCCCCTCCATGTTGGACAAAATACAATAAAGCTCCTCATTCCATTTGTATATCATACTTTTGTTAATTCTCGAACCCTTTCTATAGCCCCAGTGATGGCAGTGGGTTCAGGGATGATGCCTATGCCTGTGCTTAAATCTAAATACACTAGTTTTGCAGAAGTCTCTTGAAAATAGTAAACAGTATGCCTTTGATCCCGATGGAATGGAGCATTTAAATTGTAAAAATTCGCATCTATTCATACAATGTAATGTGATTTTTACATGATTTCAGAAATAACACTTTGGAGTATATTCAACTAATAGACTTCAGCCTCACCCTCTTGTACACAGTATTTTGTAATAGAAAATATTTTAAACTGTGCATATTATTATCACATTATGAAACAGACATTCCCTTGATCTTCAGATGTAAGAAAATGAGGAATGTGTGTGCTTTTATAAATATAAGTGATTGCAAATTCATATTCCTTACTTATTCCTTACAGTTCTTTTTTTAAATAATAAAGAAAGGAAAAAAAAAAGAGCCAAGTGTTTTAAAGGTGAAATACATTCCTATTTGGTAAACTGTAACATTTTTATGATGATTACCAGCACTGCTGACTTTCTAAACAAAAGGCTGTATTGTCTTCCTGTACCATTCCATTTCCTGGTTCCCGCTTTGCACAAGGGTATATGAGTAAAATATTCAAGAAGTGGTTTGAAATACAGGAGGGGGGTTGTCCAAGTTGGAATGCAGAATTGCAATGCAAAATGTAAGGAAATGGATGCCTGTCAGAATGCCTGACTCCGAAGGATTTTATATATATAGTAAACAGTTTCCTGATGCTGGCAGGCCAAAGAGTCTGTTGAATACTGGACTTTTTGGAGACCTAAATTTCTCCACAAGGTAAGATGGTATCCTAGCAAATGTGGATTTCAATACATTTTCAGCAGAGGTACTTAAATAATCTGTAAGTTTAGGGATAATGTCTTTTTTTTTTTTTAGATGTTATACTTGAAATATTGCACAACTTCTAGCTTTCATAGGTTTCTTTTTTTCAGCCTTTAGGAGACTGTTAAACAATTTGCTGTCCAACTTTTGTGTTGGTCTTAAACTGCAATAGTAGTTTACCTTGTATTGAAGAAATAAAGACCATTTTTATATTAAAAAATACTTCTGTCTGTCTTCATTTTCAGCTTGTCTAATTTCTCAATATTGCCAGACTTTACAAATTTTCAGACATTAAAACTTAAAGGGTGGGCATTCTAAGATAGTTACAGCTAGATTCTGTGCTGTAATTATTTCTGAATCTAGAAATAGTTTATACTAGCTCTTGTCCATATCTGGTCTTTAAAGACTTTTTGCAGAGTTTACAGCCAGTGAAAAGTGCAGACATTTTTTAAGCTAACCTTATTCTTCTGTAAAATACACTGACCCACAGGACATGTATTAACTAAAGGGAAAAAAGAAGCACATGCATAAAGCAATTCGAGTCTCTTAAAATTATATTTTCAGACTCAAACATAAGTGTAGTAATGTTTGGAGCTGTGGGCTTTCTCTATAGGAGGCATTAAACCACTAACGATAAAACATTTTCATCTGGTTTCTTGCTTTGACTAGATCTGGCAAATGTTAATCATTGCACAGCATGTGAGTGTTAAATGCAGCAACTGTAGAAGAGTTGTATGGCAGATTGAACTGTTGTCAGCTCATTTCACGCAAAACATTGGTTTGGTACCAGTGGCAGTATCCATCCCCTGATGATTTAAAACTACTTTTGATACTGGTGCTACATGAGCAAACGTTTTTGCTGCTAAAGCAGAACACTGTGTTACATAAAACACATCTCTGTGTTACATACACAAAGCCACTTGCATTGCCAAACTGCCATTCTAGTGGTGAACTTCCATAATTCATAATACTTGTCAAAGTTCATTCACTCTGGCACAAAATGAGCTCTATCCATGGTACCATCTTAGATTACTGGTATGATTTTCTGTGCTGTTGGCTCCAACTTTGACCTTTGATGAGCCTCTACCATCTGACAGTGGTAAGATTATGTGAGAATGCTGGTTTTCATTGAGGAAAAAAATATTTCTATCTTTATAGTTTCAAAAATAAGTCTAAAATTTAATCTGGTTGGCTTGGAAGAACACAACATTCATGACTGTATTAAAACCCAGTGGGTAATTGTACAGGTCTCTGCAGAGGAAACAAAATATTCATTAGAAAATTGACCTGAATTTCTTTGGGTGGTGCTCTAAACCTGCAGTAATGGAAATAACATTCACTTACTCGAAAGGGCTCAGACATTAACTGTCAAAACTGCAAGCAACAAGATAGTAAAGCCAACTTGGCCGCTGGGTTTCCTGTACTGAGTCAAATTTTCACTGTTACAGCCCGAGTTTTTAGCAACATGACCGTGTGTTGTAGCCTGGTTTCACTGACCACATGAAGGTTCAGACAGAGATGGAAACAGTGTTGGGCTATGGCTGGTGGGGTTCAGGGGACTCCTGGGTTAAGAGCAGAGGGGAAAATAATTGTGAACTCTTGATTTTGAAAGTATCTTCCTGCAATTTTCCTCCAGGTTAGGGTGTTAAGCAGTTCCAATTGCTGAAATGTGAGACAAGTGTAAAGCATCCTGACCCCAAAAACATGGGATGTATACTCTAAGATAAACACAGTGAGGATTCAGTAGTTCGTGGATGAATTCATTGTGGAGGTGTTCAAGCATAGGTCAACTAACCAGGCTGCAAGACCATCAAGGTATGCTTTGAAATGGTATTGGAGAATGGGGAAGGTAATGTAACAAGTATGGGGTTTGTTTTCCTCCATGAGAGTTCCCTAGGGGAAAGTACTACCCTTTGGGTTGCAGAGAAGGAAATAATTTGATAATGCTTGTTAGGAAAAGTTTCTTGCTCAATTCTGCTTTTAAGAACCATGCCTCCAAACTTTTGCAGGGTCTTCTTCATAACTGCTGCAGATTGAAAGGCCCAGAGCCCTAGGTGAGCTGGAGGGAGAGATCATGGTGGAATCCAGGCTTCAGATTGTTGTCCTTGCTTGTTTCTCTAAGACTGGAGAGTCTCCAGTGCTTAGCAATGTGGAAGCTGGTGCAGAAGCTTCCTCTGCCACCTCAGCAAAGAGAGCTAACTTCCCATCTGTCATGTCGTCTGAGGGTTAGAAACAAGGTAAAAATGCCAAAAACCCAGAATCACCCACACCAGGACAAATCTGTTTCTGAACATGGCTGTATGTGGCTGAGTAACCTCACTGCTTGGCCTTTATTATTGACTGTCAGTTTTTGGGAGGAGAGGGAGGTGGAAGGCATTTCTGAGGGTTGGCAGAGGAGCCTAAAATAGTCAGTTCTGTGAGCCTTCTGTTCTTAAGCTAAGTGCAGTTGAAAGGGAGATTACTGGACTGAAGGATTTTTTTCTGTGAGGAAGATCTGGAATTCTTGTGCACATCTGCTGTGGGTTTTGCATGCCAGGCAATGGGACAGCTGAGTTCTGCAGATGTTTTTACAGGAAGAGGAAGTCTTCCCTTTGCTGCTGCACCTTTTCTGCACCAACCTTGCTGAAAGGACTACTGAAGTTTCTTCTTTCACAAAGCTGGCATTTTGCTTTATTTTCTGTCAATACAGGAGTTACTTATCAGAGAGAGGTTTTAGTTTTGGAAATTTGTCTCTATGGAAATGAGACGTCTTGAGCACCTTCAGGGAAGCAGGCACTGAGTACGGAGTTGGAAGTGTCTTTTTTAACCCTTGTTTGGGCTGGAAAGAGATGCTCAGGTTTGGAGTATTAGTGCTGTTCTTTGCCTTTTAATTTTCCCCTGGTTCATCATTTAGACAGTTCCATAGTACTGCAGGTTGTCCAGGGAAAATGGTGCAAAAGAGAGGAGCAGCAGAAAGCAAATCAAACACGCAAATCAGCAGAGCGAAGTCTGTATGAAGCTAGAAAAGATAAGTTTGTCCAGTGCAGACTGAGGAAAGGAAGACAGAGGTAAGTATTGTAGTTTATGATCATGAAGATGCCTTTTTTACAAATACTATTACATGAAGTTCAGGTGCAGGCACCTGAGTGTCTGTACCCTGAAGTTCTGGACTATAACAAATCATGGCACACCAGGCAAGGAAAAACCGATTAGCATTTATGGCCAGGACCTCTGTTTTGCCTTGGGATTTAGCTGTCCCCTGGAAGGCCTGCAGTATCACACTCCCAGATACAAAGGAGTCAGCTGAGAAAGGAGTTTTGCCAAGTTAGCATTTTTCTAAAGATAACCTCCTGGTTAGCATAGCATATTTGTTAAAGGAATGTAGTCTGCACACTCAACACCTCTGACAATGGTTTCAGCATATCCTTAAGTACTTAGAGCATGACACTACTTTCTGAATGTATCTTGACTAACAACAGGGATTACTCCACACACAGTGAAGAATTTATTTAGGAGTTGATGCTCATTCATATTCTATGAGTGTAGGTAAGGCTGCAGCTGCTCAGGAGACTTTGCTATGCAATAGATGGACAGATGAACTGGAACTGCGTGAGGAGGAAAATGTATCTGTCACATTGAATTTTTAGCTATTTTATCTCTTGTGATGGCAAGTGATGGCTTCTGTAAAATGTGAGTAAATGACTGGAAATGGGGAGATGATAAACCTGCTCTGTGTCCAGGAAAAAGTAACTTAGTGCTGTCCTTGGGATGAGGGAGGGAGAAGGGCTGGTGCAGTTCAGATCTTCTGCTGGACAGATTTTTAATCACTAAGTTTGAGCAGAAAGTGAATCAGAGAAGTGACACAGTGTAATGTAATGTGTAATATTACAGAAAACAAATGCTGATCAGCTCACGCTTTTAATGCTGAAACATAAAGCATATGGGGTTCAAGGAAGTGATCAAAAATTCTTCAGCTTTTTTCTCCACTCTTTTTCTGTTCCTGGAGAGACAGTGTAAAAAACAACTGCAGCCCAGTAGAAACAGGGCTCTTCGCTGCAGATAGAAGATTGCTGTTCCTTTCAGTTATCTGAACCTGTTTATGCATCTCTTCTGAACAATTTGCAGGAAAGTTTTAGCATTTTGCTTCCCATCAGACTGCTGGAAGTCTTGTAAATCTTGTGCCCTTGGTATAAAAGGGAAGTAAAATTAATTTCTTCTCAAGGCTTCCCAGCTTTATAGAAAGGACCCAGTGTAAACAGATAGTTTTAAAAATTATATATTGGTGAACATTTTTTTCAAAACTACTTGAATCTACTTATCACTGGCAGTCATTAAGTAGATTTTTTCTTTTCCTGCATCTTAATGGGGAAGATAGGCCCCTGGTGTCCTGTCAGTACGTTCAAAATGGTGTAGATATGATCAAGGAGTGTAAAAGGGCTCTTTCTGCCATCTAGTGGCATCACAAAACCTCCACTTAATAATCTCATTAATTATGTCTGCATTGTCAGCAAAACTAGGTTTAATAATCCTCAGCTGTCCTTCTAAAGAAGATAGCAGTCACTTCTTCCCCCCCTTTTCCACAAAATAAACAAGCTGTATTTTCTTTTCCTTGCCTTGACACCTCATGAAAAAGTCCCTGTTTATTGCCTGAATGCCTTTTGAGTGCACTGCTCTTAAACTCCTGTGTGTGTTTCCCTATATGATACACTGGTACTGAAATACTTTAAGGCTTAGAAAGCCTTCTTTGATGCTAAAAACACTGGAAAAAGATAGTGTCCAGACAGACAGATAAAATGTTACCAAAAGTGGAATCCATCTCTAAAAACCCCTGAAGATGAGTGGGTTCCCCTGTGGAACAGGCAGCATTTGCCTCAGAAGGAGCAGTGAGCTCTATGGAGTTACTGCATTTCAGAATGGTTACTCTTATAGTTAAAACTGATTTCTGAGGCTTGCTGGTGTCCCATTTCCCTCTTAGCCATTCACTTCTTTTGACAGGCAGCTACCCTTGCCACCTTTTACAATCTGCAGACTGTGCTGCACTTAAAAAATATATGGCTCTGCTTGGATGTGTTATAGCTCCACACTGGTGGGAAGGGAGAGAAACAGAGACCATTCATGCCAAACAGAATCCTTATTCATGGGTCAAGTTGTAAGGGACTTGGGCTCCCACCTCAAAAAGTTAATTGGAGCCTATATATAATTAAAAGCGCAGTTCTCACTTCCCTGAAAGTGATTTTGCCTGGAACCTTTGCAAGATGTAGGTTCATAGCCCCTACTTTCTCAAAGACCTGTAGTGTAAAGGTAATGAAAATGGTGAATGGTGTAGACTGGCCAACAGAACCCTGCAGAAGAAACTGTTGAAATTAATGTCTAAATTGTTTGGTGGGTTCTTTTTTTAGTACATAAAGTGCTTTGAATAAAAAGAGTCAGAGAAGGCCAGTGTTTTATTAGCAGCTCTAAAAAGCTGTATTTTGAGCTTCTCTGTGTAAGTATAAATTCTCCATAAGATTAAAGCTATCTGCTGGCTGGCTTCCATCTCAGTAGGAGTCCAGGAAAATTTTCTTGGTGTTAATTTCACAGTGGTAACAGTATGATACTTCAGAAAAATAACTTACTTTGTCATGTAGGATCCCTACTGTGCCCTTCTAATTCCAAATTGTTCTGTACTGTGCCCTCCTAATTCCAAGTTATGCCCTGCTTGTTCCATTTAGTTAAGTAATTCATCATATTTTTAAATCACTTTTATGGCTTTTACTCAAAAAGAATTTAAAAATAAAACTGAAACCTCTACATTATCATCTCCTTTTTTTTAGTTATAATTACGGCAATAGCTAGCTCCAATTTTTAACTGTGAGGGGCTTGGGTACATTATTGAAGAAGGGAAGGTTTCTAAAAATGCAACTCTTTATTTAAGGGAAAAAGGAGCAACTTGCCAAAACCACATTACTATCAAATTAAATTAGTAGTCTGTTAAAACAGTCAGGGTTAGTGAGAGAGATGGTGGTATACCATTCCTTGCTGGAGCCAGGTTTGTGCTATCTCCAGCTGCACTTGATCCTCGGAGCAGGTGGCCTCTTCCCCCACTCAGTTTGTCCTTTCCAGGGCTGGAAGAAATTTGAGGAAGGTCTTACATGACACTTCTACAACATCAGCTCCTGTGAGATTGTATGTAATCCCCTTACAAAGAATTAAAATGTTACCATCTGTTTTGAACTTAAGGAAAAAAAAAAAAAAAAAAGCAAAAAAGGAAAATTAAACCCCATGATTTTGGAATTAAATCTTGGAATGACCTGACCTGGGTAAAGATGCTGAGGAACCTGATAATTTTGCTGAGAATCTGGAGTTTGAAGTTGTTCTTTGTTGTGTATGCCAGTATCCGTGTGCCATCTGAGGACAGCTGGCAGGTGAAGGGCTCAGCCCTGAGGAGCGGCTAGCTCCCTGTACATGGCTCTTTCCTTTTCTCAACAGTGGCATATGATAAAGCTTCACTTAAACTGCACACTTTGAGAGAGGCTGGGCTCAACAGTTACAGCATGGTGGCAGATCTTGTGCAGCAGCTCCCAAAACCAGGTTGGTAGAAGCAGATTTCAGCACCTGAGTTCTTCAGCGTGCTCCCAGGCTTTTGCTACAGACAGGAACCTGCCTAACATGGTCTAGTTCAAACAATCCCATCAATTTCCAGTCTCTCCCATGTCATCTTGTTATGCAGATTCCTCTCATTCCACATGTTCCAACAAAGGCTTTCCTTCCATAGCCACAGTCTGCCTCTGACTCTGAAATTCAGTGACTGCCTTGAAGACTTTTCCATTTGAGATGATTTTCTGTATTTCAGTTGGCACAGAGCACATGCCCAGTGCCAGCTTTTCCAGTTCTGCCACTTCTTTTCTTAAATGTGCTTCCGTCTTGGAAACAACATTCAAGCCTGTGAATATTTAGATAATAAATCCATTAGCTCTTCCTTTGGTGAACAAATCTTTGTATGAGGTTAAAAAGGGAATTTATTTATTTTTCAGTAAGTCTGTATCTGTCTTCTCTATGACTGGCCGTACTTACAGCAAAACATGTTGGGAATGGTGTGGGTGTGATTTAGCCTTCCATACTTCATTGCAAGGCCACACAAGAAAGCAAAATAGCAAGAAAGACTGGAAAATGCTGCCTGGGATATGAAGCTAAATCTTGTCCTGGGGCAGGCAACTGCGTTCCTTAACTTCTTCCATGATTTATCTTAAAATGTCATAGGGTCTGTCTGGGGTGTTTGCTCCTGCACTTCTTACAGGACGTCATGCTCCTCCCATGCTCCAGGGGTTACAAAAAGAAATTGCTGCCTGAGTTTCTTCTTGGCTAGATTCTATTAATCTGATTTTTGTACTGATATTGCTCGCTCTCTAGTTATTTCCCTTCCCATTGTACTTAACCCTTAAGGCATTTGCAACAGCTAGTTAATACTTTCTCTGCCTTTATTTTGACAAATTTGTTTAAGGAGGCTCTGGCCTTCTTTAGGCCACATGGTGTTTACACCAATTTGCCCTGTTCTTGCATATTTGCCTTTCAGTTATTTTTTCTATAATAGGAGATAATGCACTAGATATTAAGAAATTTTTCACTATGAGGGTGTGAAACTATGAAACAGTACTATGAGGTACTGGAATGGGTTGCCCAGAGAAGTTCTGGATGCCCCACCCCTGGAAATGTTTAAGGCCAGGTTCCACGGGACTCTGAGCAGCCTGGTCTTGTGGAAGGTGTCCCTGCCCAGGGCAGGCAGAGAGGGCGAGAATGAAATGGTCAAGAATGAAAAGGTTCCTTCCAACCCAAACCATTTTATTATATACATTCTTTTAACAGAAAGGTGCACACTTTTCCAGATGAGGTCTTAACAGGGTTTGCAGGATAGCTTCTGATGGAGTTTTTGATGCTCTTAATACTGTTCTCTTTCCGACAAATTAACAAAGGTTGGCTGCACCTCTGTCTTTAAAAACCGAAGCAGTAATGTCCAAGCCCACCCTTCCCAAATGGAGATCTGTAGAGGAGTCATGAGCATGTGGGAAGAAAAGGTTTCTTTAGAGCAGGAACTCCACCATTCCCCTTCTTGTTTATCTTGTTACTGGAATAAAGAGTTTTCCACAGAAGCCAATTATTAATTACAAGTTAAATTAACCTCAGAAAATTTTTCTTTGAAGACAGAGCTTGACCACTTGTAAAAGACCAAGTAAAAGACCTTGTAAAAGACAAGACCAAAAACCACTTGCCAACTTGCTTTGTTTTAATAAGAAGAGCTGTAACATTACAGAGCTGAGCAGTGCTGTTCACATCAGATCTAGTTCATGCAAGGAACCGGGCAATTTCTGCTTTCTGGGAGTGCGTTAGGCATGATCTTCACTGTCTTCTTGTCTGCCAGGAGTCCCAGCACAGGCATAGGAGCACCATGGGAGGGGTATGCTCTAGGGTCTGGCTCCTGCTCCCCAGAGGAGTCCACTGAGTTCTCCAGTCCATCACAGGGAGAGGCAGAGCTGGACTGACCAGCGGGTGCAGCTGGGGTGTGGAGTCAACTCCACAAATCAACAACCCCCTCAGACTCATCTCCTCAGAGAGTTGGGGTCAGCCTGGAGAAGAGCAGGTTCCGGGGAGACCTCAGAACAGACTTCCACTATAAAAAGGGGGCCTGTAAGAGAGCTGTGGGCATGTAGGGGCAGGCCAAGGGGGAATAGCTTTAAAAC
Organism: Machaerirhynchus nigripectus; assembly: GCA_013397975.1. Taxonomy (NCBI): domain Eukaryota; kingdom Metazoa; phylum Chordata; class Aves; order Passeriformes; family Dicruridae; genus Machaerirhynchus; species Machaerirhynchus nigripectus. The sequence continues at coordinate 469,066 of VZRQ01007202.1, forward strand.
TGAAAGAGGACAGATTTAAAATTTATATTGGGAAGCAATTCTTCACTGTGAGGGTGGTGAGGCACTGGAACAGGTTGCCCAGAGAAGTTGGGAATGCCCCATTACTGGAAGTGTTCAAGGCCAGGCCGGATGAGGCTTTGAACAGCGTGCTCTAGTGGAAGGTGTCCCTGTCCCGGGCACAGGGGTTGAAATGAGATGAGGTCCTAAACCACTATTCGATTCTATGATTAGAAGCAAGTTTAAAAACAAAANTCCGGCGGCAGGGTGAAGGTGCGGCCTGGGCGGCCACCGGCGGGGCTCGGGCCGCGGGGGGCGGCGCGGCAGCGCCTGTCTGAACGCGCCGTGTCCGCTTGTGTTCCTTTTCTTTAAGGGCGTTACCATCGTGAAGCCGATCGTGTACGGGAACGTCGCGCGGTACTTTGGGAAGAAGCGAGAGGAGGATGGTCACACGCACCAGTGGACGGTGTACGTGAAGCCGTACCGGAACGAGGTACGGCAGAGCCGCTTCACCGAAAGGCCCGGGAAACTGGGGAAGCGCCATCCCTGGAAGTGTACAAAACGCCTGTGGATGTGGCACTTGGGGACATGGCTTAGCGGTGGCCTTGGGTTAAGGGTTGGACTCCGTGATGTTAAAAATCTTTTCCAGCCAAACAGCACCGGGACGTGGAGGTTTGGAAAGCCGGGATTCGAGGAAAGGGCAGGAGGGTCTTTGGTTGTAAGCAGAGGAAACACATAGACTGGTGGGTTTCCAAAACGAAAACCATGGAAAAGGCAGGCTTCCATTTATGTTCTTTGGAGTGATTTTTCTAGTTTAGGGGAAGACTGGAGAACATTCATAGGGACAAAATACTAACAGACCTGTGTGCCAGAACTAATTTTTGGATTTCCTAGTTTGCTTTCTTTCTGTGTTTAAAGTCAGAAGGAATGATAGGCATGTAGGCTAGATGAATGAATAGTAGCTTGGTGTGCTGAATAATCAGAAATAACAATGTTTCTGTTTTAGGACATGTCTGCATATGTGAAAAAAATTCAATTCAAGTTGCATGAAAGCTACGGTAATCCTTTAAGAGGTGGGTTTTGCATTTTGGCATTTGTTCCTGGAACTGGGCTTTTGTTCTGGCTTTATCATGGGATTAATGCTTCTGTGTTTCCTATTGCAGTTGTTACCAAACCACCATATGAAATTACTGAAACAGGCTGGGGTGAATTTGAAATAATCATTAAGATATTTTTCATTGATCCAAATGAAAGACCTGTAAGTATGTTAAACTTATAACAAAAGTTAAATAATTAATTGTGGTGGCCTCCAGCTCCGCTCTAGGAAATTGCTGGCCAAAAGAAGTCTCACTGGCCCTGGAAGTAATAAAAATCTCTTCTTGTAGAAAATTAATTTAAGGATTGGTCACATTTTCCTGTTTCTGTGCTTTACTCCTGGTACACGACTGCTTTTCCTGTGCTTGGCTTCTCTGACATTTTCTAATACGTGACCACATATTACACCTTACCTAGGTTGAGCATACACTGAGGAGTTCTCTTCCATGTAGCTTCCAAGTTCTAGGATATTTGAGTATTTTCTTTTTGTCAGATCAAAATCAGTCAAAAAGCAGCAGAGGTACTATGCTAGCATAAGTCTCTGCCTGAGAAAACCAGGTTAAGACAACTCTGTAGTTGCATAAAGTACTGGAATTAATTTCTTTCTTCCATTCGTGTGGTTTAGACATATCTTGTAGGCTTGTTTATCCAGGTTTAGGTAGCAAACTTGATTACTCTATTTTAGGGGAAAAGGATGTTTCTGGAAGGATTGAGTTCCTTCTGTTGCACGAACAATCCTTTTATTTATCCATTTTTTGCTAAATGAGAGGGATACTGAGTTTTATGTTTTTCTTGAATACGTGGCAATCCGTAGAAAGGGTTTCCTATGCTTCTGGGCTCAGTAGCATCCTGACTTGTATTAATTTCATTCACAGCTTGTCCAAGCTGTCCTAAACTTGGTTGGGTGTTTTTTCTTTGCTGCTGTTCTTGGAAGGCTGTTTTGGAGCCTGTCACATTCTTCCTTTCCAGGAAGTACCAAGAGGAGTAAGGTACTGCTCTGTTCCACCACCACTCCTGGGCCTGTTTGTGGAAGGGGAGAAGCATGGGCTGTGTGTGCTCTTCCCAGGCCATGGGCCAGGTGGTCAGTGGCTCCTTGGGGCTGGACAGAGGGCTTCCAGTCCTGTCCCCACCCTGCCGTATGCAGTGCAGGGATGGAAGAGTAACTCCATAAAGAGAGATTTCAGTGAAAAGCAATTCACAGCCTCTCTGGTCCTTCTCTTTCTCAGGAAGGGAGGATAACGTCACAGAAAGCACTTTCTAACTGATTGATTGGGAAAGTCAGTTTGAATTAAATCTCCTATTGGGAAATGTTTGAGAGAAGGTGGTATTAGTAGTTTTTATATACCAGTCCTAAACCACTTGCCCAGACATTTTTAGAGTCTCAAGAGGCCTTTGGATACTTGGCATGTTTTAACAATTAATATTAAATTTAAGTAATTCTACTGGAGCTATGACATTTATATTTGCGTTCCTAAAACATTTTTAAATCCTATACAATTGCTTTGTAGGAATAAATACTACTTTCTGATATCTAGAACAATATTTCTATTTCCCTACAATTGTCAAGCTAATAAAATTCTGTCTTTGCATAGGTAACCTTATATCACTTGCTGAAGCTTTTTCAGTCGGATACCAATGCCATCCTGGGGAAGAAAACTGTAGTTTCTGAATTCTATGATGAAATGGTATGCACATTGTTAATGTAATCCTCATTACTTTATTTTGAAGAGTATTAGTGATACCATGTATTTTTCTCCTTCGTTAGATATTTCAAGATCCTACTGCAATGATGCAGCAGCTGTTAACAACATCTCGTCAGCTAACATTAGGTGCTTATAAACATGAAACAGAGTGTAAGTAGAAAACTAAAATATTTAATTTTAGAAATAACAGTAGTTGGATTTGCTTTTAGTGGGGTTTTTTCTGGGCTATAACAGTACAATGGATTTGGATGCTGCTAAAAAGTGATATTTTTGCATTAAATTTAACTTGAACTTTTGCAAAGATATTAATAGTTACCTGAAAACTTCTAAGATTTTCTTATCCATATGGCTGCTGAAAAAAAAAAAGGAATTAGGAATTACTTGGTATAAAGAGTGATGACATGATCTACACCTAGTCTGACATCTTTGAAATGAATTAAAACAGAGAATAAATGAAGACCACCCTGTGGTACAATGCTGTTCAGCACTGCAAGCAAAGGTCACACTTGAAGCCCTGAAGTACAGAACAGTTAGTGATGTTTAAGTCAAAGCAGCAACGCTTTGTGGGTAAAGAATAGTGTCTGAAAGCTCTTCCTGTCTTTTTCCCTTCTTTAACTATAGGTAATTTCATAACATCTTCAATACAACATAATGGTTTTTGTGTCCTTTTTATCCAATTTGTCTCCAAATATATGCAAAAATATTAAGGGAATTAAGGAAATTAAAATAAGATCCATTGGTTCATAAGTTGTAAGGCATGGAGTGATTATTTCTGTTCTGATCTTCTGTATTTCATCTTATTTGCTGTCTGAGAGTAGCTTTAGTATTTATTGAGCCAAATTCCTGCCCTAATAATTACAAACTTTAATCCATCATAGTCCACCTCACCTGACCTTATGTTCACCTGACAACAAATGTCAGGCATTTTTTGGACAGCAAACACATAGAGCTAAGAGTGTAGAGTGATTATGGGTTTAAAGCTCTTCAAAGTTAGGGTTCCTATTTGCCTTTTGTCTGCTTGGCTGTGTCGATGTGTGAGCTGCTTGTATTTCCTGCCTCAGTTCAACCAGTCTTGAGGTGAATTTTTGTTATTGTTGCATGTTACAGTTTTTGTTTAGAAAATGTTTAATAATATGATCCATAAAAACATCCAAATTCAAACTTCTTTCATTTAAAAATTTTGGATATTTCTCCAGAGAGTAAGTAAAAACTTTCAGTGTGGTTTTTTTTTTGTATAAATATTTCCTTAAAATGTGCTGATGAAGCAGATATTTGTCACTGCCCACAATTATATAATGTATGGGATACGAGGGCCTTCATCGATTTGTTGGCTTTACCATCTTTATCCTAAAACTTGTGCATGAAAAAATAATAAAAAAGAGGATACTTGATGTCAGATACTCATAAAAGCAGGGCAGCATCACTAAAGCTTTTAGATATGTAGAATTTAACTCCAGTTAGACATAGAAAATGGTTAGAGTACATGGAGAAGGAACCACAGAATGGTGGAGGCTCGAAGGCACCTGTGGATGCATCTTGTCCACCCCCTGCCCTATCAGGGCCACCTACAGCTTATTCCCCAGGACTGTGTCCAGGTGGCTTCTAAATGTGTCCAAGGTTGGAGATTCCACAACCTCTCTGGGCAACCTGTGCCACCACCTGGTCACTTTCACAGTAAAAGTTTGCTGACGTTCAGAGGGAACCTCCCGTGTTCCAGCTGGTGCCTGTGGCCTCATGTGTTGTCGCTGGGCACCACATACTCACACTTCTCTGAAATTTCCCATGTATTTGCTGTCACCATGTCAGGTTTTATTTCCCTCACCTAATCTTTAAAAAAAACTGTAGAAAATGATTTTATGAATTGTATAACTCTGTCTACAAAACTGATGGGCTGAGGGCTGAAAGAGACTGCAAAACAAGCTTTTTTTTTTTTAATCCGGATTCTTACGTGGATACTGTTTTGATGACAACCATTGAATCTCTAAGGCTACACAGTAAAATATTTTTTTTTCAGGAGACATGCTATCCAAATTACTGTTTCAATTTTTAAAAAACTGCAACTTTTCATGATACTTAAAACATTTATTTTTCTTTATCACTGACACAGTTGCAGATCTTGAAGTGAAAACCAGGGAGAAGCTCGAAGCTGCCAAAAAGAAGACTAGTTTTGAAATTGCTGAGCTTAAAGAAAGACTAAAAGCAAGTCGTGAAACCATCAACTGTTTAAAGAGTGAAATCAGAAAACTTGAAGAAGATGATCAGTCTAAAGATATGTGACAAGTGCTGACTTATGTGTACTGAAAATGGAAAGACTTCAGTCATGGAATTGTGTGAGTTCTCTTCAGTTCTGCAACTGAGACTATGAGAATCTCATTGGCAAATGGTTTAAGTTTGTGGCAATCAACTCCATAAATGGAAAAAAAAAGAAAGAATGTATCCTTGTTTTATAGTTAAAATCTGTGGGTACTTAACTATTTACTTTGAGTGCAAGTGGTCTTGGAGACCAGACTACTTCTTTTTTTTAAAACTGCATTTGAGTTGTGTATGAAAACTTTGTATCAAGTCCTGTATTAGTTCAATGTGACTTTACAAAATGCTGGTGTTTACTTTTTTTACTGTTTTTTTTTTTTCTACTGATTGTTTAGAGATGCATCTTTAAAGCTAAAAAATAAAATACGCAGTTTTTTATTTTAATATTTTTTGTCTCTGTCCAGCTGTGGGCTTCAAGAGCAACTGTAAGTAGCATACCCTGATTTCAGGCAGAGGTTGAAATACAATGGTATGCAAGTTGTTTAAGTCTGGTTACAGTTATTTTTGGCATGTCTCTCTGTTACCAGCACTGTGAAAACACTTTCTGAAAACAGGATTTTAAATAATTTCTTTTTAAAACAGGTAAGAGTTTCTAGCCCCAAAGCTGCTTTAACACATTTAAATGCCCCAATGCTACAACCTATGCTTAAAAGCAGCAAATCACTCCAGTACTGTTCTGTAGGATTTTGTTTCATATTTGTACTGTATTACAGTCACTTCATCAAATGGTATCACTGCCACTTCTTCCTCCTCCCACTATTCCCTGCTCCAGCCTGGTGTCCCTCCTATAAGGGACAGTATTCCATGAACTTCTCAATGTGGGAGCTTCTCATGGGCTACATTTCTTCACTAAATGCTCCAGCATGGGTCCCCCATGGGCTCACAAGTCCTGCCAGCAAACCTGACTAGTGTGGGCACCTTTCCATGGGGCCATGGAAGCCTGTCCAGTGCAGGCTTCCCACAGGATCACAGTCTCCTTTGGGCATCCCTCTGCTCTGGTGTGGGGTCCTTCACAGGCTGCAGGTGGATCTCTGCTCCACCACCTAGAGCATCCTCTCCTTCCTCACTGACCACGGTGTCTGCAGGGCTGTTCCTCACATATTCTCACTCCTCTCTTTGCTCCTGTTCCCCCTGCCCAAGCAGGGTTTTTTCCCCCTTTTTAAATCAGCAGCCTGTTGGGCTCAGCCTTGGCCAATGGCAGGTCCATCCTGGAGCTGTCTGGCATTGGCTCTGTTGGACATGGGGAAAAATTTCTGGCAGCTTCTCACAGAAGCCACCCCTGTAGCCCCCTCACTACCACAACCTTCCACATAATTCTAAAGTCACTAGCAAGTGTTCCCCCGAAAAATCAGTACATGATTTTATCAAAGCTTTGAGAGCAAAGCACTCATTTCTTCATATTTGAAACAACTGATCAATGACTGGCTTTTATATGGCTTGGTAAACTGAAGAGAAACAGTTTCATCACTCAGTACGTAGATTTAGGGTTTTCATTAAGAACTGCAATTTGGCATACTTGGTTTATAGTATTATGTATACACATAGGTTGAGGAACATCTTGTACCGTGGTGTCCACACAGATCCTTCCTAGCACTGCAGAACATTGAAATTTATCAATTTTTGGCTACCTAAGTGCTTTGGTTTCTATATTCAGCAGCCAATTTCCTTTTAAGCAGCAGCTGAAGAAGAATGCTGTTTTCAGAGCTGTGCATTGAGAGTAAGACTCACATGGGCCACAGTATATTGTGCATGCTGAAAACAAAAATGGGAATGGAAAACGCAATTTTTGGTGTATGCAACGTTATTATCTTAATATTTGTCAGTTAAAATAATAGTAATGACTACCAGCTCAAATGGAATATTAAAGAGGTTCTGCAAGAGCTGTGACTAACATGAACAGGTCTGCCGAAACAGACTTGAATAGACCAAAAAAGAATGGGGATGTAACTTTTGAATCCAACTTTTTTGTGGGAGCCTGAAGTTGGTTTTTTTTTTGTTCGTTTACATCCAATAAACATCCCAGTGTCCTAGGATACAGGAGCAACAATCCTGGCTCCACTGCTAGTAGCCATCAGCATGCTAGACCACTGATGTAATTTCTGTTTGTAGTTAGTCGTCTTTTTTCCTCAGTTTTTCTTTCAACTTCTTGTATTTTTTTTCTTTTCCTTTGTGCTCTCTGCAAAGATCCTTGAAGAGTCATTAGGCTTCTCTCAATAATAAGGAAATAGTCCTAATTTGCTAAGACCGCTCTCTGTGCTGAGCAGTCGATAGACAACAGGAAGAGCACCTTCTGCTTTACAAAGTTCCATGTTAGGATCTGTGTTTTCATTAAAAAATACTTTTTTCAGATGCTGAGAAAGCAACCGAGCCCTGTATTAGACAGTAACTAAATTCTGGGAGAAGTTAACTACAATTAATCATAGAATCATAGTCACAGAGTATCCTGAGTTGGATGGGACCTACAAGGATGTAGTCCAGCTCCTGGCCCTGCACAGGATATCTGCAAGAGCTGCCTGGATCTCAGCTAAAAGAGAGGTTATGTCTGTGTCCACGTGCTCTGCAGTTAAAAGTTATCAATGCAAACACCTGAGAGCATGTGTACACAGTAAGTTTACAGTAAGTAACTACAGTAAGAAATTGATCTTCTAGTGTGTTTCATTTTCCAAGTTACTAGAAGTGAAATGGAGTGGGGCACCTAAGGACACAGTTACATTTGACTTCCATTGCCTTGAAGAAAAAGAAAAACCCAAACGCTACACTGTGCTTTATTCTTGGCAGCCCTAAGAAGATGCGATTCCAGAAAAATAGTTCTGGCTTGTGCTTGCCGGGGTGCAAACTTAAATGCTATTTATATTGCTGAGACTGACCTTAGATTGTGGCTTCATCCTGAGTTATCATTGGGAAACAGTTGTGTTTAAATCTTGCTTTGCAGAGGTGGAGAAAAAAGCCTCACTGTGTTATAGGTACAGTTTGATATCACCGAATTGCACAGTAATTTGTTCAGTTGCCTACACTAAAGCTTTAGCCACCACTCGAAGTTACTTGGTAAGTAAAGATAAACCACGGTTTATCTCAGTTTATGTGCTTACTGTTGTGAGGTTTACCAGAGAGCATCAATATCAAGTATGCAAAACTAGTAGTTAGTGTCATTGCCACTTCCACTATAAAGACTTGGGGTTTTTAAATGTTTAAGCTAAGACAAATTCATACTCATCACTGTAATTTCAGCCAATGACTTGTTACTCAGTATCCAGTACTATGGATCACTAGTCCTTTTCTTACCTAGCTCCATCTCATATAACTTAGTTCTTTCCTTTGGGTTTGGGCCACTGCAGCTTAGAGTCAGACTGTGAAGTTGTATAAGGCTTTTGACCAGGAGGTTTCTCCCCAAAAATGCCATTATCTGACAGGAGATGTGTGGATATGGTTAAGTCAAAGACTTACTTGAGAATTTTTGTAGTCAGTAGAGATGGAACTGGAAGCAATATTAAAGCACCCTATTCAATTTTCTTCTAGGCAGGTGCTGGTAATAACACTAACCTCTTCTGCTTATGCATTTAATCCATATAAAATACATTAGTGTGTGTTTGCTTCTTAATGAATATGGAGAATATTCTCTGAGCATATTTAAGAGCATTTCAGGTTGTTTTCAGACATGATGTTGTTTACCAAACACCAGGTGGCAGGTAAGTCCAAAATATTCTCCAGTCTTTACAGAAGCTTAATTACTGGGATTTTGGCAGATCTGTGATACCTTTGGTTGATCTCATTGGCTTTGAGACTTGATCATCTTGTGAGACAATCTGTATTTGTTTTGGTGGAGGTGACCAAATTATCTCTTGCACGTTACAGAACTGTTCAGCAGCCTTGTCAGCAAATCAAATGTGCTGTGCCAGGAAGCACAAAATAGAGTGTTAATGTTTACAATTTTTGTTCAGTTTGGCAAGGGAAGCAGCTTTCAAAATGCCAGTCTCTTTGTTGTTTTTAGGGGTTGTTATCAGGGGTTGTTTTCAGGGTTTTTTCTTTTTCAGGCCAAGATTATCTGACAATCTGAGTGCACAAAACATAACTTAGGCACTCTACTGGACTGCATACTTTGCTTGCACTCAATTGCAGGTCCAAAATGGCAGGATTTTCCACAAGTAAAAGTAATGACTTTTTAAAACTTAATGTTGATAAAATTAATAAACTTCTTTGACTACTTACTACTTAATGAACACTACAAATGAACCTTTGGGTTCCAAGTGTGTTGAAACTTCTAATTTTCCTGCATACAGCACAGAAGAACACTTTCACTCAAGGGGAAGAAAAGAGAATTAGGATGGTAGAAAAGAATAGCAACAATGAGAAATTCCTGTTATATATATTTAGTAGGCATTTATGTAACATTCATTTATGGTTCATTTATACTATTTCCATTTTTAAATGTTTTAAGCTAGCACATGAAGTCGTGTAAGTTTCTAGTGAAACAGGCTTGCCTATGCAAATAGCTGATACACATCCAAAATTAAAGTTTACGTTTTGATTTTCATTGGAAAAACCTCTTGAATGTCAATGATTAGGCCACAAAAAGAACTTCATTAACTTTGCAATATACAGTATTTGTCCTACTCCGCCCCTAATAATGACTGTATTTTTAAGGTGTTCACATGTTAAATGAGAAGCTGGCCCTTCTTATTCCCACTGTTGTGGGGAATTCTGTACTTTAGGACAGAAACAAATTTCATCTGATCTGCTACTGGCTTCTGCTTTGCAAATACTTTCACCTGAAGTTACCAATAGCTTTTTTTCTTCAAAATCTCAATTCTGCGGTGTCTGTCAAATCTCACTTTTTTTCAGTCTACAAAATCAGCTTTTTTCAAATTGCACATTTTATTTAACCTCTGATCTAGAATGTTAATAAAAAGCATGGGTTTTAGTTAAACGTGCTTGTAAGTTTCTCAGTGAAACATGTCTTTATTCATAGGATTAAGAAACAGGATATATGACTAAGAAAGGTCTTCTTCACATGCTGAATTGATTAGAACTGCACCTCAGTTTAAATTATTTTGAACAAAAGATAATAGAATCATTCCACAGTTAAATCATATTTTATAAGCTTGCATCTTTAAACATGTTGGGTAAATGCAGATATTAAGAGCTGGCAAAACCAAGGTTTATGCCTCTTGTGAATGTAATAGGGGTGACAACTTTGGGACTCAAAATGTAGGAACTGAATATGGTTGCAGCACCATACTGTTCCATGCACTAAATCTGTTGAATGTAGCAGGGCCAGCATGTGGCTCCTTTTTCATCTCTATTTTTATTAAAGAAAGAATTAATCCAGGTAATTTTTGTTTTAATTACTGTCCTGAGTAGAGTGATAACTGCGTTCCACGTAAGGCTCCATTCAGGTCCCAAATCACCTGAACTCTGAGTAGGTAAAATGGAGAATGTTGAGAAGTTATGCTTCAGGAGCTTGCAGATAACTTTTGGTGTTATTTCCTGGTTTCTTTATGGAAGTTTATGTAGTAGGTAAAGCATTTACTTGGTAAGGTAAATATTCCTGAGGAAAGCTGAATCTGCATCACACAGTTTTAGAAGTTCTTCACCATGAGATCATGAGAGTACCCTCCAGTGCTGCTGCCCACAGTGAGCTGTAGAGTCAGCTCTGCAGGACTTCTCTAGGACTGGACAGGGAACAGGCAAAGGAAAACCATAACCTCATGTAGTGATTAGGGCATTAGAGAAAACAAACTGAGTGCTTTTTTTCAAGCTGAAAAAGAGCCACCATCTCAGGAAAGGGATGCATCCTTAGTAAATAAATATGTCTAAATTAGATTGAATTATTTTCCCATTTCCTTTGAAAGTTACACAACTATTTTGTGATTGTAGAATAAATATATATATTGGACAACTGGAACTGTTTTTTTTTCCCTTCCTGCTACAGATTAAGCATGTTTGCATGGTGAAGAAAGACACAGGACTAAACCAGACAGACTGAACTCCAGCACCTACTACATAGTGTTTAAAATGATCAAAGCATCCTCTGCTTTGCAAAGCTTTGTGGTTGCTCTGAATCTTCCTTCTATAGTCCTTATCAGCAACAGCCAGGAGGTGCAGTGTTAGATGAAGATGGGCATTGCCTTGGATCATGACAGAATATTGTGGGCCATGTCAGAGGGCACGGCTGATGCAGTGTACACTCAACTGCTAGACTTGCAAGTCACCAACCACAAGGCTGCTCCTCTTGGGTGGTACTTTGTATGCTTGGAGCATCTCATCACTGATCAGTCTGCTAGTCCTGCATCCTGATAGATTCACTCAACATTATTTAACAGTCAGGAGTCTACAATTTCAAATAGCGAACACAGTCTAGCTAAATTTAAACTAAACTGTGTTGTGAGTTTTGCTTGTTTTTTATTCGTAAATAAGAAATGAGTCCTGGTCCTTGTGTATTTGCTGAGAATAAAGAAGATACATTTCTAAGGCTGTGAATTCTTTCTAGTATTCTTTTTCCCCTCAGGATAGAAGACAGAAACAAAATTATTACTTTTTTGGAACAGGCTGATACAGTATGTGTATTTTAAAATGGAAAAGCAGTAAAAGTCTTAATGGATTCATTGCCTGAAAATTCTTTTTTCATAGTTTAATCTGACCCCATGTGGTACTAAACGCTTGCAAGTACTCTCCCTCTGTATTTGGAGATGGAAATGCCTGGTACTTCACTAAATAAACCTGACCTTCGATCCTTGTGAAGTGAGTGAATTTCAAGCAAACCTCTGGTGAATGAAGGTAATAAATCAGTAAATGAAGAAGCCACATTTTAATAGTAGAAAGGAGACTTTAGTCATGTTTTACATTTCATGATAGTTAAGGCTTTACAGCATTCCCTTACAAGTATTAAGCTAAGACTTTTGGAAGTCTGAAGATACCCTATGCATAAATTTAAACAAACCACTTGTCAGTTTGTCACCTAACCATTGCGACTGCATGTCCTCTTGTTGACTTTGCAGTAAAATTATTTTCTTGCACTGTATTTTTTACATTTGCCAAAAGATTTGCCCTTTTTAAGTTCCAACATTCGCCTCAGTTCAATGGCACCGCTACTTCACCACTCAATAAATACTAGACAAATTATCTGTAAGACAAAAAGCAGTATAACTTGGTTTTGCTGCTGCTGTTACTTCCTGAGCTTTATCTGACACTGATGCTGTAGAGTGCTAGCTTCAGTCTTATCTAAGTCTAGAGACAGTTTGTGTGACAGCTCTGAATACACTGATCATCTAATAGCTGTGCACACCCAAGCATGTTGAACTTGGTTAGCAGCCATCATGTACCTGCATCACTTCTCTGTGGCCTTGTGTGAAAATACCCCCAAAAAACCAAAACACTGTGGCTGAACCTCTATCCTAGTGTCCCTAATACAAAAAATAAAATTTGCTGACCTACTGTATTTTAATAACATTTTGTAAATGACACATAATGCTAAATAATTGATGTTTCACATCAGATGCTTGTTATCATTACAGCTTTGGTTGGAATTTCTGTCTAAAAAAACCCCCCCACCACATAAATCAACTCAGTTATTTGGGTTCATTCTGATCTCTTTACTGCTCCGTAGTCATACCTGTTTTTTTGAGGACTGACTGTGGTTTACTCTACTGGGGTTAGAATTGCATCCAAACTAACTTCAGTAAAGACACTTTGTAATTGTGAAGCAGAACTGGATTTGAAATTATATTCTCATGATCAAAGATTCCAAGAAGCTTTTGTAGTAATTGGAGAATAACAACTATATAAAATGTGTTTGCTTCTCATATTTAAATGAAGCATAAAGATAAAATGCATGAGAGGCATATTAAATGAACACACAGATACTTTATCTGATAAGACCAAAGCAATTGAGTGGGATTTTAATTTAGGCATTTGACTGACTTTGTGAAATAAGAAATGTTTTTGAAGTAAAGCTGGCCTTGTTCCATGATATCTGAAAGGTTCACTCAGTTGTGGATTGCTCCACTGGGCTATTCCCTCCACTGATGATATATTATTATTTATATTGTATCCTGAGAATACTGCACACGTAAAATGCACAGGCAGAGTTCCAGGCCTGAAGGCCTGCAATCTGAATGGGCAATATAGGATGGGTGGTATTATAAATTGCAGTTCTTTACTCCAACCGTAAGCAATGTCGTTCAGCTCTGAAATTATGCCCTTTGATCTGAAAAAGCATTCAGTACAGCACCGTTCTCATCCTGTGGCAACAGAACTCAGTCAGACTATAGTGGGTAAGAGAAGCAACTGCTGTCTATGAATTCACCATATTTAACAAATCAGACTTATTTCAAAAAAATAATATTTCAGGAAGTCACTTGCATAAAAATTGTTGTTAGGGTTTTAAGAAAGGAGAGATGGAAAAAAGAGTTGAGCAAAAATATTCTGAAAATCTGCCATTTGTAGCAGAAGGCTATTTGAGGGTTGAGTGGGCACATGTTTGGTACAGAATTAAATAGCCTTGGAAAAAAAACTTAAGAACAAAAACTCTAAGTATCTTGCTTCATTACTTTGACAAAATAATCCTGTACCCACCAATTTTGAAAGCAGAACAAAGAACCCAAACACTTCAGTCTGCATCACAGAAGGCTGCACTGACGAGTGGGTCTTATTTAAAACCAAGATATGCAGTCTACCCTGAGCTCTGACACTAACAGCAACTGATTGAACATCTCAGGAAAGGCCGAGAGCGTGACAGAGAGAGAAGGAAAAGCCCATCAAAGATTGTCTGTGGTCCACACTTACCAGTTTGGCTCTCCTGCCATAATGAAGCTCTCTGCTATGAAGGGCAGAAGTTTTCTCAGCAGTGGAATGAACTTCCCCAAGAGGCAGGTTCATAAACTTCACCTTTTCTCACTTCATCTTGAAGATCTATGTCTTTGGGGTTCTTTTTTAAAAAATGCTTCATTAAAACAAAAACTGTTCTGTCATCTTTCCCTCCTCCTGCAAAGAGGCAATGGGGAATAACAAACACAACTGGGCAAATCTCTCTCTATAATACAGTTAGTTAGTCCCACCTAAATCAAACTGCTTCAGGAAAGTTTCTCTGAGCAAGACTTCCCTTGGTCTCCATCCTTCAGACTCTTCCCCATACTTGTTTCTGCATGAGTGAATAATGTTGGTATATATTTTGATTTTGTCCCTAAATTGCGTTAAAATATAAGCTATTATATGCTACTGAAGGGAAATATAATTATTTCTGCTTGAAATAATTATTGCTTAAGATATCATTACGTTAACAAGGCTGCTTTTATTTCCCTTGTTTCAAGCAATTATGTAGTTTGCTTCTACTGACTTGTGTGTGAACTTAGGCAGTCCTAGAGTGAGAAATAATACTCTGGCTGCAAAATGAGGCAGCGTAAAAGCAGCTTTACATTCCATTACAAATAATTCTGCCTTGCCATAAGTCAACTTTTCTTCTTCTATGCCTCTTCGAAGGGAACATGCCCAAAGTTATTTCCACAGACTTTTATGTTGGCTGTCTCAGCTCTAACTTTAAAAGTTATTTTTTTCAAGGGCTTGGAGTGGTTCATCACTTTGGATGGCCCATCACCTTCACTTGGTGGATTCTGCCTACATGCTAATAAGGTTCTTATTTCCCTGAAGAAGACCACTCCTTATTTACTGCGGAGAAGTGAAAAAAACCCTGGCATTTATGCTTTTCTTCTCTTAGAACATCAGGCTATGACCAGTACTTCAGCAACAGCTTCATAAACCGAGCCTTCCCCTAAGCAGGGGTGAGACTCTTCCAGGGGAGGGTAGGTGATACCTTTCAGAGTGCTCCAATTTCCACCTGTCTGTATAAACCACAATGCTTATTTACCTACTATGTACTATCCACATGTCCAGATGGGATTTTGGAGTCTGTGGGACAACGGCACATGAATGAAGGAGAGTGAAGCCTGCTCTACCAGTGTTCAGAACAGCTGACCTTGCACTTCCTTTGACCACTGCTTTCACTAACAAGTTATGATTAAGAGGCAGAAGAGTAATCCTGCCAGTGTGAGCTTGGGTTCCCTCTGTAGATTTGCTGCTAAGTAGGCAGAATTGTTTTGGAAGACAGAAAGAGAGTGTGTTTTACTGTTTCTCAACATGATAATCTGACTTCTTCAGAGAAGCTTTTATGTCTTTCATGAAGTATTATATCCATCCCAGAGAAACTGCATATCACTGTGAGTCCAATTTATGTCACTATTTACATAAAAGCTAATTTGAAGTGATACATTTTCTTTTTTCTACTCCAGATAGGAAAAACACGGGATTAAAACAATCACCATTATATCTGATTTTGCTAAATAAGTTCTGTCATTGCTAGGGGAAAAAAATTCAGGCTGCAACTTTAAATGTTCTTTTGAATTTCTTCCTGAGAATACCAAAGGGCAATTTTCTAGGAAAAGCCATGGTATCACTCTCATTGCACAGGACACACTGACTTGTGTGTAAGAGAAAGGAGTTTCAGAAAGGCAGATACACAACTCTGGTATGTAATGTAGATTAGAAACTGAAGACTGTTCTCCAAAGACAGTTAAGTCATTCTGCCAACCATAATGTCCCTTAGTTATGCAAATGACCAAGTAGAGCACCGATTATCTGCCTGTGACAATGCAGGTCTTTCCATTACTACTAAGGATAGCTTTCTGAGGAGGTCCCTGCTGCCCCTACAGAACTGGGTTGCCTGGGGGTCATTTTCACAATCTTTGAACATGAAAAAGTTCATTAAACATAGTCCTGGAACCTGAAATGTTTAATTCACCCATTCATGAAAAGTTGTCTGTATGCTGCTGCAAAATACATAGGGTAACAGCTATTCTAGTAAAAGTTTACATCAATTTGCCAGTTTTCTTCCCTCATTGTCTCAGATCCTACATGTTGCCATGTTATCACCAGACTTTCAGCTACTGCGTTTACTGATTGGAACCCATAGCAGGACACATTCTTGTAACAATGCAGACCCAAGGAGAAAGCTACGTTTTCTGTCTAGTAGTCATCATTCATAACTTATAATATACACTGTGAAAAGACTGAGAAAACCATTGATTGATTTAAATCTGCCTTAATTTTTGACCAAAGGCAAAAACTCCACACACTGGTGCTTAATCATACTTGCATCAAGTACAAGCATGCAGTTTTCCATACAAATTCCATAAGGTGTTTAATCTGCTATTGCAAAAATACTTATTTGCATACAATCACACCCTGCTGTGGTTTTAAATGTTTTCTGAGAATACATTTTGAGGCTATTATCTTAACCTCACTGCCTTTCTACCCACATACAGAGTAACAGACATGCAAACCCTTTAATTTTTATTCAGGCCTCACTGTAATTAAGTTGAAGTACATTTGTTCTTTAAAACTATAGGACTCAGCTTATTCCATAAGTATTGCTGGTGAATACACGGTTGTTAAGTTGCTGAGCTGTGGCAGGATCTTCAGCTTACAAATAAAAGTTCTTATTACAGGAGAAAACAGCGATGGGCACTTTTGGGTGTTGCTGTAGTCTGAATTGTTTGTTCATGCCATGTGTGCCATGTGTTGAGCAGAAGCAGTCAGCCACAAACAGCACTATCTTACCTTTCAAAGATCTTAACCCAAGTACTAAGAAGCACTGACCCTAGTTAGACACATCAGGGTGAAGAATGTATTTTTACTGACTTCCTTGTTGGAGACAGGTTTGATCCAGATGCAGAGAAAATGTACCTGCACAAACACATCATGTGACATGGCAGCACATGCTATGTGCTATACTTTTCCCCATCATTCAGTGTCTGAAAAATGAATATATCTCATTTGTTTAAAGAAGACATTGGAAGTAAAAACCAAAAACCTTAAGAATGGACAACAGTACCATTTACTGGCTCCTGCTATAGCTGCACCCTGACAATCAACTCCTCTTCTTGACAGTTTACAAAGTATTTTAATACTTCATCAAGTCACTAGACAGAAAGTACCAAAGCTGACTCTTGCTTTGTTTTTGCCAAGGTGTCTTAGCCCCACAATGTTCTTGAATTGAGTTTTAATATGTGATTTTTATCCTGGAGCAAATATATTCCACTTCTGTCATGAATACACCATGCGAACTAATGTATAGTTAGGGCACAAGTAGGTGGTAAGAACCCACTTTGAGAAGGCAGAACCCACAGGTTGCAATGGGCCTCTGGAGGCCACCTAGGACAGCCTACTGCTCAGCCCAGACTGCTCAGGACCATGTCTAGGCAAACTGGGAATCTCCCTGGAAGGAGGTCACATGCCTCTCTTGGCAACTTCTTATGATATTTGACCACCTTCATGACAGAAAGAAAGACAGAAAGAGACAGAAAGAGAGACAGAGAGACTGAAAGAGAGAAAGAGAGCAAGAAGGAGAAATAAATAAATTTCTGTACCTAAGCAGAACTTAGCAGGATGTGTCCATTCCCTCTCACCTTATAACTGTGCACGTCTGAGAAGAATCTGGCACATTTTTCCATGTGGGCAACAGCAGTAAGATCTTCCTGTAGCTGCCTCTTTAAGGCTGAACCATATAATTTCTCTCAGTCTTCTCCAATACACCATTTTTCCAGCCCCCTCGCCATCTTGGTGTCTCTGTCCTATACTAGCTGCCAAATGGCCATACTGCATTAGAGTACACAAGTATCCCTAACTCATTTCTGGACTTAATGACCAGAACTAAACAATCAAGGGTAGAAAGAACAGGTCAGCTACAGCACAATCCTTTTTGATAGATATTCAGTTTTCTGTAAATCGCTGGCTAGGGAAAACCAGAACCAAAGGCCATTGTATTCCATTCAATTTACTAGCTGCTAACACACTGCTTTGCTTTTATTTCCTTTATTGGTTCTGCCTGCATTACTCTACAGTTAGAGACTGAATTTCCACTTCTAGTCTAACACCCATGCTGTTCAGCAGAAGGAGATCCTTTTGAAACTCCTTGTTGTCAGCTTCGTAGTGCACCACTGAACAGGATTTTGCATCAGCAGCAAACTGTGTTGCTGCTTTTACTCAAGTCTCTTTCCAAGACCATTTCTGAGTATGCTAACTAGTGCAGGTCCCAGCATGAATCCCTGTGGTAGTCCAGTCTAACTCTCCCACATTGTAAAAAATGACTATTTATTGCTACTTTGTTAACCCTTCTCTTTCAGCTAGTTACTAATTCACAAGAGAAGCTTCCTTCCTGACCTATGCCAGCTGCTCCAACAGTGCTCTGTAGCAGCACTGCTGAGAGACTGTGCCAGAGGCTCTTTCGAAATCACTGCAATGAATGTATCACCCTGGTTTATCAGTTTGTTGATGTCGTCAAAGAACTTCATAATTATGACAAAGCTTCTCTATCTACAAAAACCCATGTTGATTTTTCCACAGTCTGACGTATTTGTCTGTATGCTAAAGCCTCACCCCACCTCTCTGTCACTGGTTAGCTTGTGACCTGACACAAGTCTTGGTGACTATTCCAATAAGAGAGCTCAGACCCTGAAAATGAACACTTATATTCCTAAAATCCAAAATGATTGTCTTAAAAATTGTCATCCAGTTGTTTTCCAGCTATGGAGGTGCTTACATTCCATAAATTCTTACTTCAGTGAGGTTCCCAAAACATCTCTGACCACTTTCACATGTACCTCCCAGCAAGCTAGTTCTACTCCTAAAGGCCAGACCAGATGATCAATTGAACAATTTCAGTGGATTGATTTCAGAGCTTAAGGAGCTGTAATAACAGTGTGATGGCTATAGCACACCCTGAGTATGTAGAAAATACTGATTTATAACTTCACAGATTGAGGATTAAATGAAACCCATGTCCCCCACAAGCGAATTTCAGGCTTTCTAACCACTGAACTACAGGAAAAGGACAGGATGGCTACTCATAGCCTTGAACATGCACGTTCTGCATAAAAGGGCCCTCTTAAGTGTCTAGCAAAAAAAAGTTGACTGACATGAACTCCAAGTGGAGCAAGCAGCTCCTTCCAACTGTTATTTTGAGGATTCTGAGGGACACACTTTTAAGTTTTGCATCTGTACTTGCCTACCTGTTCTGCCTCTGCACTGAAACACTTCCCAAGCAGCTGTGTTGGCAAAACGGAGTATTGGTCAGTGTCCTGGTTCTGAACTCGAAGGGTGGACTTAACGGAACGTTCCTGGATTAGCACTGTAGTGGCTGAGGCAAAGATGCACAGTTCACCTGCAAGTTATCCAACAGCAGTCATAATACTGACTCATGGGACACAACTGACACAAGCCCAGCATCTGTCAAGAATATCTAGCACTATTCCCCAGTCACTGTGACTTCAGTCACATAAATGTCATTTCACAGTGAAAAGTTTAGCCAGCATCTTCTTCAGAGTGGATCCCCAGTGATCCTATTTGTCCACTCGCATCCACCACACACCATATAGGAAACCTGGACAGAGAACTAGATGCAATTGAATTCACCCACCACCAAGGTTCTTCAATGTTAACTGCCACAAATCCGAGCTGTGCAGTACCAAGACCTGCTGCAGACCTAACCCACGTTTCCTTGTAAGCAGAATGAAATTATATCGCTTCTCTTGCAAAAGAAGCACAGAAATAATTCCACGAAGGCTAATGAAGTATCAACTAACACAATGACAAATGCCCTAAGAATATCTAAGTATTTATTCACTAAATGAGTAAGGCAAAGGGCACTTGCTGCAAGCAGAGATATTTAAATATAATTTAAATTTAAAATAACCAGCTGTTTCCGCCTGTGAGAAGCCTCTATTCTGTCCCCCAAAGGCGCAAAATAGAAAAATGCTGTATGATAGGCAACATAACTCAATCATACTTGGTGCCACAAAGAAGTCAAAAACACAGCTGCACAAGTTGCCTAATTTTTAAAAGTCTGCCATTGTGACGATGTTCTTTGGACACTGTTTTGTACATAGTACATAGTCAAGTGTTTGCAGTTCTGAGGCCCTTAATTAGATTTATATCCCACTTTTTTATTATGGGCTTAATAACCTGGAAACAGACGTGTGTACATTCAACAAGCTGATGGTTCTCCAGGGAAACAATCACCAAAAAGTTACAGGAACGGCATATGAAAGCTTTTTTTAGGAAAATGAAACCAGTTCAATTTGGTTACACAAAACATTAACTTGTGAGAAGATCTGAATCAGTACATATATTTGTGAGGCCCAGAAAGCAGCTTCACTTGCAATGATGTTTTTCAGGCTTTCAATATTCAAATGATAAAAGACCAAACATCTAGCATCTCTAAGAATAAATTACGTAGTACCTCAGACAGCAAGCTCAGAATAAAATGAGGTCAGAGGAAATACCTAAGTTTAAAATTACATTTTTGCAACTCACTGTATTATCTTTAAAAGTTTACTGACCAACTGCCACAAGAACAAGTACCCTGTCTTTCACAGAATATTACTTGGAACTCATGGATCCTTTAACCTCGTCAGTGTTTATTTGTACAAGGACAAGACAATTTATACAATTGAGGAAAAACAAATTACAACATAAATAGCCATCAGAAGAATTCCTGAATGACCAGGTCTGCTCCACTTTTCCCTGTAAGAACAGAAAGTTTGTCATATTCCAGCAGTCATTTCAGGAAAAGATTCACTATGTGAATTAAAATGTCCAGCTGCAAGACACCTTTATTTACTATTGGATTTGAACTTTCTTTTTCACTTTTAAGTGAAATCACAACCAATGACAGTATTCAATGAAGCAGTAAACTACTGGTTTAAACTAGCTCAATCTTGCACTTCCTTCTGAAAAAACAAATACTATTAACTGCACTGGGGAGATGTGCTTTCACAAGAAGGGCAGGATCTGGCCCTAAGTAGCTGCTGCATGGCCCCTACTGTATGCAGGGGGTTTGTTTGGTTGTGAAAACAAAAACTTCTTGATGTGATATACAAAGGGTTATTCTGCTTAACATGCCACACGTGAGGGGATGCAGAATGTGACGTGACTGGCGTTATTCTGTTCAGCTAGTACATTAATTCCAACTCTCTGTCTTTGTAAATCTGTTTTCCAGCTCCTGAAATGTTGTTATAGTCTGAATGTGTGGGTTTTTATTTTTAAAAAGCAGGGTTTTTTAGTGTCAAATGGATTCTGGAAAACGTGGGTCAGAATGCAATTACTCTAGGTAGCCTCCTGTAGTAGAGAAAGCGCAGAAGCTTCTGCACCGCATTTCAACCAGAAACATGCTTTCACTGCAGTCATAAACCAGAAAAGAGAGTGTTTACAGCAGAGCCTGCACCTATAGCTATGTTAGGTGGTGCCTACAGGAATATCAAAGGCCTTCTGTACTACATAACAAAGTGACTGCAAGGTTCTGTGATTTGTCATGAGGCTGTTGCTACGATTTTATTTTTAAGCGAAACTGTTTACTCTCCTACGTTTACTGCAAGAGTAGAAGTTATAGTTGAAACATTAAGGATCTGAGTCCATATTCATCTCCAAAACCACATCCAGCCTTCATGCTGGTGTAGACATATCTTATACCAGTCAGAAAAGACTTCCCTGATGAGAAGACAAACTATACATGACACGCGAAAGGTTCCAAAATTCTTGAGAAAAAGAGATACAAGTCTTCATGGCCTTGAGAATTTTGTTGCCATGAATCCCTGAACAGCATATGAAAGGAAACTGCAGACACACAATGCAGAATTTGGCATCCTACTCCCCAAGAGTCCTCTCTTTGTCAGGTCCAGATATTAAGAAAGAATAAAAAATAAGTAAGAAAACACTGTTTTAATCAGATAAATCACAGACTCAATTAGGCTGGAAAAGACGTCTAAGATCATTGAGTCCAACCTGTGAACAATCACCACCTAGTCAACTGGACCATAGTACAAAGTGCAGGCACTTCTTGAGCACCTCTAGCAGTGGTGACTCCACCACCTTCCCCAGCCAGTCCATTCCAACGTTTAGCAACCCTTTCCATGAAGAAATGCTTCTTGATGTCCAACCTGAACGTCCCCTAGTGCAGCTTGAGGCCATTTCCTCTTGTCCTGTTGCCAGTTGCATGGGAAAAGAGGATGACCCCCACCTTACTCCAACCTCTTTTCAGGTAGTTGTGAAGAGCTACAAGGTCTCACCTGAGCCTCCTTTTTACCAGGCTAAACAACCTCAGCTCCCTCAGCCCCTCCCCATATGACTTACCCTCTAGACCATTCCCAGATCTGTTCCCCTTCTCTGGACATGCTCCAGCACCTCAATGCCTTTCTTGCAGTGAGGAGCCCAGAACTGGCACAGAACTCGAGGTGTGGCATCACCAGTGCTCAGTACAGGGGAAAAAATGTGCTGTTAAAATGTATGTGACTGTACTGTGCTCCTGCTTACAGAATTGAATACTGCCTAAATCAACATAGGCCAAAGGAAAAAGCACTTGACCTGCAGAGTCCAAATTTCATTATAAAACCCACCAAAACATGTTGGTGTCATCTTGTAAGACTCCAGGAACTGGAAAAGGGAGTCCTGGAATGAATCAACACTGAAATACATTAGGGCAGTGCAATGAGAACTTCTGGAAATACACTCTACCACATATCTGATGCAGTTCAATTTTACTTCCTCTTAAAATACTGCAAATCTTTCCAAAATATTTATATGACCTCATTTTTAAATAAAAATGAGGTGTTAAACTCTGAAAATTTTCATTTGGAGTGAAAGTTTTTTAATAAAGGAGAAAATTCTAAATAGTACTAAAATGTAACACCTTTGAAATGACCATTTAATTGGGCAAACCATGTATGAATCAAGAGAATTATGAAATGTATGATTATTTCTGTTGCCTCAGAAAAGCCATACATTTAGCACACCCAGCAGTGGCTGTATAATACCACATTAAAAATGCCGAAGCAAACAATTTGAAAAGTTTAATTACTAAAATAGTAATTTTACAAATTTTATCTATGGGTGAAACACTTAGGGAAAAGCTTTAAATATGGTAGCAGCATCTAATTTTTAAAAAGAGAGAATGTGAGCTATAGTGAAACAACAGAGAAGGCTTTTGACTTCAAAGTTGACATAAAGAAAGTTTAGCAAGATCTACTAGAAATGAAGATGCCATCAAAGGACTTAAAACAATAAAAGTTCATAATTTTCAAAAGTCTGTAGGCAGCCACGAAATCTTTGAAAGGCTTGTAATTGATGCAGCATCTGGACAGAGCTGCAATAATCTCAGTTTGAGATGACAGAAATGATTGTAGATATGAGCAGCAACAAATACATCATGGATCCAAAACATCTATGAAGCAAGAAACAGAAGGAACAACAGCAGAACAGAAATTCCCATCAGGAATGCAACGCAGCAAGGTCTCAAGAAACAAGAAAACACCCCGGAGAAAGATCTATAACGGCCACAAAGTGCAGCAAAGTTCCAGTATCTAAATACTGAATTGGTCTGTAAGTAAATCTGGGTAGCCTGGGTAAGGTAACACTCAAGTAGACAGTAAGGACGACCAATTTCACACATGAACAAAACCAGCACCTTTGATGAAGACGCTGAACTTGACTGTCAAAGAGATGCTCTGCTATCCTTATTTAATACAAATCCTGACATAATTTAAGTGCAGCCATTCACATGAACTGGTGAAGGCGTGGTGAGAGCTAGAGGGAGGAGAAAATAAATAAATGACCCAGAAGAAGAGACACGTCGAAACTTTGTTGCTTGCTCATCCAAACACTGCTGAAAAGACTAGCAAAAAATTGCAAGGTACAATACTTAGTTGAATGTGCACTCACAGATCGGGATCAACAACTGCATCTGACCAGACTTTAAGGCCAGTCCTGTGACCTGAAGGTCACAAGGAATCCTACAGATGTTCGTCTAAAGAACAGGCTATTGCTTTGTAGCCCTTTGGTATATCATGTTTATGTCATACGAGCATATACTGTATGTTAGATGACAGCGTTTGCTACATGACTTCACCTATTACATGACTCAGATACAGGAAAATCCCATTTGCTCTGCTTTATCCATCTAGTCCTCTCGAATCACACACAGAGGAGCCAACAGCTGCGGTGGTACAAATGCTAAGCCACAGTTGTGCTCTCTCCACCCATTTCCTTCTAAGGTATTATAACCTTTCTAGCAGGTCCATCTGAAGAAAATTTCTGCATGGATGTCAGCTTTTTCAGCTCTCACACAACCTGCAGATTAAATTAATGTTGGGATAGTGGAGTACTGTGATCCATTTACTTTAGACATTTCTGCTACAAAGCAGTAACTGTCCAGGGAAGGGAAGAAAGTGAGCAACTGTGAGAGCAAGATTTTCTATTCTCCTTATCATGAGGTAACTGAAACAGAGTCAAAAGAGGAGTTGCACAACCCCTGAGAAAGTCAGACACATAGACAGACCTGTTCTATTGGAACAACTTCGTGCAGTGCATTGTTTGGTGAAGAGTTCAGAAGTTAGATTATGGCCAAAGCAGGTGGATAACAAGAAGAGACAAAGCTGAATTTTACGCAGGCTACTGGCTGCTCTAACTGTGAGCAGTGTGTTTCTGTGTATGTTGGGACAAAACCTGCACATTCAAGATTACTTGTAGATCACAATGTCTTCTGGCCCGAGACCTGTCACACGCGCTGGTCTGTAAAGAGGGAACAGACACGGTGGCGCGCAGGTAGCGAGCAAGAACAAACGAGTGGGTTTTCTGCACTGGCTAACAGGAGTGTTAAGCGTTTCCACAAACCTGCACAGGTGTGGCACCTCCTCCGGTTCTCCTTGTTTCCCACATTAATTGTTCTGTATCTTTGTTTCTAATGTGCACAGCCCCTGCCTTTGCGTTCAGCAGCATGTAATGCAACCTTACGAACGCAGCCCAACTCCGACAGCTGCAGGTGAGAAGTCACCGCGGCAGCATCTAAAGTAACACGGTGACATCGAGTGCTACAACAGTTACGGCAAACCGAGCGAATCCTTCCCAGAGCTGTGCGCGCAATTACAGCTTGAATTTTTTTTTTTT
>VZRQ01007202.1:494634-542310 GCA_013397975.1 Machaerirhynchus nigripectus
GGGCTGGGGCGGGAGCGGGGGTGGACGAGCGGAGTGCGAGTTTAAAAACAAAAGACGAGGCGATAAATTTGTCCAGGCTGTGGCTGTGCTGGAGGCAGGTCTGGCGCGGGGAGCGGTCCCGGATGCCTTGACCGCCCGCCCGCTTCCTCGGTGCTCGGCGTATATGATGGTTGTGTCTCATCTGGTGTCACCTGTCAGGCGCTCGCACCTTCCTCCAGGTCAGCTCCGTCCGTCACATGCCTCCCAAGACAAGTGCGTTTGCTATTTCACGTCGCTGAGCAAACCCGGGGGGCTTTCGAAGTGCGAGCCCTGAGACTAATTGAGAGCTCTGTCGGGTCAGTGGGTTGGGACCCGCAGACAGAGCCTGCCAGGGGAAGGGGGTCCTCCAGGCTCTTCAGAGGGGTGTTGTGTGTATGAATGAAAGCGGTACCTAGCTCACTTCCTCGTCATTTTAAACTGCTCTTCCTGTGAAGAAGATATCGGTAGACTTAAATGTAGATCTGGAGACACGCAGACGTCAAAGGTTGGCTCAGTAGTCATTTGGCTCGGGTGCTCATGTAAACTTGAAATTTTTGAAGAGTAATGC
Source organism: Machaerirhynchus nigripectus (assembly GCA_013397975.1). NCBI lineage: Eukaryota > Metazoa > Chordata > Aves > Passeriformes > Dicruridae > Machaerirhynchus > Machaerirhynchus nigripectus. The sequence continues at coordinate 495,221 of VZRQ01007202.1, forward strand.
ATGTTTTTGCATCTTCCTGGTCACTGCATCTTGTTCAAAGTCATTGCATAAGATGTGATAATCATGATTAGAAATCACTAGGAATGTTGTTGTACTGTGAGTTGAAAGTAATACTGTTGCAATGAAGACATAGTGCAGAAATCAGGATAGATTTTAGTAAGTGTTGAAAAAGTTGCCAACTGTGGTTTGATAGTAATAATATTCTTAACAAGTATTTTATTTGTGACTTTTAAATAGTCCTTGACTTTTTTTTTTTACTTTCAGGCCTAGTGACAAAGTGGTGTTTAGTCTAATGAGCAAAAAAGTTCTCTGAATAAGTCTTTAATGGTGTTAATGTTAGCAGTAATTCCGTATTGTGAACCTGTCATTAAATCTGTTCTGCTAGTTGTACAGTATATTTGTATTTAGTGAAACAAAAACCTAATTTTTAAAGATTTATTGCTCTGTTAAAAGTGGCTTGGTATTAAGATACATGGGTTCAGATCCAATAAGCATCCTGGTTTTTTTGTTGAAGTCAGCAGAACTGCCGGGGAAGTTCATTGTCTGTTTTCCTTGGTTAGCATGTGCATTTGAACAGTACACCTGTCTATGCCTGCTTTAAAAGAAACCTATGTCAGTCTAAATCACCAGTTCAGGTCCAAATACTGGTAACTGTAAAGGGAAGGAAATTAAGAACCTTATTCCTTGTCTGAGATTCCCTGAGTTTATTTACTTCCGTGTCAAGAATGCTGTGAAAATGCTTGTTGAAACAGTGTGCCAGCAGTTGTATGAATATATGGTTAAATGGCTTTTCAGGGTTTTGCTGACGTTCCAGTTCAGTGTTGTGTCTCAAATGTTGGTGGTGAATTGTAGTCAAAATAAACTGTTCTCACTTCTGTATAATTTTTACAGGCAGAGTACTTTGGAACACTTTCTCATCATACAAGAAATTTCTGTAAAAGAGAAGATCAATTGTCTTAAAATGCTGCCGTAGGCGGGTGATAGTCTGTGGAAGAATCTAGCTTTGTGAGAAAATGAGAGTTTCATTAACTGGAAAAATATAATATATGGCACTTGGGAAGACTGGTTTTCAGAAACATGCATCTGATTCTGTACTTCAGTTCTTGAACTGTAATGTTGATATGTCTTACCTTGTGAATTGATATGATTATATTTCTTTTCTTTGTGAACTGGATGAACATGAACAGATACATTTACTTTGCATGGAAATAGTTGTCTGCTAAATTTAACGATCCAGTAATAAATCCCATTGTTTATAAGTAAAAAGATTATTGCTAACAGTCTGTATCTGCTTAGGATACTTCATTGTTCAAAAATTAGCTTGAAAGTAGCTATGTCCATGTTTATTAGGCGTCTGATTATGACCTTAATGAAAATAATTTTGGTCATTTCTGGGATCATTGGGACTTGTAGTTTAAGCAAAACAAGAATAATGGATGAAATTCACTCCTGAGTAGAGAGTTTTGTTAGACAACTTTAATCACCAGAACCATTTAAATTCCTTGTAAGCACTAAACTATGGTTAAGATAATAGTTAACATGGCTGCAATGGTTTTATTCCATGCATGTTCTTCTTATGCAAATATCTGAGGTGATTTAATCAGTGATGTTTAAAATAATCATCTGGTAAAACTATCATTAAGTTAGAGAAACTAACTGTCTCTCTTTGTTTTACTGAATATGAAGGGTGAAAGTGGTTAATGTAGTGAACTGGCCTCTCATCTTGCTTCTTGTGCCCAAGTAGACTATGGCTGCTTAGGTTCCTGCAAAGATTGGAATAAGGTTTAATCTCAGGAAAAAACTGATTAAAATATCCACATTCAGCTGTGCAGGCAAGTTGAAATTTAAAATGTGGCGGTGTCCGAGTGTTTCCACAGCATCCCAAGCTGATCAAAATTGGACCTCCCACCTTCCCAGCATCCTTCCTTCTCTTCCTTCCTTGTGCTGGTAAGGATTGCACTGGGAACTGGTTCAGGAACCTGGCTGAATATTAGCAACTTTATTTTTTTTTTCTTGGTAGAATTAGTTTTCAATTGACTCGGCATCCTGAACCAACTCACCTGGCAGTTGCATACCTGTCAGTGGCTGTGTGAGCGAAGGGCTGGGATCTCAGAAAGGAAGGGGAAGAGTGGCACGCCATAGGCCTGGATCTATGAGGTTGATGTTGCAGGACTCCAGCCTTCGACCTGCTCCTGCTTTGCATTGGCATACAGCTGGCACAGACCAGCTCCACCATTGAAAAACATGGTCCTGTTTGCTTCCACCCTGCTCTGCTGCTTCCTCCTTTGTGCAGGCAAATACTTGTATGGTTATGTGGTGAGCTGGGCTGAGGATTGAACTAACCTGGGGGAGGGGCAGGCAGGGAAGGGTTCGCTTTGAGCTGGATCAGTTTGCTGCACAAACATTTGTGCTGGCTCAGAGATGGGGGTGGAAGCAAGCAGTAAGGGGAGCAGGGTGTGTCTGTTTCTTTTGGTGACAGTGAGACATTATGCCAGCTTAAAGTATGTTTGATACTGGCCTAATTCTGCGAAGGTAAGATGGTATGGCGTTAAGGGTTTGAAAACATTTGATTATGGTTCATGGCAGTATTTACATCCAAGACTCCTTAAACTAGGGTAGTGTGTGTCTGATTTCATTCTGTGCTTTGAAGGGATTTTGAGGGAAGAATCCGGCCTTTTGTATAGTAACTAATTTAAAAAAAATAATTATTTGGTACCTATTGTTTCATACAACTGGTGTTCATCAAATTACTGCAACAAATGAATTTGTTTGGCATGTATATTGAATTTTAAGTTTAAAAGACTTAAATAAGGAAAATTAGTGATCAGAGTGTCCACTAAGAAAATGGCAGGGTATTTTGCAGTAGATAAAGAGACAGAACAAATCTATGAAAATTATGAGGCTGATGTAAGATACCATTATAACTTCAGTTTCTGGGGAGGCAGTCTGTGACTTCTCTTCCTAAGTAACTGTAATGGTTAGTGGTTTTCAAAATCCATCTTATTCAGCCTATCACAGAGGTTGTAGCTAATGTTTCAGGATATGGATAGGCATTGATTTTTATCTTTTTTTTCCTCCCCTAATATCTGTGAAAATTGTAGATACAGTGTGCCCCATCCACTTTTCTCTCCTTCTCTGCCATAGATCACCATGCGTAATAATCTTTTCCACTAGAGAAGCCACACAGTGTTACATGCTTTAGGCATAATCAGCCATTAAATGAACAGTATTAGCTCAGCCTACCTTCACTGGTCAGTTACCTTGATTAATTTTTCCCATAGTGGTTTAGTGTGCGCTTACATGAATCACCCTGTTGCAGGTCTGTATGGGTGGTAGTCCCTCTTTGCTCGGTGGTGATGAGTAACTGGGCAGTAGCTACTGCTGGAAGAGATGACCTATCTGCAGCTCTTAAGCAACGTTTTCAGTAAGAATGTAATGGGTTTTATTTTTGTCTGCTACTGTTTTTTTTATCAAAACTATTTGAGGAACTGTTGGCTGAAAACTGCTGTCCACAGATGTGTAATTTCGTGTAGGGCATGCAGATGGTATTTTGGTTGTGTATGAGCTGTAGAACAGCAGTTCTAATAGACTTCCATTTTCCGCTCTTAAGCATCATCTTTTCTTGTTGGCCCTTCTATGTAATCAGTGCTAGATGTGACGATCCTTTTTAAACTTGAACTGGTGATAAACAGGTGTGTGGTGCTTTCTCGTATAAGGATGTGTGCATACAAATGTCTCCGTATGTATGTTAGGTATTCTCCAACTATAGTGTACTTTCCAAAGCTTCATCTTCACTGCATCTGGCAGGGTGGCAACAATGGCGAATTTAATTCACTCTTTATTGAGTTCCCTCCTCCTGCAACCATGGGATTCTCCACAATTTCAGTTTTCCCCTCAAGCTTTAAATGACAGCAGAAATAATTACCTCTTGGCTTAAATAAAAAGAACTAATAACTTATTTCTGATGTTTATGCAATAGAAATTCATGATTATTGCATGCTTGGGACCGACTATATGCATTCTTTTCTAATTAGTGGAAATGGCATTGTGATTACTGACTGTTTACTTCTCATGTCTTAGAGTATTTTAATTTAATGTTTTATTTTGTTCTTTTCCTAAAATGCTTTTACATCCATATGTGGGGTAGTGAGATGAGAAGCTCCTTGTCACAGGAGTGGTATGTAATCTGTCACTGACTTCTCAGGCGGTCCAGGGTTATCCCTGAACTTTTTGCTTGAATCTCAGTCAACAAAGTAATACTAGTATCTGTGCTAGGTGGTGTGTTCCTCTCAAATATTGCAAGTGTAAACTCGTTGTGTTGCATGTCATTGCAATCATACCTGACCATGCTGGATGGCCTTTTTTACTTCAGCTTCTAGAATCACCCAGTTACTAGATCTCCTGTTTCTTCTCATAGAACTGTTGTTTTTGGTTTTTAAAATTTGTTTTGTTTTTATATTGTTGTTTGTTTTGGTTTCGTTTTTTTAAATAGATGTTTAGATTCTGTTTTGGCTGTTGATAGAAGCACCTCTGTGTAGGTACGTTTTCAGACCAGGATTTATAAAAATACCCCAAATGTAGGTTTTAAGCTTATCCTTTTCCTTTATTTATGATAAATGTGTATCTTATGGAAAAGGCTCTCAAGTATATCTTACTATTCAGCTTTTTTTTGTACATGTGTTTGTTACTTTTCTGTTGAGAAAAATCTAATTCAGAAATACCGTATTAATTGTCTGTGCTTGTAGCAAATGTCAAATACTATAGGGCAGTTGGCATATCTGAGATAGTGATAGTTTTCCTGTATGTGTGCCCAAGTCAGGATAGACTGGAGCCCCATGTTTTCAGTCTGGAGGACTGACTCTTTTCCTTGGCTTTTCTTCATAGTGATTTTGGTCCCGGCAGGGTTGAGATGCTGCTGCTGTCATTCACACAGTGGTGACGGTTACTGTAAACCCCTGATCCGTACTGGCTGCTGCTGACCCAGTGATGAAAAGTTGCTTTAATTTCCTGCCTTGCCAAGGGTAAAATAAACTCTCTATCCCATATACCCGGATTCCTGTGTTTCTAATGCAAGATACAGATCTTTGATCTCTCGTGAGAGCTGCAGTTTAAAGTAGTGTGTTGATGTTTTCCCTGTTCTCCTGTCACTGCTGCCAAAGAAGTTAAACTGCATAGTAGTTCTTATCTGCTTGGATTGCACACATTGACACAGGTGAAGCATTTGTCTTTCACAAAGATTTTCTTAAATGCTTTGCACAGGAATATTACCTTCTTGTGTTACAGCATGACACCTGGCACAATGTGCAGGTGGAGACACTTGATTCTTACCGTTATTTATTGGGCAAATGTGATTGTAGTTATACTGCTGGCTGAGAATCATAAAATAACATTATTTGTAAGAGACCCAATTGTGTGGACATAGGAAAGATATTCATCAGCACAATGCTAGATGAATTTCTGAGATGAAATGTCTTTATTTCATTACTTGCAAGATGTTTGACAGGGTGGAGAGTTGACTGGTTTTGCCATGCCTTAGGACAGTGAGACATTTTTCCCTAATGGAGATGTTGAAGCAGTTGCTTTAAAGAGGGAACTCTATTTCTTCTTTTTCTCCTTCAGAAATGCAAACTTTAGTTTATATTTAAGTTTGAATTGAGAAACAAACCATTTAGTGCTGCGTTCGATCTTGGTAGCAATGTATCAATCTTACGCTGAGCTTTTCTGAACTGAGGGCAGTAGCTTTTTGCTTAGAAGCACAGCAGAGCAAAACTGAGTTGACTGTGCAGCCGTTATCCTTCAGACATGGCTAAATTTTTCAGTCTATTTATGAGTATCAACAAACACTTTGTGCATACTTTTGCCATGCGTTGAATGCTTCTATTTTCCTTTAATTTAGCTTAAAACTAGTAATGGAATTCCTGAGGTTTTGAAAGGAATAGCTCTTGGCAAGCCGAGGGTTTGGAAACCAAAGGCAAATTAAGATACCAAGCAAACACAGGGAGGGCTACTTCAGGGAAGTATGTTAAGATTCTTCTGACATCTTAGCGTTTGTTGTAGGGCTTGTTAATTTTTTTCTTAATCTCTTTGAATTACTCCTTTAAAGCACAGTTGTTATTTTTCTTTTAAAAAAATCTTACTGAAACACAAGGGGACTTTTTTTCCCCTTTGATGTCACTCAACAAATTTAGCCTTTTCAGGCAACCATTACAAGTAGAGGGTATTAGACGACTTTCTTCCTAGCTGTCTGTATTTTTCAGTAACTCCACACTGATGGAAGCATGTAGTTAGAATACAAATTTTAGTTAAATAAAATATGCTCTTGCTTTTAAAGTGCCGCAGTAATTGTAATTGAAAGAAGTTGCTATTGTGCATCTGTCAGGTGGTACAATAATACAGTTAAAAATTATTTAAATTTTCAAAGTGTAGTTGGGCTTTTTATAAAACATAACTAAGCTGCTTTAGGTTTGTGGGAATGAGAGGATGTATGATGTAGGGAACCTTGCCTGGCTGTCACAGCCTTGATCCTATCCTGCCTTTGCGGTACTGCTTGCTGCTAGCATCTTCCCACTTCTGTACCCTCTTCCTGCTAATCCCAAGGTGTGCAACGTTCATAGAAATCTCTGCATCTCCTGTGTGTAGGTTGCTGTATTTCTTTGTAGAGTTTCATGGCTCTTTGTGTGCCTTTATTCAGTCCTGCATTTCCTTTAAGTGTTTTTTTATCATCGTAAACGTTTTGAATGTTTCAGAGCTCTTCTCTCTCAAACTTAACTCATTTGCTTGCTATTTGCAATGCTGCCGACAGTGGTATAATCCTCCCTCACCCAGGGAGAGCACTTGTTTGGGAGCAGCCCTTCCTTTTTCTTCTTCTCCTTGAATCCACAGCCATGTTTTATTCATATACTCCTTCTTCCTTGTCCAAATAATATTTTCAGGATCACATTTTCTTTTTCTGTCTTTGCAAATGAAGTTTCTGTATCTGCCATCTGGAGTACTTGAAGTACCTTCTCCCTCTGCTGATATTCCTATCCCTGCAATCTGCTCAAAATACAGCTGCTATGATTTTTCAGTAGTCTGACTGCTACTTTCCTCATCAAGCTTAAGCTCACGTATTGTCTTTGAATTCAGAGAACCTGCATCTCATATTTCTGCATCATAGACTTTTTCCTTGCTACTTTTGGCACTTTGAATCTGCCTTTTTTTGTTCCCCCCCCTTCTATGTCTTTACTTACATTTCATATCATATTCTTTACTTTGATTTACAAAACGTCTGAGAAAAATTGTATGTTATATATGTTAATACTGTTACAAAAGAAAATGACTGCACCTCTGACCTTTCTTCTTGGGTATTAGAGTATCCTGTTGTCTCTTTGCTTATACAGATAAATTACATTTTAAACTATATAAGCAGACAGGGATACATGTTGCCTTTGTATCTTTTCTTACAGGTACCTGTGAAATGTATCTTGCTGTGTATCTTTTAAATCTGATTTATTTGTCCAGCGATTTTACTTTGGAGTAAAGTGCACCAGTGGAATGCTTTAAAATCTGTTGTGTGAATACAGTGTCATATTTTGCAGACTTTTAATATCATATGTGATTTCAGTTAGTAAATATTGTTTTCTGCACTTGGCAGGTTTCTTTGGTGAAGCAGATGCAATCTGCAGCTTTTATTGAAATGATATAAAATTGAATTAAACTGGCAATTGAAGTAGTTTTAAGTGCTTTGTCATATAGTTGACTTATTGCAGAATTAATGCTAATATTAGCAGAGGTAATACTTTTTTTTGTTATTAAGGAAAGCCAAGTGACTCTTAAATATTTTGTCAGGTTTCATGAACCTTTGGGTCCCAAGGTTTCTGTGGCTTGTGTTTTGCGTTTTGTTTGTGATTTTTTGGGGGGTTTATTTTGGAGAAAGGAAAACTGCTGTGGTTACTTGTAATTTGAGGTTTTTTGGCTGGTAATATAATGAAAAAGTAAACTAGTTACAATAGATAAAATAATACGTTCTAACATACGGCTAGCTGTATGTGTCTTAGACATGTTTTAGGATAGTATGGTTTAAATCATTGTGAATCTCTTCTGCGTCATGGCAACTGCCTTATGTTTTCTTTTAAAATCTGCTGAGTAGACTTTTCATAGCTTGAAATTGAGAATGCAGTGTATATGTTGCTCATCAATTTGTATTGCCATAAATGTAAAAGGACTAGGGCAGTGGTAGTTAGAGTGTTAATTCTCTCAGGTGTACCAATGTTAGTACTAAAGCAGGCTGGATGTTTCCTGTCAGACTATACAGGATTTGTGCAGGTAGACTGGAGGTAGTCCTAAATTCTTAAATAATTGTCCCCTACTTTAGGGTTCCAAAAAGCATTTAGTTGGCAAATACTCAGATCTCAATGTGAATGTGGATGCAAATGCTTGCCTTCTTATCTCTCTGATAGCCAGCTCTTTCTTCATTTGCTGTATAGGTTTTAGGTGATGGTGTTCAATTCCTGAAAGAGCTTCCTCTGCACTTGCAGTTTTGGTAGGAAGGATACCATTATGTTAATCTTTGTTATTAAAAGGCATTTAGTTAAGACTTTTTAGATCTTAAAAAATTTATGAACAAGCTAATATTAAATCCAGTCCAATCAATTGTTCTCTAAGCTTGAGCTTTGTGGTATTTATTTAGTATTATAGTAACAATATTATTGTCCCTATAGTTTAAGAAATTCTGAGTAATACATGCCAGTCGGTCAGTCCTGCTACTCCAAAGAGCAGCAGGACTCCTGCACTCCAGAGAGTGCTCCATTCCTAAAAATTGCTGGAGTAGAAAAGAATGTATACAGGAAAGGAAAAAGGGAAGGTGCTACATAGACCTCAGACAAACTTCTTTTTTTAATATTTTCTTCCCTCCTCCTTTTTTTTTAGTAGAGCAGTGAACCTTTCTTATGCAGTACTTATATCCTCCCTCCCTAAGTTCCAAAAACTTTTTCTGATAACAGAGGTTGGGGAGAACATTTCCAGCTTGTCCTGTGGCTCTAGTTCTAGAGCAATGTGTGTTTTGTCTCAGAGGTACAACATATACCAGAAACTTAGATAAGCTTCTAGTTTCTGTAGGACTCTTTGGGTTTAAGTGTACATTATGACTCTTATTTTAAGATACTTACGGCCACTTAGGGGCTTGAAATATTTCTACCAGTAAAGTGCAACAAAGTGCTTTTCAAAATCTGAAGTTCAAGTTATTTGTCTTGGATTTTTTCTGCCTACAGTGTTATGTGGATCATCTGACCGTCACAAATATGTTTTCTTTTATGATGATTTTAGTCCCTAAGTGTCAGTACATTTGCTTAATAAATACCTATTTCTTTCTGCTTCAGAGTTCCTTATTCTGTCAAGTCCTTAATAACCAGTCCCATAGAGCACAACTTCATATGTCTGCTAAATTTAAATTTACTTCTCTTGAAGAGTTTGCATTTCTTATGCCAGCTGTAATATAGAATTCTATTTGTTAAATGGATGTAACATACAAATTGTAAATGGTATGGTTTTAAAATAGTTTCATATCAAAGGGAAAAGCAGTTTAACATTGTCAGTTGTGTCAAATGGAAACTACCCTTCTGAAGGTTTGATTGTGCCATTACCACATTAATTTAGCATTACTGGTTATAAGGTCTCCATAGCAAGGATGTTTTCTTTGAAGTTCAGAGTAGGGTGATGTCCGAAGAGAAGAAACCTGTTCACGTGAGGCCTTGAGGACAGACTAAAGTACGTAATGATAAGTGGTGTACTCTGGGGAAAGCTCTAAATAAATGATTAAATGTTGACTACCACGAGATACTTTATGCTGATAAGCAGAGATAGTAATCAGTTGTTATGTGATATGTCAGAGTGCTCTTGTATTGATTATGGCTGGTTGCAGTGGTACTATTTCATTGGTGCTGGTGCTGACTTCTAAAGTGAGCAGTGCATTAAGGAGGGTGCACTAGATTCTTATCAGTAGTGTCCTATCATACTGTACTACTGAGCTTTTAAAGTAGTTGCACTTTAGGTTTGTTCTGTTTGAAATATTATTTCTTGAGTGTGCTGTACCAGGGAAATGTACGTTCTATAATCTTGACTTCAAACCAAACAAGTTTGAAGAAGTCCCTGCTGATGGAAGAAGTGTTTTATGTGGTACTTTAAACAGTAAATATTGTTGTCTGACAGTGATTTGTGAGAGATCTTGGTTTGCATTGATTGCAGAGGCTTTCTATGAATTAATTTCAATACCAAACTTTCACCGAAGTTGTCAAAGGGTAATCATTGAGTCCATTTCAGTGTGAGTGAACCGTTTTGAAGTGGGTAGTTGTAGGAACTTTTGTAACTACATAGGGACATGTAAGAAGAACGTAAAACTAGAAAGAATAACAGAGTGTTGTCTTTGAAATACAAGTCTAGAGTTGTGAATAAAATGCAACTAGAACTGTCACCAAAAATTGTAACCAAAGTGTTCTATGTTAAATTTTGTATGTTAAAAGCTATTTGCTGAGTTACTGATAGGCTAGTCCTAATAACAAACTTTATTTAAACTTTCTTTGGGCTTCAAATCTGTATTTGTGAATATATTACTCTTATGCTAGTGGTGAGAGTAAAACCATTGTTAAATGGAAATCTGGCAAAAAAATCTTAGAAATCTAGAAGCTGAATTTCCTTTGTTCTTTGCTAAATATCATGTAATGTGGGACCAGGGACTTTTTTTTTTTTTTTTAAATATTTTTATAGAAACATTTTATTACCAAGACTTGAAAGTTTTGTGCTGGTGCAGATGCACAGTGAGTAGATCATTCCCACTTCCTCTAACTATATTTTTAATATGTTTGAACAGCACAGTTCTGCTCAGCTCCTGTACACTTGGGTGAAGTGTTAACAGTTAAACTGGATGTCAGTAGGTTTGGGTTTTTTAAGTCAGAAATAGTGAGAGCATATCTTGGGGCGGGTAGTCCACATTTTTCTATAGTTTGTTTTGCAATCATCTTGTACATGCATGATTAAACTAATTATAAATGAGTTTACAGTATGCCTTATGGTATTTTCTTGTTTGTTTGCTTCAAGAGACCATGTAAACTGCAGCAATTTAGCAGCTGATTCCTGAGTGGCTCAGTGTTTGTCTCCTGAATAAGGTGGGGATTTTTTTGGGGGCTGGCACCTAGTGAGTACATTGAATTTATCAGCTGGCTTCTTGGTGGTGGTGGTTGCTACTTCCCAGAACTTCATTTTATTTCCAAGAAAATTGTAAATGCTTCTCTATGAAGTGTATGCATTCATAGGCACACATTAGACCTGTACCTAATGTAATGAATTGTACCAGTGCGTTTTGTGGTGCCTTGCAGCTTTTCATACAGATTTTAAGCATTATTTATAAGTCTATTTTAGTACTTTTTTTAAACTAACAAGGCTACTAGATGTGCTTCAACTAAGTTTATATTTCACAATTGATGGCATAAGTCTATAGCAGTGTCTTGGCAGAGATTTTAAACACTTACAAATGTAATGAGACTTCTGAAAAGTGTCCACTTTAGAAAATTCCCTAGGGAAACTCTCAAATGAGTCATGTACAGTAACACACAAGTATCAGACTGAGTTCTTAGGATTCTATGATTGCTTCTTGTTCCCTAGGCTATCTGATGATCATCAAGGAAGCCTAGGTGTGCTAGCGGTTAAAGAACTCAGCTCTTGCTTCAATACATAGTAAGTTACAAAAATGGCTAAAATTAACACACCCATACAAATTTGTTCTATCCAGTTTGGTTGTAGTGCAGTGAATATAACAGACAAAACGTATTGCCTCAGCAGTCAAGAATTAATGCAATTTAGGTTGAATAATATAAATATTACACCACTGGGGCTAATCGATTCATGCTGCTGTTGTGTGGGGCTGTTAGAAAGGGCAAAGTTAACATGCTCATGGTCCTGTTTGAAGGTGTGATAGAGCTGCCTACGAAAGTCATTGCTGCAGTAGGAGAATTTGTATCAGCCTGCAGCACTAGGCAGGTTTCAGAATTTGACAGCAGCCCTCCTTTCATCATACTACAGGCTTTTACTTGCTGGCACAGCAGAAGCAAGGTATGGATATAATCTTGCTGTGGTTCCATCATGTATTATTTAAAAATTTTCTAACTGCTTGTTTTGCCTTCTGCACTACACTTTGCTTCCCTCTTACTTGAGATGTTACAGGTGTATATAGGGTGACTGAAAAAATGTAAATTAAAAGTCCTCCTTGTTAAACAGTATTGACTTCCAGCTAAACCCAGCAGTTTTCTCCTGCTGTGATTTAGGGGGCAATGTACAGAAATTGATCTGCATATTCAGATAGTCAACATAAATGGGTTGGAATTTATGAAGGAATGTAGGGATGTTAGTTTACTAATATTTAAAATGTTCAGAGTTAAATAATTTACTTGGAGTTGTACAACAGTATCAAAGCACGTATGTTTACAAACACACTAATAATTAGCTTCTTTTAATGATCAGCTATTAGAGAGAATTCATCCAATTCAGGTGTAGAACTGGACCTGTGAAAACTTGCAGTGTTTCACATAGGTGAGCAGCCTAAAGGTTGGTGGGTTAAAACAGAAGTTGTAGGAGCTGGGCAAGATAAGGTAAGGCAGTGAATTAGCACAGGGGATTGTATGGGGACTGGTAAAGAAAGGGGACTTGGAATTGGTTAGGAAGAAGCTTGATTTTGGGAATATTTTGAGTTTTGTGTGCTTGACTGAATTGTTCCTAATCTTGCCTATTACATACAGAGTTTGAATTACAGTGTTTTATTGTTTTAACATTAGCTAATTATCATGTTTCTTAGTTCTCAATTACTTTAAAAATACGTGCAATATTTTTAGGCAGGGATAAGTGGCTTCTGTGCTTTTGGGTGCCTTCCAGTATATACAAAGGGGTTGCAGTAAGTGGATAGTGTATCTGGGATTAAAGTGCACTATAAGTACCATAATGATTATTTCACACTGCTTCTGTAACTGCATCTAAACTTTCATCAGTTCCTTTCTATTTCTGTTCCAGAAAATAATGTAACTTTTGCAGATTTTATTGTTGGGTTGCAGTTTCTGTAACATACTCTTGTTGACAGATTTCATTATTTATTGATGGTAATATGTTGCTTTGACAGAAACTTTTGTTTTGTTTGCTTGTACAGTGTTAGACACACCACTTTAATTTGCTTTTGAATTTTTATATTAACTGAAAAGTACAGAGAGAAGGAATAGGAGTAATGGTTTATCTTGGATATCCAAACTTGCTTTGGGACATTACTGCCAAAGGCAATTACTCTTAGTGATTATTATGTTTATGAAGTTGTTCTATTTTCTCAAACCACAGTTCTTGTAAAAGGATAATTAAATTAAAGCTTGGGTTATTCTTTGCAGATTCTGTGCCAGTGCCAAAATCTTTTCAGACAATACGTAGTTGTCGTTTCAAAGATATCCTTTTAACTTGAAAGTTAAAAGCTAAGTTGTGTAGTAAGTTTTTAAAATGGTATTCAGTAAACTAGGACAGTAGTAAGTGTAAGGTGAAAGCAAGTAATTTATCTTGCACTGTCATTAGAAATCAGATGTGAAATGTGCTGTTTTATGTGAAGGCTTAAAGTTTACGTTCTTGCTCTGAAGTAATTTTTCTCCTATTTATCTTTTGCAGACGGGAGAACAAAAATCTTTCAATTTGTAGCTGTGCTTACTGAATAGTTCAGTGATCAGGTTTAGCAAATGACAAACTTCCAAAGGTTTCATGCTGAGTGTTTATGTAAAGTATAATTTAAAACTGGGTTGGATAATGTTTGAGCTGGAGTGTGTGAGGATGCTTGATATCTGTAGTTGACTTTTTGAAAAATGATGGGAATGATTTCCATCAGTCAGCTGAAACAGCTTAACTGTCAGGAGCTTGATCTTACCTTGTACACTTAAATGAGGTTTTGTGTTCTTATTTTAAACCAAATGCAAAATTAAGTGCACTTCTGTAAGAAAACAAAATCTGTACTGGCTAAATTGTCACTAATCCTGTTCCTAAATATTTATGAATTTCTGAAGCTGTATTTGTGCAGAATTTTAATAATTACACTGCAGTGTAAATGGAAGTTAGAAATAGCACTGTTGAAGTTGTAGAATGCCAAGAAGCTGCTTATATAAGTCTAGATTTAATAAGTCTTATCAATACAATATTTGATGTTGCAACTGAAATACTATACTTTGTATGTATAAAACTCTTCCCAACTTTTAAACAGATTTACACTTTGCACATAACTTCATCTTTTTATGAACTTAGCTTTGCATAAAGTATGTGAACAGAAAGTCTCAGAGGCTACAGATTGGTTTCTTTTCCGTTAGATTTTCAATAGGGTTCTGTAGAAGTGATACACAAGTTAATTTATTTTAGCAAACTCCTGTAATATCATCTTAGATTGTAATGAAGCTTTATTTTCATGACAACTTTAAGATTGTCAAAATGTGACCTGCTGTGAAAAAAGAAGGGTCTGATTTCTCCATAGGCATCGTGGTCCAGCCTTCCTTTTGTTGGCACTGGTCAGAGTGTGGTCATTTGATCTGCAAGACCAGTGCAGTAGTTGGGATTGGAGCTTGTGTGGCTAATTAGAACATGGCCAGAGCAGGAAAGATCATGTCTTTCAGCTGCTGTCACCTTTAGATCAACTGAGGGGAACACTAAATAGCATTCCGAGAAAGCAAAGCAGTTAATTTAAAATATCCCTCTTCACAATGACTCTTTAATATACAAAAGGAAAGCTTCACACTACTTGATAAACATACAGCTGTTTTCTATATGTGTGAAGAAATAATACATCCTTGTTATAAACTGACCTTGTATTATCTCAGAAACATAGGCTTGGTTTTGAAAGAGATGGCTTTTTTATTTCCTCTTACCTCTTATTATGTCAGTTCTAGTAGACATAATTGCAGTAGAGAAAATTACAAATTTTAAAAATAATTATTTTTGGTATTTTTGGGCTTCAGTGTCAAAGTATAAAGAAGAACAAGTGGAGTAGGACATAGGTATGTAAATATTAGTATTGAGTCATTTGGACTTCCCTGTGATTTCACAACAGTGGTAAGAAATTAGTTTTGGTTTTTTTTTCAGGCAAGCAAGCAGAGGTTGCCAGTGTAAAAATTTTTGGAGCAGCCCAGCTTAATCTTTAATGAGTGTTACACAACTGTTTTGATTACCAATATTCCGTTTTGGCCTTTTTTTTTTTTTTTAAGTTGTACAGTCATCTTAAGTTACTCCCTTTATGTATCTAAAATCAAACACTGTGGTTGAAGTACACAGGTACTTCTAATAAGGAAAATTACATTGAATAGAATACAACTGAATTTCTTCTGTTTATGGAATTTTTACATCCTTCTCCCTACCTCCCATTCATTCCTGTATCACGTGTACTTAAATATGCTTCTGGGACACATTTAATGTAATGTGTTTTTTTTTTAAATTATGAAAGAGAATATTTAAAAGAAACTCAAAACTTTTAAAAGTTTAGCTTTAATCTTGAGTGTAAGGTCAAAAGAGCTTTCACAGTTTCAACTGTTTGAAAACTGTCTGGCTGTAATGTTCAAATCTCTGACATAAAACATGGCCCTTATTAACATGAGCTTATGAGAGTAGAAAAGGCACCCGTTTTCTTTTAACCTTTGTATTTCCTTTTCAGGTTAAATGCTTGTTGCTACCTACAAAGTAATTGAACTTTTGGGTACATTCTGCCTAGATTAGTGTTGTCCTAGCATGTGCAGAATATATTAAAATGCAAAATTTGGGATTTCTCCTCACTTTTAAATTCAGAATGATTGAAAGATTACTACAAGAAACTTAAATATTTAGTGTTAACGTGTAGCTTTACTGACTGTGAGGGGTGTTATTAGAGACAGCTGTTCACTTATTTTCTCTGTTCTCCCCAGAAACATCCTATCTATCCCTGTTGCATGAAAACACCAGAAACCCCAGTTTTCTGGGGTTGCAGTGAATCAGTAGGAACCTTGTGGTGTTAATTAGATATTATTAACAACATCTGGCTTCACTATTCATACTCCTGTCTTTTTCTGGATAGACTAAATAAGCAAGACCACTTCAGTATTTTGAATTTGAAAGCATCAGTTTCTGGTAATTGAAGATGTGGCTTTTAAGGAATGACTTGGAAAATACTTTAAGGAATACATTTAAGGGATGACTTGGAAAATACATTTAAATTTTAATGGCATTCTTTAGTGGTTTATATTGTGTATATATGTAAATTTTTATGGGAGAATGCACCGAGTATGATATACATGGCTGTGCAATTGTTTATTTGTTTGGTTGTTGTTAGTGGTGGTTTAAGGGGACTGTCTCTTAACTCAGTGTGAAATGATAATCTTTCTCTTAGTTCTCTCAGATCTGGTACAACTTTTTGGGGATCCATGGTGTTTTTTTCAGGTAGGAGGATTTATCTAGCTAGCACAGGCAGCAATAGCAGTAGTGAGATGGAGACACAAGCAGGCAATTGGTACCTTGAAGTTTGTAGAAAGCTCAAAGAGGCTATTCCTTTTTATGAAGTGAAGACCAACAAGCTATTTCAGAGTTAAGAGAGCAAATACTGGATTTACGTGTGGTGAGACCACATGTAAAATCTGCCCAGCTTAATATCAGTGACACTGGGTAACTGGGGGTTCTGATGTGTAGTAAAGCTTTGGAAAAGAGATGCTTCGGGACTCTGCATTTGTATCACCATGCCAATGAGTATAAATAATCATGTCCTTCTGCCAGTTTATTGTATAGCTTGGGTAAAGATTGAACTTTTTGCATTAAAGACTGTTAACTGGAGTAATTCTGTGTATTTTGGGAGTAGGTAATTCATGGATATTTCAATACAAGTAATGACCAAAGTTTTTTGAACCATTCAAGTGTACTTGCCAGTGTGTTTCGAAAACATGCCTGTATCCAAAATTGCAAGTTTGTTGGACCACTTGTGCAGGTTCATGACATAATATTTTTGTGCATTTGGTTGAAATACGTCATCCTAAAGACCATTTATTCATTAAAGTTCTCACTGGTTATTTACAGTGTAATCCATACTAATGAGTGCTCAACTTTGTTTGTCATGCAGTAAGTTTTTTGAAGTGTTTGGTGCGTACGTGTTCTCTTTGCTCACCTTTTCTCTTTACCACATAGGCTTTCTTTTATACAGCCTTCAGATTGTAAGGGAAATGTGAGAGACTTAGTGACAGGGTGCCTCTTTTACCTTAGTATGTATGAGGAAAACTCTAAAAACAGTTACAGAAAATATTTTAAATACTTTATTAATATGTAATATTGAAAATATTTAATATTTAAGACATGGTTAAGTCTCCTAAATATGGACCTTTGGACTTGCTAGTTGTATTATCTCTAAGGTCACAGTTTCTGTAAGAAAAATAAACTAATTGGCACAGCATGCCTGGAGAATGTCTTTATTTCAAGGTCTTCCTCCATTATGTTTTCTTCCCTTGTCTTTTGAACTATTGCAGAGAAAGCTTTAAACATAAAAATTAAGAAGTGGATTTGTCAGCACTGTGCTGACTGTAAATATGGTGTAACTGTAGTTTCTTAGGAAGCTTTAAGTTGAGTTTACTGACAAACTGTTCATTTTCCCTTTTGAAAGCCTGTACCCATCAACTGTGTGTTTGGTATCTTTACAGTTTAGGGTTAGAAGGGTTATAAGCAGTACAATATCAAGTAATACCTCTGCAAGTGTAGAATTGCACATAAAACCCCCTCATAGCTTGTACGCAAATTAAGGATGAAGTGCAAGGCACTTAAACTGTATTATAACCATAAGAGTGTTTAAATCTGATTGAAATGCTCATTGCCAGTTCTTGGATGGAGAATATTTTCATTGCATGGGAACAGACGAAAGCAGCAAAAGCAGGATAGCTGTGCCATAAAATGAGGATGCCAGTTTAGACTGGTAGAGCTGTTCCTGCCAAGGAACTGTGGCTGGACTTAAGAGTTTTTGTGTCTGTTACACTATGTGTAATGATCAGCTGCAATAAATCTCTTGTGATAGCTGCAGTATAAATATTAGGGCAGGTATTACCAACTCTTTTTAGAGTACAGTCTAAATGGGTAAGATAGGCATGCAAAACAAGAAAACTATGTAAGTGATTGCAGATTGACAGCAATGGTGGTAGCAAATTCCTGGATATGAGCTAGGGATGAGCTGAACAAAGAAAATTAAGAAAGAGGCAGATAACTAAGATGAGGTGTTGTGGGAGGAGAAGGTGCAAGGAATTGGGTTGAGGACTGTAACAGAAGGAAAACCTCTCAACAGCATAAGAAAGACCATCAGTTAGCTTACAGAGATTCTTTCCCATGTCCTGGAAACGAAAGGTCCTGGCCTTATCTGCTTCTGGTCCTGTCACCTGGCTCCATCTGATGCTGTCCCCACTGCACAGCGTAAGTGTCAGTGTGGTTTATTACTGATCACTGTATGGATTTACTAACTTGGTACAAAAGGGTCAGTTGTTATTTTTGGGGTGTTTGCCAGGAGAGGTCTATGTTGAGATGAAATGCTATAGAAAAGACAGGGAAAAGTAACTGAGGTAGACAGAAAAGGAACAAACACTATGTTCAGTAATCATGCTTTATGAATCAGTCGTCTTATAAAATTGTTACCTGAACTGTTTGCTTCTGGAAAACCTCCTCTTAGATAGTCCAGGGACCTTTTCTCCTTTAGTGAATAGGTGAAAGTCGTTATAAAAGATATCAAAGAAAGTCATTATAAAAGATCAAAAGTACCAGTTATATTACTGAAACCTTAAAGTTTACACTTCAGACTTTGTAGCTTTGCTGCATAGCAAACATTGTAATTTTTCTATCCAAATATCCACATACTTTCAAAGTATTGGTGTTTATTGGTGTTATTTCCATGGTTCCATTTTTTAAGATCCTCAGTAATCACTTCTGTAATTTATGTCAGTCTAGTATATAACATGGTGATATGCTAGAATGTAGTTATTGCCAGGAAAGTATTTCAGCACCAAGTTCAAATGTAGTGTTTATTCTGCAACTGCTTTTGAAAATTGCTAAATACTGGAGAAAGGGATTTGGTTGGTTGGTTGGTTGGTTGGATTTTTTAATGCTGATGTTTATTCTTTATTATAAGTTCCTCAAGACTGGCATGGGTGAACCTGTCCTGACTCCTTTATGTTCTGATAAGACACTACATCTCACCCATTTATTGCAAGCTGTTAACTGTCTACCTAATTATGTATTCCAGAAAGCTTTTTGACCTTGATCTTGGAGCAATTCAAGACATCAAAGCTCCGCCAGTTTTCTTGTCATCTTATTGCAGACATTAATTACCATGTATTTATTCTGTGTTTAATTATTTGGTAGTTTTTATAATTAATGGATTTTAAAAGCTTTTTTTCATTTTCAAACATTCTATCAAGTTATCTCACCTTGAAGTGTGAACTTTTTTTTTTCCATGTAGCCAATAATTTTTGTATGTAATACTAACTGTAACGTCTAATCCTAGAACTTGTTTAGGATAAAACAGCTCAGGAATCTGATAATATCCTATGTCTCTCATACACAAGAGAGCACCTCAAAAATAATTGCATTTCTTCACACAATAAAATACATGGGTCTCTGGTGGCAGGGTGTTCAGCAGAAATTACTTTTAATTACTATATTTTGTTATAGTAACTAGTAAAAGCCAGTCCTCTCTGTGGACAGTGGTAGTTCAGTTTAGCTAGTTTAGACTTTCTGTATATCGTTCCTTGGACTTCCCTGAGCAGCTGAAATGTGCTATAGGGAGTGAGAAGATCCTCTAACTACTTTAGGGGAGTCTGAATACTAACAGTGGTAAGAAGCAATTTCCCTTATTTCAAAAAAAGCTGGTAAAATACATAGTTCACTGCAGAAATGTTAATAAGCTGGAGTAGAGAAATATAACAAGGGGAATTAGTGCTTTATATATGTTACTGCTTTCAATTTTCACCTACAGAGTAAATCTAGAAGGGGTTTAGTAAGTCAGTTACCTGTTGGATTTGGTTTTTAACTTGAATTCCTCTGTACATGAAGTCTAGTTTAAGATGCTGAGTCATGTATAAATACTACATTTAAAATACATTGGTTTCTTGTTTCCAAGGCCTTTTTGAAGTTTAATAATAAAAAATTTAACAGAAGAGCTACTGTTTGGACCTTGTAAGCTAATGGGCTCTGCCAAGTGGTACTACTTCACTATCCATTGCATTGCATGGCTGGCACAGGATAATGAGAGTGTGATCTGTTTGAATGGTTATTTGTG
This sequence comes from Machaerirhynchus nigripectus, assembly GCA_013397975.1. Taxonomy (NCBI): domain Eukaryota; kingdom Metazoa; phylum Chordata; class Aves; order Passeriformes; family Dicruridae; genus Machaerirhynchus; species Machaerirhynchus nigripectus. Next base: position 515,514 of record VZRQ01007202.1, read on the forward strand.
AAAGAGAGTATCATATAAATATGAAGAATTAATGTAGTGTACTCTGCACACGCTGGCCTCCCTGGTTTCAATGTATGTTTTTCACCATGGAAGTTCGTCAGAAAAAAACACAAACTGTGTATCTGTGGAGGGTAACTTTCGGAGACTTCGGTCCCAAGTAAAGACAAGACCCTGTTGTGGAATTGATATTATTTTCAAAGAGTGCTATGAGTGCTGCTTTGATGTAGTCTTAGTTAGTAATGGTAGTAAAGTTTTGGCATCTTCAGCAGTTTCTAGAATGAATTCTTTATGAGAGAAAATGGGCATTCAATATAGCCATCAGATGCTAACAAAATGGATGGGCAAGGGCAAGCTTGTTCATGCCAGCCATAAATCAAATCAGCTTATTTTCCATGTGCCAAAGTGTTTGGAGTTTTAGTGTGGTATTTTAAACTACATCAACCTCTTTCTTATTATCTAGAAGTTACAGAAGTTTGCAGCACAAAAGATTGAGTCACAAAATAATACAGAAACATAGCCAGCGTGAACTTGTATGTGGAGATTACCACTGAATGCAGCTGTAGAGAAACAAAACATCTCTATGGAGGCTTTGAGGGCTACAGTGTTTCAGGTGATATTTGACACTCCGCAGTGCTTGGAATTCCCCATAGCCAAGGAGAAGAGAAGGTGTGTGAGGTTTCTCTGAGGCTGAAACTTTAAGGCTACTGTGCCTGCACCAGGAAAGTTCAGGGCGCTTCTTTAGGCCTTTGACTTAGGAGGTTTTTTTTTTTAAAACTGAGTTGTGTTACTCTTGCTTATTCAGTCTTCATAGGTACTTATGAATCCAAATCTTGGATATGACTGCTTTGTGAGAGTATGTAGAGCACACATTCAGGCATCATAGTTGTTGATTAGAAAACATGCATCTGTTATGAAAACAAAAATCCAAAAAGGTTGCTTTTTAGCCTTAAATATCTGCCTCTTCTGACAACAGGAGATAATTTCAGTACAAGAAAGTGAATATGATTTTTTCTGTGTAGTTGAATGTACCAGTGCTTCTAAATGTCACGTGACATGGAAAGTCGACAGTTTAATCCTAAAAACCTCCCACAGAAATTATTTTCTAAATGATACCTATTCAGGCTTAGAAGAATAGAAGGAATCTTATGGAAGGACTTGTTTAAACAGAAGTATATATATACATATATATATACACACTTCTAATGTGTATATATATATTTATAAATTTATTTTTTCTGTCTGGTGAGGAAAGCTTCATTTTAAATCTCCTTTCTTCAAAAATGGGCACCTTCACTGTACAAATAGTCTCTCATTTTAAAAAATTGGGACAGTAAAGTGCCAAAACTCTTGGGAAGAGTTAAATTTTACAAAAAGAAGAAGAAAATCAGATCTTTTTTTTCCCTTTTCCCGCCATCTCAAATCCTGTCATCCTAGGCCATACTCTTCCAGGAACTAAAGATAGAGTTGGTAATAGAGATTCAAAAAGGTGACCCAGGGGAAAAAAATTAATTATGTAAATAGTAGCAAATAATGGGTTCCACAACTGATGGTATTGAGGAATTTTAAGTAGTGGCTGGGTTTGCAAGCCATATGTTCATTCTTATATTACAATTCATCACGTTGAAAAGTAAAAGAGAGGAAATGGTTACTCCGGCTAACTTTGTAATGAAACCAGTGGTTCTATGACAGTTACTTTACAATAAGCATCAAAGATTTAGTAACAAAATTCAGTGCGAGATCCTATGGTAGGGCAAGGTGATATTTTTTTCTCTGATCTTCAAGCTACCCGAGATGCATTCTCTGACGGATTTAATTTGTTTGCACTCTTGTGTCCACTTGCTCACCATGCAGCCAGACTTGTGCCCAAGTGGTTTAGCCAGGATCCCTTGTGAGTGACACAGGCCAAGAAAAAAGGTGTAAAATCTTAATGACATATCTGGGATCCTTATTGACTGGTAATGTCAAAATGGTTTTGCATGATCTTTCAAGTGTTGTAATCATCAAGAGATGGTTGTGATGCGCTTTTCTCAATCTTCACTTTCCATGAGTCATAGGAGAGGCATCTCTTAATTTTCTGATTTATTTATTTATTTATTATGTCTTAAATATGTGTCAGTAGTCTGTTTTGGGGATGTGGTAACAGGAAAAGGAACAATATACACAGTGAGATGCAACCTTGTGTTAGCCTGCAGGCTCTTCTGCTGGCAAGTGTTCTGATCAGGCCATACTGCTGGGATCACTGCTGTGGGAATGGTGCTCTTCCTTATCAGGGCAAGCTAGGCTTTAATCTTTGTCCTGCTCCTTGTTCTGGTGGGTAGATACGACACACACATGCACACACTGACATCCGCATTTCTATTGAGATATATCCATTCTCCTAAAAGTACTTGTATAGCTTTTTAAAATACTAAAAGGAGAGTTATACAAACCAGACAACTTGGGTTCTATAAAAAGGTAAGTTTATTCTTTGCTAAAAGAAAATGGTGCCTGATGTTAACATTGAACAGCAGTTGTCTAAAGTGATGTAAATCATCTACAACAGAATAAAGCTTTGTAGGGCTCTGTATTGAGAGACCTAGGCTACTAGAGACACTTCTGTACTGTTTCAGCAGTGATCAAGAAAGACACATTTTATAAGACCCTAAATGGAGCTTTTTTAAAACATGGAAGTGTAATATAAGGAAGTGGACCTTTTAGCTGTTTTAATTATAAAGGATTATGAATAAAGGTTTTTTGCTTAATGCAACTTTGCTCTCCATTGCACAGGTAGATCAAACTAGTTTTTAGTAGCTTCCATCTCAAATAGGAAAATATTTTTTAGGGCATGGATCAGCTGGACTAATGGGGAGGGTGTAAATCACTGACAAAGAAGTACTCAAATCTAAAGAAGTTGTAGTTGTTTAATTACATGAAGTTGACTGTAAGAGATTCAGCAATGAAAAGAAGAAAATAGTTGCTTGGATGCACAAATATGATTACAATTGGGTTTTACTTAAATCTGCTGTGCACATCCTAATAATCAGAATTTCAATGAGCCGGTGTAGCCCAAAGCACAGACAGACATCTACGCAGTCAGGTTACCACGATTTCGCAAATTAGACACATTAACTAAATGTTTTTATGCTCTTCTTTATTGTGAATACAAAGAAAATAATTTTAACCTAAACCTGCTTTTTGGCAGATGCAGTTCAGTGGTGATAAAAGATACCCTAAGACTGGATTTTACTTCAGTGACCAATCTGCATAGTTTTGATGTAGAGGTGTAACTTGCTATTGTTAATCTTTCCCTTTTATGTAATGAATTGGGGCCACAGAGTAGCTAAGTTTAAAGGATTATTAGAGCTTCTCCTTAAAGTAGAAGGAAAAAAATGTACAAGAAGTACATGAGGAGATGTGTAAACAGGACTAAGACAATTGTGAGCCTTTCAAAAGTGATAAAAAGAGTTTTGTGCAGAAAATGGAAAAACGGTGAATACAGAAAGCAGGCTGTTTTTTAAAGAACAGAGGTTTAATGAGATCTTGGGAGGATTCGGTTGCCAGTTTTCCAAGAAAGAAACCGTATATAAAAACTTGATGTTCAGGTAAGGCCAGATTCCTTGTACCCAAGTGCTAAGAACTTGCTGGTAGTGGAACCAATGGATAGATGAAAAAGGGCACATATTGAGAATACATACTGAAATGATATACATACTGTGTTTATTTATTTATTTATTTTAAGAAAACACAGTGGCATGATCCCAGTTTTGATAACTTTTTACTGAATCCACTTAACTTTTCAGTAAGAAAGACCTTGTAGGCTTTCCAGAGTTGTTTCTAGTAATGTATTAGAAGATTGTGTGTAAAACATGTCAAAAACATAAAAGCAGAACTTAACCCTTCCTGAAATGTTTGAACAAACAATATTTCAGAGATTAAAATATTACAAAATATAAACTCAATGCCATTTAATTACAATATTTGCCACTTCATTGGCTTTGAAAACTTGGCAAGAGCTGCAGGCCTCAAGTTTTAGGAGGCATTTGTGGTTAAATATTGGAGAACTGACTCACTATTTAAACAATTTCAAGTCAGGCTTCCTCTTCAAGAATTAAGCTAGATTCTCTCTTCTTCCTTGACTTCATTACTTAAGCATTGTAGCCTTCCACTTTATTTTGCCATCTCCTTGCCTTACTCCTTGATCGTGTATCCAAAAAGCATTTCCATAGCACAGCTCTTAAAACTTCAGTCCCATTTCTGCTGTTTATTGTTGTATAAAAATGATGTTTTCAGTATATGCTCTTCCTTAGAGGATGTTTTAAGAGATTCAGATTTTCCAAGAATAAAACAATTTAGTAACGCTTGCTTGTTTAACTTAATGTCATGGTTTGGAGTTTGATGTTCTGGCTGTTTCTTTTAAAAGGATGCAGTTAATCTGGCAGACATTCACAGAAAAGAATATGGTGGTGTGGACCTGGAGAAATTATTTTACTAAGAAATTGAAAAATATTTACATGTGTGTAAGTTGTTTTAAAAATGATACCAAGTAAAACATAAGTCTTGTTTCTCTGGAAGTTTAGAGTAGGAGGATCATTTTTTGGAGAGCGATTAAAGAGTAGAACAAGCAACAATGTGCCACATCCTCAGAGGGATTAATGGGGCTGGCGGAGCAAATAGCTTTTGTGCTCCTGTTCAAGATTCATGTTCATTAAAGACCTAGAGTTTTCAAAATGCACTGAGGTGAAAATTTGAAACTCTGTTTAATGCTGTATGTATATGTATACGTGTGCGCGCGTGTGTGTGTGCACTTGTTGAATAGAACAGTTGTACCAACCTGGTACCTGAATGAAATGTGTGATTACTCTTTATATTGCACTGGGACAGGCCAAAGTATGGGGGTACCACACCTCAGGATAAGGGAATACAGTTCTGAGAACATCATGCTAGAGCGAAGTGGAGAGGTGTAGGATTGGTGTTACATAAATTGGTCTTAAACATCATGAAGTATTTCATGTTGGCACAACGTTGCTGCCTGCTGCAGTTCTCTCTCTTAGCTCAGCTGTTTGACCTGGTCTTTAATCTTCACTTCTGCTGTAATGTGGTGAATATAAGAGCTTTTCTGTCCAAATGAGCATGTTTTTTTAAGGAATTGCTGTTGAACAGTGTTCCTGCAAATGTTTAACGATCTCACCTAAATTTGAGCATTTTGCTGAAGTGATCACTTAAGGAGAACTGTAGGGAATTAATTTAATAGTAGGATACCATTTCAAATTTTTGCATAATGGCTCTTCAAGATCAGTTGCTAGTTCTGAATTTGAATAAACAACAAGGCTCCAAGTTTGCTTTTCCTTACGTTTCATTTTATTTCATTTTAATTTTATTACGTGGTATTGGCTATTTTTATATGGCACTAAAGTGGGATGAAATAAAAAGTTGCTGTTCATTTTGCATCCAAATATATGAAAACATATACAGCAAAAGAGGTCAAGTTGTGAGGTGATCTGAGTGTTAAAAAGCAGGAGTAAGAAAAAAAGAAAGCCTCCTGTGAGTTTGAGGAGCAGGCAGTTGGCAGCAGCAGAAGGTGCCGGCAAAGGAATGCTGCTGAGAGGGCGAGTTCTGGTGTGATCCTGCATCAGCCTCCTCAAGGCGTGTTCAAAGAGGGCTCTGAGGGCACTGCACTGAAATGGCAAGCTAGTGTGCTCAAGCTGGTATGTGGTTACAATAATTTTGTTTTCATTGGAGCCAGAAAGCTTTTACAGTTTAGCTTGGGTTTTGTCAGTTTTGTTGTTTTGTTTTTGTTTTTTCACTTTGGAAAGGGCTGCAGAGAGTGAAGGAGTGTACATTTATTACTGTGTTTTAATCATAAGCCTGACAACATGCTCATTTAATAAAAATCTTGAGGGAAAACTCCACCTGTTAGCATAAGCAAAGTTATAAACTAGATTCTGCAACTTCACCTCAACCATTCATACTTTGTTTTCCCTAATTGCAGCCAGCGGCACCAAACTCTTTCTCAGCATGTTTAGTTTCTTCTTGGATCACCTTCATGGTAGTTTTTAACTCTGTTATGGTTTGTTAGTACTGCTTTTTCCATCCTTCTAAGGTACTCTAGGCACCTTCAGTACTAATTTTCTTAGTAATTGTTGCCAAGTGGATGAAGGGCAAGGACGATGTCTGACCTTAGTTCAGTTTGCTTTACTATTGAAGTAAAGCAGACTTTCTTCCCAAAATGCATTTGCTTCTTGGGTGTGAATTGTTGTTACACTGTTGTTTGTCAGATTGTGCAAGGCAAGAGCCTTCCAGGGCACCTGAAAGAAGATGAGGAGATTTGAATGATGGCGGCAGGCATGGGCAGGCAAGGAGAACATTTTGTTCTTTTTTTGCTGTATTTCTCATGGGTTTCTTCCTGTTCTCTTGAACACTCATATCCCATTAAACCCCTGTGTTTCCATGGGAGAACATTCCAGCTTTGGCACCTCTTTTGTCTGTTGTGTCTCCAAACATTAAAGTCAGTCTTTGCTGATGTACAGATTTTTTTTTTCTTTTGGTAATTATAAATGGAAGAAGTCCTTTTTTTGACCACTGGGGAAATAAGACTCTAGGATTTTAAAGCCACACTCAATAATTACTGGCTTTATTTTGGTGCTTCATCTCTTACGTGCATGTGAGGTCTGGTATGTGGGAGTCCCGTGTACCAGAAACGTGAAGTTTTGTTTTCCAGTTGAAAACCTTGGCTTCATCGCAGTGAAGATATGCTAGCCAAAATAAACAGAAGGTCAAAGTATGGGTTATTTTAAGTCCTACGTAGGATACCAGGATTCTTAAATCATATAGAATTTGCCAGCATGGATTACATCGTGACTGTAAAGACCTAGGATATACCACAATAGATACAGAGGGTATCCATTTAATGAGCTGTATTAGCCAGTTGTGAGATGGGCAGTATTTGGCTATCAGCAAAATTCAAAGGACTGACTGCAGTACCATTCAGCCTTCTTCACGTATATTCTGAAATTAGTAACATGGCAATAAAACAGTCATTATCTTACTCAATAACATTTTTCTTACATGGTAAATTTGTTTCTCTTACTTGTCTGTTTGGTATCTTACACTTTCACAAAACAATTTTGTGTGGAAAGCTGGAAGCTGCTTTGCTGTAGTGACAGCTCTGGTTAATGGGCAGAGGGTGTAATGAGTTCCTTAGAAAGTTTCTAGGTACGACCTGAAATGTTCAGATTTATACTCTCATGTTCAATTTAATCTCTGAGGTAACACTTTCCAGGTGAAATTATCCCCTGCTGTAGAAGAACCATTGACATCAGCAAGTGCTCAAAAACCGAGATGAGAAAATGATTTAGAATGTATCTGTAGGGATTTGGCTGTGTTTTCTTCAAGTATTTCCAATTTGTGTTAGACTGCAGGATGTACTGGGCAGGTGTCCTGATGGTCATCGTAATACCAAATTGGGGATACTTCTCTGAATCCCCGTATAAATGTAAACATCCAAATTCTTGAGGGCTGGGGATTTTGAACTTTGGGAGGAAGTTATCCAAATTAATCTTGCCTCTTTCAGTGTGTTCCGTTGCCTAGCGCATTACTTGTGCTATTTACTCCTAGTGTAGATGCAGTTTAGACAACAACATTTGGACTCTGTTTCTTACACACTAAATGGAAACAGAGGACTAGCTGCACTGTGGCAGCTAGTGGTTTGGAAGGCTGCTTTTTCATTTGAAAAGACGGAGCAAAAGATGGGTTTACAGACAAGGCACCTTTGCTTCTCCCTACCTCTTCTGAGGTGTGGTCTGGTTTGGGTTTTTTTTCCTGCCCTGATTTTTAGGAGGTTTGTGAGAGGAATTTATGTGGACAGAAAATATCTCCCAAAGTTAATGTTTGATTCTGCAACCAGAGCATGCAGAACTAAGTTAAAACCAGCTTTTAGATCAGCTTTGCAAATGTGAGCTGACTTTAATGGGGTGACTACGGGGAAAATGAGGAGTACAATAGCAGCGTGTCCGTGTGGCCTTTCTTACCCAAGGGGAATGTACACCTTGTTCAGATCATTCCCAGCCTGGGGTGACTGCAGAGATGCAAATGTTAGAATTTCTACAAGCTTTTGACTGTGTCTTTCTTTTTAAAGTATCTGCTCTTGTTTACACTGATGTTTTGTGTTCCTTGACTTCTGAGAGATTAGCATAATCTGTTGGCCCTGCTTAGTCTGTGAGGGAAAGAGCCACGTTTAACTTTACAAAGCCGAGTAATAAATCTTAGTGAAGTTATGGCAGTTCCTACCTTTCAATCCCATTAACAAGGTTTAGATGAGTGCTGGTGCTGGTTTGTCTTGCCTGGGATTTTTACCTTGCAATGCAGTAATGAATGTGTTAGGGAGGAGCAGAAAATACTCTCCATCCCTTTCCCCCTCCTTGCACGACTGCACCCAGCCACCACTGATGCTTTGTGAATGGGAAATTACAGCTCCTAAATTTGACATTGTAGACATAACTTAGGGTTGTGACTGTGGAAATGTCTTCTTCTTCTTGTTTGTTTAAGTTTGAGTAAATATTTTGCAATCTGGGAAAATTTAAGAAAATCCCGAACTGAGTAAACAGCCAACTTGTAATTGGAAACAACTGTTTGGAGAATTTTGTTATTGCTTTACATTTAAAAGAAGTTAGGTGCTGCAAGTTCGTATGCTTTCTTTAATCCATTCTCAAACTCTGTTTAGATTGTTTAATGATTCTTAGGTACCTGAAACAGGCTAGTCTGCTTTAGGTAGCCAAACCATGTAAAAGCTGCTAGAAAAATAACAAGGTAAAGACCAGTGCAAACATACCTGCATTAGGATAGCTTGCCTGTGAATATTTTTATTTTAATTATTTTTCTAATGGCTACCTCCTAAGATTTCACCAGAGTGGGTGGGTCAGATTTTCTGCTCCCTCCTTCCATTCTTCTGTTCTCAAAGTTTTAGCAGGGAATTTGGTAAACTTCAATCCCAGTAGTTTGTGAAGTGGCTAGTTTTTCTGAAAACTGGGTAGAGGTAAGTAAGGCTGTGATTCTGTCCCCAGCTGGCTCTTGCACTTACTAGACTCTCTGCTAGCTGGCTTGGTATGCAAAGCCAGCAAAAATCTAACCTGACGAAAATCACAGTTTAATAATACCAACTAGATTCGGTAGGACCTTCACATAACCAAAGCTTGTGCTTGTTGCAGAGGGATAGGTCCTGCACACAACTGTGTGCAAAAGTACATACCTGTCAAGCAATTCAATAAGTTTACCTTTTGGTACCTTTGTGAAATCTAGGCTTTAGTTTCAAGGTAAGTGTAAGTTGTTAATTATTTCCCTTTTTTTAATGTCTTACGGCAGAGCACTCACAAAGTTATGCTGAGTTGAAGTCATCCATGTATGTTAATTAGAATGGCTTTGTTGGGTCACACTTGAAGTATCAGTTTGTCCACTATCCTGTTTTTGAGAGTAAATAGTAAATTCTGACAGCCAATAGTAAATATATAGGGAAGGGAATAGTAAGAAGGAACATTCTATGATCATTCCTTAAGACCCTTCTAAGTATCTGCACCTTAGAGGCTTTTTGAACCGAATGTGACATCCTTGAGTTTAAAAGCTCTTCGTGGAGCTTTCATTTGTCCAATTACTTTCTGAATCTTTAAATTTTTGGAACTCATTCCCACAAGAGATTTCAGATCACAAAGTTTAACTACATACCATGTGCAAAAAAGAAGTTTTGTGTGTTTCTTTGAACCCCCCCTTAATAACGTCAACTGCTGTTTCCCAGTGGTTGCACTTGGAAAATAGCTGTGCTTTATTTATCTTCTCTTTGCCACCTGCAATTCTGTACTCATTTTTTCTGCTCTGTGTGCTCCCTTTTTTCAGGCTGAGCCATCTCAGTAGCATATTTCTGCTTTTATTCTGTCTTTTTTGACAGGGGAGGACTGATGACATACATCAGTAAATCTGTGGGTGCGCTATGGATTCATATAATGGAATAGTATTTTTGGTTTGGCACTTTTAGTTCTTTTCAAGCAGTTATGTTTCATTTGCTTTATGGTAGCTGTCCAGCTAGAGTTTCCATTGGACTGCATGACTATGTGACTGATCTTTTCTAACAGATAGGACTTCTGTGCTAGGTGTGTTATTTTTGCATTTGCCAGTGTTGAATTTCTGGTGTTCTCTTCTACAATCCCTTCACAAGTAAGAGGGTTCTGCAACTGGTATAATGATGCCTAGGACCTGGGATGAAATTGGGACTACATTACTCTTGATACTAGGCAAAAAGCAGAGTGCGTTGGTTTCCCAAGATGATTTTAATCCAGGGGCAAGACAGGACACAGCTGATTAATACAAAGAATTGCAGCAAAAAATTTATAAGCAAAGCTGCAGTGGTCTCAAAGAAGTTAGCACAGACATCCTGAAAGACTGATAAGGAAGACAAATAATAAAGTATTATTCTGAGAAATTGGCCCTTCTATTGAGTTTAATAAGCAGCATCAAAGGAAACATCAAGTGCTTGTTTGGCAATTTTTTGAACAGAGAACAGGGCCTGCCAGCTGTTAGCATGATGGAAGCAGCAGTTAGTTTTCTGTGTCAAATGTGGGTGGATAGCTAGTGTGACAATAATCTGGGGGGTGGGGAAGTAAAAGCAAGCGATTTATGGTTAATGTCATGGAGCAAGAATCATGAGGGAAGCAGAGAAAGGGTGATGTGTTAGCCATACAAGTCAGCATTAGTGTCTGTTCGGTAGGACAAGCAAGAGGCAGTTAAACAGAGTAAGTTATATGTGTTCTTCTGTTTGTAAGCTGTGGTTTGGTTTGGTATGCACTGAGGATAACGGGAGCTTCACATCTGTCATTTCCACACTGAACTGGGTACGCAGTGAGAGGAGAATGAATGGAGTCCCCAGTGTGACTGGCTACACTGCAGAAAGGAATGCCAGATTCTTTTCTTCCAAGGCACTGAAATGCCAGGGCAACTCAGAGATCAGTCTTATCTCAAACATCATGAAGACCTTGCTTGACATAATACTCACAAAATATAAACAAAAGCATATATTTTTGTTAGTTTACTAACTGGCATCTTAAAAACAAGAAAAAAATTGACATTTTTATTTACTCTTCTAGTTCTAGGTCCAATGATTAGTTCTGTGACAAGACGACATGACACTTTGAGTATGACAGAAGCCCTGAGGCTGCAGCAGAGGCTGGGAATATTAATGGCCAAATCTAGGTGAGTGATTTTTAATTCTGCCAGTTCCATAGCTATTTAATTTCTTCCTTGTAGCCTTGCTTCACATGTCTCCTTTGAAGATGCATTGCAGTTCTTGGTTTTCTGAAATATTACTATTAGAACATAATTGAGACAAAATAAGAAGCTTGTATGATAATTGATTACATACCCTTTCTTTTTACAGAGACACAGAGGCTGTGTTTCAAACATCTTCACGTACTACAGCTTTCTTCTTGCAACTGTAGTGATTTTGTTTTTCCCCAAACTGCTTTGCATTTAAGTTCTGGGGTTTTTTTTAAAGTTTACAGGCACCTGTCCTCAACAGACTTGGTCAGTTATTTCATGCTGAATGCATAGAAAGTCTGATACTAACAGCATGCAGCTATGTAGTTCTATTTGCACTACAAAACATTTGAGGAGGTCTAAGTCTAGGGTTTATTAAGTCCATGCATTTGCACCTGAAGGCTGCTAGAGGCAGATGCAACTGCATTGTATGGACCAGAGTATTTTATGTTATCAGTATGTTAATCTGCATTGAGGCTACTGTCACCTTCATAGCAGGGGATTCTCAGAGTAAATAGGGCACAGAGTAAGCTGACAAGAACAACATCTGAACATTACTGTAATGAGGCACTTGTGGTGTGCCAGGGCAGGGAACCAGGAACAGGTGTTATTACCTGTATCTTCCTTTCTAAATAGAAGAGGAAGAAGACTACTACTACTACTACTGCTACTACTACTACTACTACTACTACTATAATAAATTTCAAAACTTCACCGAGCAAAAAAAAAGAAAAAATGTGTAGCATAGCTTTTCTCTGCAGCAGTAGAAGCAAACCAGCAACCCTCCAGTTTCATCTTGAGTTGGGGAAAAAAACTTTGTCAATATAATGCATGTTTTGATGTTATAGCGAGAAATGACATAAAAGGATCCATGATTTTGATTAGGTGTCTGGTATTTTGCCTCTTCATAACTGGATTAATTGGAGCCGTGTTGTCACTCTGCAGGGGATTCTTGGCTGATTTATACAGTCTCTAGAGTAGGAGTATCTCTTTCGAGTGGCTTTTTGATCAAAAAAGTGGAAGAGTTAGCTGCTCTTCACTGTATTCCTTGCACCTTATTCCTTAGAAGACTAAAGTGCTACATGGATACTACTGCTGCATGCTAATAGAAATGCCTGTCTAGAAAACCAGTCATGGTTTTCTTAAGCTGATACTGGATTTTTTTTTTCCCTCTAGTCAGGAAAACTTATCAATCCATTCTGTCTTCTTTCTTCTTGATTTCTAATGTCATATCTCTTGTTGACCTAATAGCTCTCTTCCAGGATTTTGCCCCATTTTTCATTTGTGTAGTGGAAATTGTAGTTCTTACCCAATATAAAGATGATGTAAATGGGTTTTCTTTTGTCAGACTTTCTTGTATTTAAGAAATATGAGACTTAACCCCCTCCTCATGGTGGTAGAGGGTGAGGCAGCAAGTTGTGAGACTTCATTCTGTGAACATTTTATCGTACTGTTTTGTGAAAGTTTTGCCATACACACAAAAACATTTAAATGAAAATATCAAAAGTATCTATTTTTTTGTTTCATTACTTCAGCCATGCTGTTTGGTGTTACTTGAGTATTTTACTGTTTTATAGCAAATGTGCAACACAATGTAATCCAAATGGAACTAAATAGAAATAAAAAAACCCCAAGTTTTAAAATATTTGTGTTGAATGTGGGATTTTTTCCTTCCCTTGACTTCGATTACATAGTTTGATGTACACTGCTATATGGGAAGTATTCAAAATTGGAAGCACAGAGCCTCTCTGCGTGGCTGCCAGCACAGGGCTGCTTCCAGGCCTGGAACGCCTCCACCCTGGAGCTGCCAAAGCCGGGACAGCCTTTCAGGATTGCCATATGGGCTCTTCGTGTTGCCTGTGCCTGGTAACCTGCTACAGCCCAGGGCTTCTAGGGGCGTCACTAGTGCTGTGCTCTGAGCCAGGCAGTGCTCATTTAGATGGAACTGGAATCCAGATAGCAGCCTTGTATAAAAGCCTGGTTTAGGAGATGAAAATCTCGCACAGTAAGTGTTTAGGTTTTGTTTTCCCCCAAGCTGCTACCATGGGAATTACAGTGACAAATCAAATGAGTCTGTTTGGTAGTAACCTCAAGTTGAGTTATTGGTAGGACTTTAACAGCTCAGTGTTGCCACGCCTTACTGCCAAATCTAAATTAACTATTATATTTGTAGTATCTATGTTGATTTTTTTATTACGTCTGACTGGAAGATTCATCGTGAAGAATTGTATGCCAGAGAGTAATTTGTATTGGGTTGTTTTGTTTATATTATTTGATTTTAACTTCAACTAAGTGATCATTTTGTTGCTTGGGGTTTTTTTCCCGCTTTAGAGATCAGATGGTCTTCTAAAGAAGTCATGGGTAGCTGTTGTAGCTGTCCAGATAAAGAAACTGTCCCAGATAACCACCGAAACAAGTTTAAGGTATGCAACTGGTGTGATGTGCTGTGAACTGTATTGTTGCTCTCTTGCAGACTAGGCCTCTGATTAAAAAAAACCCTAATGAAAATAGAGTGCAAATTTCTGAACAGCTGAAACATTGTGGAGTTGCATGTGCCTGTGGCTACAGGTTTGTCTTGTGCCTTTGAGAAACCCTCACTCACTAGAGGTGACAGTAATTCCCTAGACAGGCTTTTTAGGACTGTTCTGATCTTCAGGAAAGAGAAGCAGCCCTGTGATTTTGATCCATCTCCATTTCAGTTGGTAGAGCCCAAGTAAGTGGTGTTGCTTCTGGAAGGTTATAGAAGGTTAAGTTAGGGAAGGAGTCATTAGGATAAAGGAATAAATAGCTTTTGGAGAAGTGTGATTATGAACCTGAATGTGGGCTCAGCAATAGAAAATTTTAGGACTACTGATTATACGTTTTGAAAACTTTTGTCCTTTATGTGAGAAATTTTATTTCTAAGTGCCCTTTTGTCCCATATATCTCTGGAATTTATAAGCTTGTGTACACTCGTTCATGAGCTTAACATGCTAAGCATGAAGCAGCTGAAGTCAGTGACTGTAAGTAAACATACCTTTGCGTAGTCACACAAGTCAGATTTGCTTCTGTGCTCCAAACTGTCTCTGTGAGTTGACAAAGGAATGTAATGCTTCCGTAGTGAAAAATGATTCATGTGTTGCCTGAGGGTGGCAATGAAATGAGCTTTAAAGCCATGGGAATTTCTGGAGATGTTTAATATTATCAGTTAAGAAAGCTGAAGGATAAAATATTTTTCTGTTTTCTTGCTTTTTATGCATCACTTTGTGTAACTAGTTCCTATTTTTCTCCTTGTAGAATTTCTCTGTTGTTTGTGTGTGTCTCTGATTTAGCAGCAGGGGAGGGGGGGAAGAGATGAAAGAATGTAATTTGCAAAATGAAGAAAATGGGCATAAGCCTCAGAGGCAGATAATATAGGTAATATAGGGGGGAAATAGATGTTGTCCAAATTTTATAAAGGATGCAGATGACCTCAAAACCAGCTTAAAAGCAAAAAGAACAAGAGTTTAGCTTTATGCATTACTTTTCACACAAGATAACTATAAGGTACTTGAATTATTTGTTGACTTTAAAAAGTCAGCAAAATACCTAAAACTGTTGGGTGATTCAGCACAGTGCAAGGCTATACATGTGTGTGAAAGAAGCTTTATCTGGAGCCACTTGCCCTTTCTCATTCCTTTTCACAACTCTAAGTGGGGTTATATGACAAAGCAAATATTATTTTTTTTTAGAAATGGGGCACTGAAAGATTCCATTATCTGAGGTATGCCTTATCCATGTGGGAATACTAGAATATGTACATAAAGCCAGTTTAAAAAATATTTAACTTACAAATCTTTTCTACTTCAAATTTCTCATCAGTTTTTACAGTAATGTTAGGCAGTCTCATTTGTACTGGTTTTAAGTAAGTATTATTTTAATTTTTTAAATTCTGGGTTAGGGTAGCAAAGAAACTAGTTTGTTGAGTTCTTTTTATCTTTTTTTTAAAATGTTCACTTCAAGGATTGTAACTAATATGACAGCACAGATGTGGTCTACCAGTCAGGGATTAAGATTATTAAAAGTGGTGTTGTTTCTCAAAAGAGTAATTACCTAATACTTTCAAATTTCTTTTTTATAGGTTATTAATGTGGATGATGATGGTAATGAACTGGGTTCTGGCATAATGGAACTTACAGATACAGAACTAATTTTGTACACCCGTAAAAGGGACTCTGTAAAATGGCACTACCTCTGTCTCCGTCGCTATGGCTATGACTCAAATCTTTTCTCTTTTGAAAGTGGTCGAAGGTGTCAAACTGGACAAGGTATGTGGAAATGTTGTACATAAAGCTTTTTGGAAATTTATTCGATGTTGGAAGATATTTGCCAGTCCTTTGGCAAGAGGTATGAAGGCTGCAGATTTATATGTGAATGTGGTTTCTGGAAAAAAATTACCTTATGAAGAATGGTCTTCTGGTAGAATGAGGATTTGAGCTGCACATAGTTTTTGGCCTTGTAGGTCTGGAGGACTTCAAGCTTCTGTGGGAGTATTCTTTTGGTCAACTTAGGAGGTGGATTTGACAGGGAAATTCTCCTGCCTCAGAGGTTGACTTGACTTAGGGGGAGGCAGTAAAATCTAAAACTGTGGAGGAATCTCCTCAGAATTCAAAGAATTCTTTATTTTTAAGATTTTAAAGGACAGGAGCACTGATACAAATTGGATGCCCCCACCTTATTATTGTCTTCAGTATGTCATCCTCTTCCTAAAGCAAATACCATTTTCATTAATATCAATGACATAATTCTCAAATTTTGACATGTTTTTGTATGAAGTGTGTATACTTCAGCTCTGCTCAGTTATTTTTTGTATGGCTTTCACTGGAAAAAGACGGTACCTTTCCAGTACCTAGACCATGCCTGCCTTGGCCAAGGTTGGCTCCCTCTGAGAAGATTCAGGTGTTTCTCTCTTCCCTGCAGAAGTCCCCGGTGGAACAGCTGTTTTGGTTGAGCTCTCAGCCTTGTTTTGCATCTTCCTACCATGAGATAGCTGTGTGTAGTTGGAATTCTTACACATTCATATGTTGTGAAATTAAGTTCCAATGTTTTTCTGGATATTTAGCATTTACTAGTGTTTTTATCAATAATTTTAGACATTGAGAAATTGCAGGTTTTGTTTTCACTGTTAAAAAATCAGAAAGATGAAAGAACTTGATCATAAATAAACCTAGTCAATGTTCATTGTCCAAGCAGAGGTAAAGGAAGACAAGTTTTTTTTTAATGAGAGCTTAAAAGGCACTCTCAGTTCATCTCCAACTGAGAAATGCAGATGTTTTCAAACATTGAAGTATACTCCATGCTAAGCTAAATTTTTTTACTTCTCAAAGTAATAAACTTTGTTTTGAAGACAATCACTTTAAAGAGTTTTGCAGGTTTAATTTACTGCTTCTTCTGAACATTGAAAGCAGATACTAATAATATTTAATTGAAAATACTAATCTGAATGCTCTACAGTCTATTAGCAAGTCTGCAAAATCTTACACCAAGTCTAATTGACTTCTCTGCTTTCCTTATAACTTTTTTTCCTTTTTTTTAATAAACGAGATTAAGCAGGCTGTGTAAACAGCAACCCTTTCCTTCCTCTTTTGTTTCTTGCCTTTCTTATGTAATACTAAAATACTGTGAATGTTGAGAAAAAAGAAATCTGGCAGAAAATGTTCTTTGCTGCCCTTTTGCAATGGAACATTGTTCCTGAGACCTACAGTGGGTTTTATGGGCACAGTTGCAAAACTTCATCTTCACTTCATGGGATGACCAAGAAGTTTTTCATTTGAGAATTCCCTGAATACTGTCCAGCAGCTTCTTACATCAGTCAGTATTCTTGTTTCTGTTTTTTTTTTAATATCAAGTTATTTCTATTGATATGTTGTGAGAAGCAATGATGGTGAAACATTGAGTTTGTGCTAGGTATTAAAAACCTTGAAGTCATGTTTTGGGAGCACATCTGACAGGTAATTCAGGATATAAAACCTGGAGAAGTTGGTATGTCACCAGTTGAGTGACAGATCACATTGTATTTAATATGAATGTATATAAAGGCAGCTGAATTTCTCAGAAACCTAGCGGGAGGTTTTTAAAATTTGTGAACCTAGATATTTTTAAAATTCTGGTTTTTGTCCATCAAGATTTATGTGAATGTTCAAGTGTGAATGTTCAGAAATATACAAAATATTAAACATGGACTATTGTACTTGGCTGGATTGGGGGTCAGGGACATGTAATGGTAGCAGCTCTGTAGCTGCAGTTTTGCAAACATAAAGCTTACTCAGTGCAGCAGCTGCATATTAATAGCTGAGCATCATTCCTCATAGCCCATTTGGTGTATTCCCAGCTGGGGCTGTGTGAACTTCTGCCATGTGAAGCATTTCTGGTGGTTCTGATCTGCCACAGCTCTGCGCCCGTAAATAAATACATGAGGATAGTGATTGCCAGCACATTCACATGACTGCACTTATAGTAGCAGCTCTATAGGTAGGTAGTTTTCAGTAAAGAGTGTTTTAGGATTGTAATACTCACTTTAAAAAATGAGTACCTGCACCCACGTTTAACAAGCGTGTCAACTTTAACTTCATGCTTTCAATGGAAGAATAATCCAAAGCTGCGACTTTGCTGGTGAGGGTAAGTTGGGACACTCCCTGCTGTTCAAAGGCAAAGTGGCACAATACACACACAAAATACACGGTATTGCTGCTGACTTTGTGTTCTGTGTCTATCCTTTAGCCTAAAGCAATTAGTTTGTTACTGTCTGTTTCACAGAGTTTGTCTTAGTAGCTTTTCATTTTAGTCTTCTTAAAGAAACTAAACTTTTACCCAGTGTTTAAATCCTTTTCTGTTGCACAGGTATCTTATTTTTATGGTAGTATAATAGAAATCTGATTTAGAAAATAAGACTTTGTAGCACCACAATAGTTTCATTGAATGTTTTTAAAATACATATTTATTTAGCAGGTATTGTTTTTACCACCTTTAAAAAAAATCTTGGTTTTTTCCCCCTCATTTAGCACTCAGAACTTAGTTTTGCTCCTAACTGAATCAGCTTTCTGTTCCAATTTAATTTTTGGTGCATGGGAACCTTATTCTTCTATTAGATAACCACTCTAAAGGTTGTCACAGTAATTTTGTGTGTTTTGGTGCAATTAAAAATTTCATAACACTTTTGCTTCTTTAACAGGTATTCATTATGTGGATTCCAGTTCTATTTCTTGAAAGTTGTATATATTGTAAAGCATGTTTCTGAGTTACAGGATTTTTTTTTTTTTTTGGGTGTATTTATAGGAATCTTTGCCTTTAAGTGTGCCCGGGCAGAAGAGCTATTTAACATGTTACAAGAGATAATGCAGAATAATAGCATAAATGTGGTAGAAGAACCAGTAGTAGAAAGGAATAATCATCAAACTGAGTTGGAAGTACCAAGAACTCCTCGAACACCTACCAGTAAGTATGCTTCTACTGTCAGATGACATACCTGAATGTAAAGTGGTACTTAGCTGAAAATAGCATTTGATTTGAATTTCATCTTTAAGTAATTAAAAAGAAAGCTAATTTAAAGCTAAGAGGCTAATTACCCCTAGGAGTAATGCATTCTCTTGAGGTACTTGCTGAGGATTAGCTTTAAGAAATAAGTTTTGGGAACTTAGTTGTTGCATAACAACACTTACGAATACACCTATTGAATTGCATTATGTTATATCAACATGCTTTACCTGTAGCATTTCAGAGAAATGGTAATGTTGGGTAATGTTTCAAACTTTTTATTAGGGGAAAAAAAAAGTACTGTTAAAATCAAATGTGCAGTGGCTTTGGAATCTTTCTTTTGCTCTGAGTAGATGGATAGGTGAGTGAAGTATTTACTTGAAATCTTCTGGTATTTTTGAAATCTCAGGCAGATGGCTTGATACTTGAAAGTAGGAATTCCAGTTTATTGATGATTTCAGAGAAATGGAACCTTAGGTAAATGAGTCTTTGTCAGGGAGAGGTGTTAATGGTAGAAGGAGAAGTTGGATAGGGAGTTTACTGGGTGTGTAATAGACCTAGGTTTCAGTGGTTGCTTCAGAAATGTGTTCCAGTAAATACCGGGATGCTGTTCTGTTTTCCATTTCCTTCCTCCAAGCAAAATTGAGCTTTGTGAATATTTAATACTGTTTTACATATTTTACTTCTCTTTCGAAAATTAAACTTAAGATATAGAGTGTCTTATTCATATACAGTAAAATGTTCTATTTTAATATGGTTTTGCTTGTTTTCTAATTGAATCAGCTCCTGGGTTCAATGCACAAAGTTTACCTAATGGCTATCCCAGATACCCATCTTTTGGAGATGCTTCATCACACCCTTCCAGCAGACATCCTTCTGTTGGCAGTGCACGCCTCCCCTCTGTCGGTGAAGAATCAACACATCCTTTACTTGTAGCAGAGGAGCAAGTGGGTGTTTTTTTCCCTTCATATAACTTAGGTTCTACATTACTTCAGATTTTTCTAATAATTGTTCTGTAGGCTTTCACTTGTGTTTTTCAGTATCAGGTGTAATGTGTTCCTACAGTATTTTAACTACCTCAGAGAAGTGTTTGCCTTGCCTCTTTAAAATTATACTTTCTAGAAAGGCTTGCTGAGAAATTCATATTTATATACAAGTAAAGATATAGAATGTATGTGTTTGCATTATACTCTTTTCAAAAATTTCAGTAATTATTTTTAAACGTGAGTAATTGTATGTTATAATGAGAGATCCTGATCAAAAACCTTCTTTATTTGTAAGTCTTCTATTTGCCAAATAGAAATCATGGAGTAAGTTAGGTTAGAATGGGCCTCTAGTCCTTTAGATCACAGTTTTAAGTTAGAGACAGCTGTATAGTCCTGGTCATGTTTAAATACTGCAGTCCAGGGGATTCCACAGAATCTGAGCTGTGTGTTTCAGTGTTGCACCACCTTTGTTGTGAAATAATTTCTCCCTAATATGTAATCAGATTTTTGCCTGTTACAGCTGGTGTTGGCTGTCCCTTAGCCTTTTGCTGAACATCTCCACAAAGGATCTGGCTCTGTCTTTGCTTTATCTGTTAGGTAGTTGAAAACAGCTGTTAGGTGGTTCTTCCTCCTTCTCTTAAAATGGAACAAGGATGGTGTCCTCAGCTTCTCCTTGTATGTCACATGCTCCAGCTCCTCTCTACTCATGGCCCTCCACTTGCCTGAGTATGGTGATGTCTGTCTTGTACTGGGAAGCTCAGATTCAGGCCCATGAGAGCTGAATTGATGGTAATAGTAACTTTCCTTAACTTACTGGCTGTGCTATTGCTAACACAAACCAGTGCATGTTTGGTTTTCATTGCTGCAAGAGCACACTGCTGACTCACATTCAATTTAAACTGGAGCCCTGAAGTTTTGCTGCAAAGCTGTTTTCAATCAGTTGGTATCTAGCCTGTACTGTAGGTGCTGTTTCATACCAAGCATGGGACTTTGTATTTGCTGTGGCAGAACTTCATAAGGTTTCTATGAGGTCGGTTCTCCAGGCTGCTGAGATCCCTCTCAGTGGAAGTCCTGCCAGTCTGGATAGACTGAAAACTTTCAGAGTATGTTCTCTCTCATCATTCAGGTTGCTGATGAAAATGATAGTCAAGTTTAATAATGTCATGTGGTTTAGGAAGACTTTCTTGTGTGACAAGAAACAGTGTTGGAAACCAGAGAACGTAACCAGAGCAGAGTGCCGTGAACGATCTTGTGGGAAAGGATTTGTTAGGAGCCCTCACAGAAGAGCTCAGGTGTTATTGTTGGAGTTACTGAATAGTAAGTGAGTTTAAAAAATCGGTGTAGGAGTCAAGTGAGCTGGTAAATGACACTCCAGCTTGCAGAGCTTGACAGAGAGGTTGGCAAGCTACATGACTGCTGCTGTGAAATACTACTTTTGCTGTTTGGGTGTCCAGACATAGAATTAAAATTTAGAGAGGGAATCCAGTCTTTCCCATTCAGCCTTGTATTGATCCACTGTGGAAATTGGAGGGATAACCTAGGAATGTAGTTCTGCCTTTCTTAGTGACATAAGGTGCCAACTCCTGCTTCTTTTTAATTCTGCCACACTTCATATGGAATTTCATATTTTTCTACTGGAGTTCCTGTTCTTAGGAGGCTGTTGGCTTTTTAAGAAAGAATGGACAGTTCTTCCCGTAGACCCAACCTCTCTGTTTGTTGCTGGGGTAGTACACAAGGCAAGAGCCCGACAGTTTTCTTAGGTCTCTGTGGTTTTCTTTTTGGTTGGGTTGGTTCTTATTTCCCCCTTTTATGGACAGTAGATTTCCTTTGCAGTGTGGAAGTTACGAACGTAAACTTAGCCACAGTAATTGTTGGTCACTGGTAAGGGACAACAAAGCAGAGCTCTCACTGATCTGCCCAGGTAAACTAATAAGCTAAGCTGGAGAAGCCCAAGGTTGCCTTGATCAGAGCCAAGCTATAATAGACCCTGAAAAGCTTGAACTAGAGCACAACTGAGATAAAACATCCAATAAAAATAACTATCAGTGTAAGATATAAATTCTGTTTTTTTGTTAGAGGAACATTAATGTAATAAAATTCCAGGGAAAAAACATAAAACTGACTACAGTTCAGCAAAATGCAAGAGAGGTGACTTTTGCTCTTAAACACCTGCCATCACAAGTTTTTCTTTTCAGGTGTTTTGATTAGAAAAGTGGGGAGTTAAGAAGCTAATAAATTTGGAGGGGGGAAAAAGGCAACACAGTGTTTTGAATTTCCTCTTTTTTCTTTCCCTTTTAGGTGCACACTTATGTAAACACTACTGGAGTACAAGAGGAAAGAAAAAATCGATCAAGTGTGCATGTGCCACTGGAATCAAAGCTTTCAAACACTGAAACAACTAAAGTGAAAGAAGATCAGATGTGTACTGATGACAGAGATGCTCAGGTTCTCCTGGAGCCTGAAGGAGTGAAATTTGTTTTAGGACCAACACCTGTTCAAAGGCAGTTAATGGAAAGAGAGAAACTGGAACAACTTGGGAGAGATCAAGTTAGTGGCAGCAGCACAAACACCACAGAATGGGACACTGGGTACGACAGTGATGAACGTAGAGAGACACCATCTGGTAATAAATTGGTGTATGAAAATATAAATAGGTTATCAATCCCTAGTGCCTCGGGGGTCAGGAGAGGTCGCTTGACATCAACCAGTACCTCAGACACCCAGAACATTAACAACTCTGCTCAGAGGAGAACTGCGCTGCTGAACTACGAGAACTTGCCATCCTTGCCTCCTGTTTGGGAAGCCCGCAAGCTGAGCAGAGATGAAGATGACAGTTTAGGACCAAAGACCCCGTCTCTGAATGGCTACCACAATAACCTAGATCTAATGCATAACTATGTCAATACAGAGAATGTAACAGTACCAGCAAGTGCTCATAAAGTAGAATTTACACGACGTCGGGACTGTACCCCAACAGTCTTTAACTTTGACATTAGGCGTCCAAGTTTAGAACACAGGCAGCTCAACTATATACAGGTTGACTTGGAAGGTGGCAGTGACTCTGACAACCCTCAGACTCCAAAAACCCCCACCACTCCACTTCCGCAAACTCCAACCAGGCGCACAGAGCTGTATGCTGTGATAGACATTGAAAGAACTGCTGCTATGTCAAGCTTGCAAAAAGCACTGCCCCGAGATGATGGTACTTCTAGGAAAACCAGACATAACAGTACTGACCTGCCTATGTGAGCCTGGGGAGCATTGAATCATTTGCACCTTTTGTGAAGTTTCTAAAACTGAAGATGCGAGTACTTTGCATTTCTTAACACTAACGCCTTTTATAGACGAATAGAACTTTTTTCTGCATACTTCATGTACTTGTCTGACTAAAGGGAATTAATGTAGAGCAAGTATTCATTTTAGGTAACACTATTTCATTCTACAGTAGAAGTAATTACTGCATAGCAGCATCACCACCTTTCACAGTGCCTCTTTAATTGATTAGAGTCTGAGTGACATGCCAGTTTTGAATTTATAAATATTCTGGTCTGGTGCCTATACTCATTAATGGCATTTGTAACACTTTTTAAAGCCTCTTGATATGTGCATTATTAGCAGGTAAACCTAATCTTTCAGTATACATATCTGACGTTCATTCCTCATTGAAGTGGTTCCTCCAGAACGAAATGTATGTAATGCATTAATTTGCTCAGTTTGACATACACAACATATATTGGTTCATCTCAATGAATACAAACACCACACCTTTTTTGTCTGTGGGCAAGAAGGCCTCTTAATTCCTGACAGTTTTCTTAACTTGTGTGATATTTGAGAGGTCACATTGACAGTTGTTGATCAGAGCTATAAACACATCAAAAACCGGCCTTAAGCTCCTTCCTCTGGAATAGAATTCCAAGAGACATATCAAATTCCCTCTGAAATCTGACAAAATTTTAATCTCATCAGAGTTTTGGGTTTTTTTGTGAAGGAATTCACAGGTGGGCTGTACGAATTAAGGCTCTCTTGTCATTTCTTAGTTCAGTGTGCCTTCCTTTCTTTGCATTTGTGTGTTTCCTTTTTATTTGTTCCACAATGTCTTGTTGTAAAAGTCAAAATTTTGTACATAGCTTTAATTGTTCAGGGTCATCTATGTATGTCTTACTCTCTGCATTTGACAAAGACAGACTCTTGAAGGTCAAATAGTTGTCTTTGTCCAGTGTTCTACTATTTTATGCCTGACAGAAATATCCCAGCTCTCCAGCAGCGTGCATTACTGCACAACTGGAAAGGTTTATTATGCAGTTATTGTCTTCCTCTAAAGCATCAAACACAGGTTACACGGGAGGCAGGGTACTGGACTTGATAGTTCTTTATAGAAAATTGTACGTTCTAGCAATGTGCATCCATAGGTGATAGTATACTTTAATTTAGAAAGAAATGTAGTAAATTATCTGAAGGTAGTATTCTCTATGAGCATACTTGTTTTCCTTTTGCAGTTGGTGAATTTGGTTCCAATGATGGCTGCTCAGTGTAACAGGTACATCCGGGTAGAATGTTGTTTATTGAATATGCCAGAGGCACCCTTAGAAGTTTTTGTTCTGTTTTGTTTATTAATACTCTGAATGATCTTAGAATTCTGGCAGTATTGCAGGTGCACCTTGGTACTAGCAGCAGAAGAGATTGCTCTTGAGCCTGTGATTGCAAAGGAATTGACACTTGTGTGAACTGGCATGATGTAAAATAACCCTTGAACTGTGAGAAAAACCACGCAAGAAAAGCCATTTGGAGATCTGAAGAAGCATTAAGGGTCTCCATGCAATATTTGAATTGAGATTTTATAAAAGCCAAACTACAATTATTTGCCGTCTTTTGAATTGGTGTGTATATCTGTTCCTCCAACTTTTTTCTTTGGTCTTCTCTCATTTAGTAGTGGCAGCAATAGTAGCACCTGAAATATATGTGTCTTGCCATACCATTAGGTGGTATCAGGCAGCCTTTTCACTCTGGCTTTCATTATTCTTTACAGACTGTATGGTACTGAAATACCAGATGGACAAAGAACGTAATTTATAGAAGTAAATGATGGGAGTTATTGAGACCATTGTGAGGAACTTAGAAGAGATTAAAAACCCCTTATTAATGATTTCATGGTCAGCCTCTGCATACTCTTGTGATAGACTCGCTGACTTGCGGGGAAACCTTGGTACTCCAGAAGGTAAAGACTGCCTAGATCTAGGCATTTTAAAGGTCTGAGATCTCTGCCTGACAGGAGGTTGTAGGCAGGTGGGGGTCAGTTTCTTCTCCCAGTCAACCACTGACAGGAAAAGAGGACATAGGCTTAAGGTAGATGTTAGCAAGAAATTGCATTGGAATGGGCTGCCCAGGGAGGTGGTGGAGTCACTGTCCCCAAACGTGTTTAAGGAAAGACTGGACATGGCAGTTGGTGCCGTGGTCTGGTTGACAAGGTGATGTTCGGTCATAGGTTGACCTCAATGATCTTAAAGGTCTTTTCCAAGCCTACTGATTCTGTAACTGCTCCCTCAGATCTCTGCCATTGCCTCACCTTATGCTATGGAGCTCCTGGTCTGTACTGAAGAGAAATTACTATGTACTGCAAAATACTTACTGGGTTAATAATGTCGGTGTGATTCTTGTTCTCAGCATATAGCTCACTTAAATTTGTGAGCTGAACTACTGCTTCAGCATGTGTTTTGAGGCAAACATGTTTGATCTAGCTAGCTACTTAGAAATACATGGTCCTCATCTGTATAGTTGGGACTAATTAACTGGACCCTTAAAACACACCTGTGAGGCAGGGAAGTAATTAAATTCTTAACTGCTAAATGGGGAAGCAGAGGCTTTGGGTAGATCATAAGTGACCTGCTGAAATCTCAACAATCAGCCATATCCCTCCCTAGTTCCAGTGCACTGTCCTATGCATTTATTCTGAATAGTCTCAGATAAAAAGAATGGTCTGAGCAAATTTTTTACATTGTTGCAAGTTTCACAATGTTTTCTTAGCTCTGGTCCCCAGAATTGAGAACATACTGAAATTTCAACTGTCTGTAGCCTTAATTATACTAACAAGTCTGATGACATGTTTTCCAGGACTACTTTTTTAACCTGTTAGGTTTTACAGGTGGGATAATGCTTTGTTTTGTGTAGGCTGCAAACGTACTGGGTAGTCCCTGTCACCCACACGACTCATCTTTAGCATTCCTTATTTGCTGCCCCTTGAAGTAGATGGAGTTGCAATGCACTTTACCCTTTGAGACTTGGTAAATATTTTTTCAATTCAGTCTCTTTTAAAGGCTGTGATGTTAGATTTAGTGTCTGTAATCTAGGATTCAGTTTTCAGCTGAAATCTCTCCATGGTATTTAGATCATATTTATTTTGGGCCCAGAGGTGTATAGACTGAGAAACTAGAAGCATGTAATCATTTTCTTTAGTAAATGTGGCATGTTAAGTTTACATAAACTAGGTCCTGTAAAATGGTAGCATCTCCATCAATTCTACTTTTCATCTATAACGTGCAGTCGGTTGCTGCCCTTCAACCACATTTGACAAGGGGAAACCTTTAACTGTAGGTATTCCTTTAGTGCAATGATTTGGGAAAGACATACATTACTGTATTTTTTAAACAAGGAAACCGAGTTGTTAACATAAAATAGTGACCAAAAGTACATAGTAAAGATTGTGCTAGAAATACAGGGAGTGAGAATTTATTCCATTTTTATATCAGGAAAATAATCTTTTCCTCAAAATTATGTCAGAAGGAGGACCAATTTTTAAAATTTTTGTGGTGTTTTTTGCTGACTTCCTAAAACAATATTGAAAAAGACCATTCTGAAAACCTTGATACTCATTAGAGCATCTTTTGTTTCCCCCAATAAGTATGTTTTGCATGTGACGGGTTGAATCTGATGATGTGCATTGAAGCACTATTCCTATTAAAGTCTTCAGAGCTTTTATAGAAAATATAAGTGTTGAAGTAGAAAGTTCATATAATTCATTAATAAAATGTCCTCCCCCTGGTCCCCCCCCA
>VZRQ01007203.1:0-37346 GCA_013397975.1 Machaerirhynchus nigripectus
TCCCTTCCTCCCTTCCTTCTTTTCCACTAGGAAAATACAAAGCTTTCCTTTAGACAAGAGAAAGCTTTCAGTGAGGGTAAAATAAGAATACCTCTGTGTAGCTGCATATGCTCAGGTAAATTAAAAATATATGAGACAGTATGTTCACCTACATTGGACAGTTGAGGAAAAGAAAAATCCCCTTATCCTCCTACATTCCTTTTTTTGTGTTTGCACAAGAGGTTATGTCAAGGATTGAGCTAAAACCCAGCATGTCTGTGATCTTCATGTCCCATGTCAGGTTACAGGACTGTGTGATGCACTCGGTGCTGTCAGAATGGTTCAAGGTCCAGTTGCCTGTTACTGTTACTGGCACTGCAGAGGAAAAACCTTGGAACCAGTGTATCTGCCTATGGCTGAGTACAAAGGAGTGAATAAATGTTCTTTAATTACAAATAACTGTGTACTGGATTTTGCATCTTTACCCCTCAAAGCATATTCTGGAGCTCATCTCAAGCCTCTAAATGAGCATAGACTAATAAAGGAGCAGCACATTCTTGAATTCAGTAAAATGTACCCAGAAGGTTGGTTTTGCCCTGAATTCCAAACATTAGAAATGTATCTCTGAGAAATGTATCTTTTGACTTAGTGGCATATTATGAAAATGCAGCACAGAATGCCATTTGACAGATCACAATGACATGAAATGTCTTACAATAGGTAAGAAAGTCTGACTGAAACCTCTTTTACTGACAGTGAGGAATTTGATCAATTTAAAACAAGAAGCTATTTTTCTTATGGGGATTGATTGGCTGTCGTTTTGGTTTTGGGGTTTTTAAGCTGCTTGCCAGAAATTACGCCCCCCCGCCCCCGAATGGAATAAAGAACCCTTTAAAAAGAAAAAACTGTTAGAAAGAAATCCTTTCCCTGCAAGTTTCTTAGCTAAAGGCAGAGCTTCTTGGACAAAATTCCCTACCTTTGTTATTCAGCAAATTAAATAATCTGACGTAGTCATGGGTTTACACTGGGAAGAAGGTGCTGCTTATTAGCAAAAGCACGTTATATAGTGTGATCACACAGTTTTGTAGCTTTACAGAGGCTTTGTTTGAACACCACCTAATGAATGTCTCTAGCCTTAAAATATTCTGTTGTCTGGAGTGCTCTGCAGAGTCCTATCAGATGCATTGCAGCTACACTACCAGTGTATTTGATCTGGGGTTTCTTATAACTGAAAGAATTATAAAAGAGCAACATGCTGACTTTCTTTTCAACTAGGCACATCTGGCTGTTATTAGTTAAAGAAAAGTATCTTGCTTCCTAAGCAGATTTAATACATTAAAAACAAACTATCTAACTAAGACACACACAAAAAATACGCCACTAAAACAAAGCAAAGAAACAACAACAAAACAAACAAAAAAAAAGAGTAAAATGCCTTTTCTAACTCTCATGTGTTCTTTATAGGTTTTTTTTCCAGCTACAAGGAATTAATGTATTTGAATGAATAGTGCCTAATCATAATTGGTATTTAACAGCTTACTTTGCCATGAGTTAATGCCCAAGTTCATCACATATCAAAACCATGCTATTGACAGAGCAAGGAGACAACAGACCTTCCCCCCACCTCCTTAGGAGATGCTCAGAAGGCACAGTGTAGGACTGTGGACTATCTATCCTGGAACTTAAGGTTTTTAAACTGAATATAACTGCATTTGAAATTAGTAGTATAGAATGAGCCAAACTAGCCTTCAATAGAGAGGATGAATAGAAAATTAAAGTTCTACAATATCTAAAAGAATATATATTATAAGGTGCCATATTTTTTTAAACCAGTATTACTTTTGAGGTTTCATTTGAAATACAAGGCTGAGCCTGGAACAAATAAGTATACATGAATAAAACTGTACCCTTAATTCAGGTTAAAATATGTTCTTTCTGCGTTCCAGCCACTGCAGTGCCAGACAGAAAATGGGAGTGATAGGAAAAAGACTTCAAACAGAAATCAAGCTGACTAGCCTACTTTCATGGAAGAAGGTGTCTTTTTACCTTTCTGCTTTACCAGTCAAAACTGATTTAGTTTCATTTTGTAAAATGTAAGGTCATATTACAGAATAGTTTATTCTACGTGCATATAAAGCCTGTAACATCTTCCAAAGAAGGGACCATTAACTTCTCCTCAGAGTATTTTTATTTCTCAAACTGTTTATTCCTTTACATCCTTTTATTTTCTGTGGGTGTATTTTACTCTCCTGCTGTAAACATTGCCCCACAGTTGGATACACAAAATTAAATCATTTAATGGATTTGTGGTTCAGTTGATTGAGGTCCCTGGGTCTCTCTGCACTCCTGGCAGCCATCTTATTTGGTCTGTTACTGTCATTCACTGTCATTTCCACTTGGCTGGCGCCTGTGACAGGTCAGATTACTGGATGTGCTCAAAATATTATATGAAAGAGAGGACTGTGATTCTGATACTGATGGGCAGTGCTCTGCTTGCTACAGCTATCTGAGGAGATCTTAGTAAATGCAGTTTCCTCAGGCTGTTTGGGGAGTCAGTGAAAGAACTGATGGTAAATAGAGGGACCATCTGTGTACATTTAATGATAAGCTGATGCTTCCTGAAATGTATTTCCATTACATGGGTATTGTTAAATGCAGAAGCTGGTTTACTGACACAGGACTATTTTATAATAAGTTACATTTTTAAACATTGGCCAATATGGGGAAAGATAAGCACAGGGCAGCACAAAGGAGCACATGGCAGGACAGACCCTGGTGGAAGGGGATGTCACACGGCAGAGCCCTGCGGAGAGGAGCCTGCCGGAAGCTGACAGACAGGTGAGCAGTGCATGATCACCCCATAGAAGGACATTCAGAAGGTGCTTTGCTGATGTGGCAGCACGGGATGGGTTGTGTGGTGAGAGTTACAGCGAAGGGAGGTGCTGTGTCTTGGGGAAGTGTATAAAACCAGCTTGTTCCTTTGAATAATGATTCAGATCGATTCAGATCCAGGAACCAGATCCAGACTCAGATTAAGTCTGAATTTCAATCGCTGACAGCCAAGTTGAACATCATGTCATCTATCTTTTGTACATTTATTTCTGTTCTGCTCAGCTAAACAATTTCAGGTTTGGAGGTGTTAGATTAATCGTGCAGCCTTTCTCTACTTTCCCTACCACAAGTGCTCCATTTTCTCAAAAAATAGCTGCATAATTTAGAGAATATGCCAAGATTTTGGTTGGTTTTTTTTTTTTTTTTTTTTTGTAACAGCTTAGTGAAATAGCTCAAAATATTTAATATATGTGCTATTGAAGAACTTGACAGTTTGCAGAAGAAGCTGGAACATTTCACTGCTAGTAGCTGTGATTCAGAGACAGATACTGCAGCAGCTTCAGCAACCATAGTCAGTGCATTACTGTGTCTCTAAATAGATTTATAAAAATAAAATAAAAATACACTGGTATTCCAATTATAAGAGAAAAAAATTAGTTCTGGATTAAACTAGAACTGTAAATAAAAATTATGATGTCTCATGGGATCAGTACTAGTCTGATTTTTTTTCATCAGTAGAACTGAAGAAAAGGATTATAATAAAAGAGAATACATATTTCTATAAAAAAATGTCCCTGAGTTTCCATGGAACTTTTTAGTTCATTTAGTTCAAAGTGTGAAGCCAAATTTATTGGCAATGCAGCATTAAATGTAAATGTGAAATTCACATTTCACATAAAATGAGAACTGGGATGAAGTCAGCCAATCTGCCTTTGCCATAGGGGTAAAGGTAATAAATAACTCAGTTTGTCACTACTGTGAGGGAACTAATGTAGATTATATAGAATAAGCAATGGTTAAAATCATGGCATATATGTAGTAGGAGGTATTGCACAAATGGACAAACCTGACTCCCAAATGTTCTATGTTATCTAGTCCTAGCAGATTTGGTTGTAATCCAGAACTGCTTACTATGTTACAAGAAAGAATTTTACTCTCTGCGGTTTTGTAAGGAGGGTCATGTCTGTACACACCTTGCTTTTTCAGGAGCTTAGTGTGGATACTTTTATTCATAAAATTCTAACTTGTCTTGTTTACACATCAAAAAGGGGTGTGGTTAAAAATAAATTGGCCTTTTTTGTTTACATTAGCATGTGGTTATAGGGCTAAAAATGATGTCTAAAACAATTTCTGTGCTCTCCTTGCACAATATAGAAGATATGAAAATATCATTCCACCAAATACCTAAATTTCTTCTGCTAAAGAATTATTTGGGAAAGTCTAAAATACATTGCAGAGGACATGTAGAGACTTTTTTTCCATTATAAACAGCAAGTTCTTTCTGACAAATGTTTCAGGGAAACTTCAGCTTATTTGATTTCAGCACTAAAAATCCTGCAGAAAAATGGGTAGCTTGTGGCACTGGAGCCTAAGTCTATCAAAAGGCCTCATCTTTGATGCCGTTTTCTGCCGTCTGATGGTTTGGGCTCAAAAAAGTAATGGAAGAGCCATGAAACAAAAAGAATTTGATGTAGCTGATATCTAACAAGAAAATATGAGAATTATAGATGAATAAATAAAAAAAACTGTGAAGAAAAATATTTTGAAGGCATTTGTAAAGACTAATTTAAAAGGAACAATAATGAAAGTATGGGGTTTTTTACCTGTATTGACCCAATATGAGGAAGTTTCCAAATATTTCTTACACATGATGTTTCTTGTCTTGTGTCCATTACTTGGCATGCCTTCTTCTTGTCACAGAAGGCAAGAACTTACTTTCCCTATTCAGCTCATCCTTTCCCTGGACCCATGGGATCATACTGGGCTCTGGGGAATGTGAATATCCCAGCAGGTACTTTTGCCTTGGAGAAGAGGTGCCAATGACTATCTCTGAAACTCTGCTAATACATGCCTTCTTTCAGCTGTGACCTGGGAGTGTGAAGAGAATGTAAAGGAGCAAGGCTGGTTTCATTGACACACTTCTTCCTTGTCCCACTGACCTCTCCTCGCCCATAGAGCCAAAGTTCAGAACGGGCAACTGATAGACCCTGATGGAAAACCTCTGGTACACTAAATTCTCTATGATACGTGCTGGAGACCTTCAGCTATCTTGCAATTTTACCTCAAAATGCCCACCACAGCCTCTTTGCTCCCTTTAAAACCAGAGGACTTAGAGAAAGGGAGTATGGTGCCTTTACATGGTGTCTTCATCCCTCACAGACCTTTCTATATCTAGCAGGAGAAGCACAATAGCATTTGAGAAGATTCTGGAGGAAGGCAGAAGATGGGATTCTTCACAGATAAAAATGGAGATCATTCTTTTAGGTGTCATGAATGAATTAATGAATCTTTCAGAGCAAATAGATTTGGGTAGATGACGCTGGTTTTTGTGTCATGTTACCTGCCTACGTGAAGCTTTTCACCAGCATTTTATGTAATTTAATATGACGGGTTGCAGCAGAAATTCAAATTACAATCATATCAGCTCCCTTCTTGTATGGTACATCGTGTAAGTCTGAAACCATGTGTTAGCATTAATAAACAGCAAATTTATACCTGCAAGAAGACAGTAATTTCATTATTAGTAATCTCTTTGCTAAGGCAGAAAATTCACTTTCCCTTTCTCTACCTTGTATTAAAGATGAAACAGAATTGTATTTTTGCAGTTATTGTACTGAGAGAAAATTAATGTCTTCTCTGCTGAAAAATTCAAACGTTCTATTTTTCCTCTTTCAAATCTTGCAAGAATATTTTATCAATGACTTCAAAGAGAGTAAAAAAATATTATTATAATTAGACAGTTTATGGTACATGAATGCTCAGAACTTCAAAAAGATCTCAGTTATTTATTTAGTTACTTCTGTCTAACAGAATCAAGACTTTATATACTGAATAATTTATACCTTAGTAGGAAAACACATGTTAAAGGCTTGCTAAAATTATTTTCTCCTGCAAATGAAAGTTTAAATTAAAAATCCTACTGCAAGCCTCAGTCTGTCCATCTGTGCATATGTCATCCAGACCCTCATCCAAAAAGACACTTTTTAAAATGAGTACTCTTTTTTTTTTTTTTTTTTTTTTCCTGGGGTTTATGTCCCTTCTTTAGTGCTTTGGAAGTTCAGACCCTATAGAAGGGGTTAGTAACCTTAGGATTAGCACTGAAACATTTAGGAGGTCTTACAGTGATACAGGTCACTTGAAGAAAATCTTGTTGATTCTGCTGTAAATATTTCCTGTCGAGTAGCATATTTCCATTCAGTGGAATGGCATCATCAGCAACACCCCTGTGCAAGACACTGCATAAAATACATAATGATAGTAACTGGAAAAGTCTTTACTCTGTCTCCTTTAATGACAGTCAGATAATAGGGTGCTGGTGGGGAGAGGGACTCTGTACCTGCCTGAATTAGGAAATTAGCCGATCCCGAAGCTGGAACATCACTGGGTACATTTGCTAGCTGCTACAACTGTGCTACAGCCCGACTAGCTAGCACTCCCCCAAACCAGCACCACTTTGGAGTCAGCATGGCAGAGTGACTGTCCTTAGCAAATATTCTGCATCTAGCCATCTGTTTTCCACACTAATGGCATGGGTGCATAGTTTCTTGTGCCAGTTGTCCTCAGTGCTAATGAATGGTCTCAGGCACTTCACTTCTATGGATGTAGCTCCCAATCCCCATATACACCATGGCTGGATTTAGTTTAAAGCTAAAAAGCAGAAATCCTTTCCCTAAGTTATGTCCCTGTTCACAGAAAGCTGCTTGAAAGTTTCTAAGGCTGAGCAAGCATTGTTACTTGCTAATTTACATGATAAATTTACATCACACAGGGAAGTATAGACAGACCAAGACAACTGTTCATTTACTAACAAGCCACATTTGACATGTGGTGTTCTTTAGTTTGGCTTATGTATTGGCTATTCTCTACCATTTCCTGTAAGTTTTCTGCAGACTGTATAAAGAAAATGTGCAAACTGTAGAATTTAAAACATTTCTTACTTTTCTTACTGGCCACAAATGCAATGCAAGAACAGCGCTGTAATAGAATCACAGAATCACAGAATCACAAAGTCACAGAATGTCTTGGGTTGGAATGGACCTTAAAGGTCCAGCCCTCCTGCCTTGGGCAGGGACACCTTCCGCTAGATCACATTGCTCAGAGCTCTGTCCAACCTGGCCTTGAACACTTCCAAGGATGGGGCTCCCACAGCTTCTCTGGGCAACCTGCTCCCGTGCCTCACCACCCTCACAATAAAGAATTTCTTCCTAATATCTAACCTAAACCTCCTTTCTTTCAGTTTGAAGCCACAACCCTTTCTGCTGTCACTACACATTCTTGTAAATAGCCAATACTACCTCAAGTGCTTCATTAGTTTGTACAGAACTGTGCAGTAACAGATAGTTATCTAGTGAACCTGCCTAGAACCTTAGATAGAACCAGCCTATCATTTAGCCCTAGACTTGCACTTGCTAATTGTCCAGAGTCACTTTGTGTGAGATTTACTGGTGGAAGGTAAATGATATTAAGCTTTCTGCTTTCTCACTCTGAAGAGATCTGCACACATGGACACAGTTTACAAGCATTTGGAGCTTCATGAGAAAACAAACATGAGTTTAGCTTAAGTAAAAGCCATATTGTGGGATTTTTCTTCCCTGAAGGCAAGGCAAAAGACGAAACACAAAGATTGTACACTGCCATAGTAGTGATGTCTGCATCCTCTTTTCGTGCAACACAATTAAATGTTTCTTATAATCTTAAACTTTTGATTTCTTCTTCTTTCTCTGTCACAGTTTGGTATTCAGCTGCCTTCACAATCTTTATGATTCACGTATATATGAGTCACATAACCTTAGTGCAGTGTTAGATTTTTTTCTTTCCCTTTCCTTCAAAACAGCCCATATCTTCCCATCTTTGTACCATTTCCATTTTGAAAACTGTAACAAAATTTTTTAATACCATTTAATTTCATCAATAGTGAGTTATCATATGAGAAAACAGTAATTGTTTTTTCAGTTTTTCTATCCAGCTTTCATTTGGTTGTATAAATAGTGCTCACCATTCTTTGAGACTGCTCAACATGCCAGATGAAATAATATTTGCTTTAGTTTTTAATACAAGTTTTACTTTCTGACAGTATTTAATGGAATCTCTGGTTGATATCTCTTAATGTGGCATCTGAGAGAACATGGAAAAAAATACTATAGACTTTTGTTTCATTGTTTTAACAAATTATATACCTAGGAAAAAGAATTTGCTTAGTTCTGCTTTTACACATTTTTCTTAGTAGACAATATTTTGTACGAAAAAAGCCACCCAGTTTCTCTTGGACAGTGATACTTGTGAATATATGATCATTAATTCGGAAAAAAAAATATAAATGTATATAAAACAATGGTTAGTACAAAAATGCAGTTTTGCTAGAAATATGTTTTTATTTCCAAAATTTTCATTTATAGATGCATGATCAAATATGTCTTGATGCTTCATCTCAAAATATCTTGAAGAGGAACAGGATCCCTTCAACAAGTCCACTTATGTATCTGTACCACGTGTCAGCATAAAAATTTGATGGAAATGCACTGACACAGGGAGGTATCATTATTTCAATATATTCATATATTTTATGAAAATAAAGATAAAAAGATATAAGAAATCCATTAGCTTCTCATTGTTACTACTTTAAATCCTGAACCAAAAAAAAATTATGCAAGTGATCATCTTTGTATTTATAAAAATGCCTCCCGAATTCAATGAACCTAGTCATTTTTGAGGGCTTAATTTGAGGCTAGGAAAGCAAATCACACAATCCAGATTCTCAGCTGAAATGTAGTCGATGAAGCAGCTCACAATTCATCCCACTTGCTAGTCCAAATTTCAAGCTTTGCAAAGTGTGTGGGGGCATCAGAAATCCTTCCCGATTTCCTCATCCATCAGAAGCAGAATCAGTCTTGCTGGTAATGATCTACAGATTCCATCCTCAGACTAATAGCACAGAAAAGAAAAAATAGAAAATTCAGCTGTCACACATTCATAGAGATATTTTCCCCTGTGAACAAAGGCACCAAAACATTGGGGCCAATACAATTCTGTAAAAATGTATATGATTCATAGGATTTCAAAACTGATTAAAAAAGCAGTTCAAGCCCCTGGTTCAAAATATACTGTCATCATCCTAGGATTCTTTCCATTTTTTAGGGTTGCCAGGGATGCAATTAAAAACAAAAACAAAAACAAAAACAAAAACAAACACTAAAACCAGAAATATATCAAGGAAAAAAGACTTTTTTTTTTAAACTCATGTATTTTTTATGTCAGGACTTTGTTTTCTTTTTCCCCCAATGAGAATCAAAAAAAAAAACAGAAATAAGAATAAAAGAATCCTAAAGTTGTATGGGACTATTACATCACACATTTTTCAATATTGTATTATTTACCGCCAACTAAGGTGTTGCTTGGTGTAAAATTTCTTTCCCTTCTCTGTGACATTTCATTCTGCTTGCAGCCACCAGTGCCTTCAATTTCTGAAACACAACATTTGGCAATAAGGTTATTAATGAAAATATTAAATCAGCCTCTAGGATGACCCTTAGCTAGTTTTATCAATAGTGTCCTTTAGGGAATATATCTGTACAATGGATTTTGCCAAATTGTTATTTACAAATCTTAAGTTCTTTTTGAAGAACTTAAGAACTTAACTTCTTATAAGAACTTAACTTCATCTTCTTTTTGACCTTAAATAATTTGTGTATGGCACCATAACAGGTATGTTATTGAAGTGTATTAAACCTACTTTACTTTCCTTTGAAAACTTGCTCTAAATGAAATCAAAGTAATCCAGAAGGCTTCAAATGTCAAACACTCATGTGGCATTTTATCCTATTTTCCTTTTACTTTCCGATCTTTATTCATTTCATCAGAATTTTTTTTATGATCTTCTACAATGCTGTGATGATATTTATAAGCTTATGATAAGGTGCTCTTTTTATTTCTTCTTTTTAAGTATCTGTAAGGTATCCGAAGATATTTTTGTTTCTGGTCATATGAAGCTATCAGGAATTCGTCAAGACTGACTTGGGGAGCAAAACAAGGCACCAGAACCACGTGCATCTTCTTTTTTAGACTTTGGCCTGTCAGTATTCAAACACATCCTCTATCAGTGAATTCTTGCTCCACTTTCAGCCTAGGGATGTTTTCATACTCAGAAGTAAGGATCAGAGACAAATCCAACATCTTCTAAGAAATATATGTATATATCAAAAAACTGATACAAAGCAAGCCATGTAGACACTTAAAAATTAATGTTGCCACATTTCCATATTCACACTACAATGTGTTTCATGCCGTCTTGAGATCTCTCTTAGGAATGTTACAATTACTTTTTCAAATTAGACTGATGTTCCTTCCTTTCTCCACTTCTCTTTCTTGAGAAGCTGATTAGTATTTAAAATTTCACTGGAATTTCTGAAAGAAAAAATCCTAAATTTCACCTCTCATGTAATTTAATTTGGAACACTGAATTGAAATGTGCACAAAAGTAGGGAAGATACCTCCTCTAAGGAGTTAAACAAACATAATTTCCCTCTCAGTTAACTAATTTCAACACTCAAGTAGCTAAGCAAAGTTTTATAGTGTTACAATGACTATTATGTACCTGATAGGATAAATCAGAAGTCTTAGAATAGGAAGTGCATACACACTAATTTTATTCTAGAGATATAAGAATACACACCTGTTGAATCTTCAATGAGTGCTTCCACTGTAACAAAAATTTCAATTTATTCCTCAAGTTAAAACGTCACAGCCACCAAGGACAGAGGAAAGAAGTCATTTACCAAGATGCAAGTAAAATATAAGGAAATATAAAGGAAATCTGTGAAAGGAAGGTTGAGGTGGGAAAAAACATGTTTTAGAACATCTAGAGACAACCACCAAAGCTGGCACTGTGACTTTGCAATGGATGTTTTTCAGACAGACTTTCATAATACAAATACCACACACTGAGTTTAATGTGTGCTGGAAAACTAATATGTCTCACAGAATCATAATATAATAAAGGACTAGCCTATTGAATCATGTGTTATTTATTGTTCTCTGAGAAAGGAGCAGGGGATTTTTTTGTATTACTTCCATAATGTGTTTTTCCAATAATTCTATAATGTTCCGTAGTGAGAATTCTTAACTTTGAAGTTGTTCTAACTTTACATTTTTACCAAAACTTTAGCAGAAACTTGTCTTGCTTCTAGAGTCTGCTCTAACTCTAGGTAAAGGCAACAAAACTTCATAGCAGCTACAACAGGAATGTGACAAATGTCACATGCAAGCCCTGATCCCGTGTTTCAGAACTTCTATTCTACAGCTCAGATTTAGGGACAGTGACATTTATCAAAGCATAGCAGATTTGCTCAAAGTCTGCAGATTTACCAGCATGTTGTAACTTTGTAGTTCAAACCTGAATCATAAAAAAAAAATGTTGCTTATCTCTAATATTCTTCTTATTTCTTTTCCTGTCATTTTATTTCTGCTTCAGTGTTAACAACAGAAATACCATGTTACACAGAACATGAGCCCGAATCCTCTTAATTCCCTTGCCAAAACTGGGCTAAGTAATCAATTTATTTCTAACATTTAAGAGCCCTCTTAAATTCTAGTTCAAGCACAGCTGCTTTTTTGTACTGAAAAATACAGACTCAAATGTTCACAAAAGAATATAATTTATCTTAATGGTGCCATACTTGATGCATTACTCTACAGCACACGGGGGGCAGCAGTCCCGCTGCTGGCTGATATATAACTTCAGAGTCACACGGAATGCAGACCTGGAAAGCTGGAGAACAACAGACAGATAACAGGACAGGAAATAACTTCACAGGTCAGTGTCAATAAACTGACACTGGCTTGTGGTCTGAGTCTCATACCTCTGGGTAGAACTATAATAAAGGGCACATAAAGCTTTCTTTTTTTTACCAAGCACACAAAAGGGAAAACTAGAGAAATGTCAGCTAGATGGATTAAGAGAATATCTATCTTTTAATTATATTTTTTTTTAATTTTACTAAAGGTAGAAATGTTATTTAGGAAAAAAAAAAAAGAAGTGACACTACGGCACATGGAAGAAGGAAGAGAAGAATAAGTTGCACCCAGCTGGCATAAATGAACATAAATGAAATTAAGTTGCCTGAACAGCAGGAAACACAATTTGTTCCAGAAACTGTCAGATTGATCTCATCTGTCTCTCAAACAAGGCTATCAATCACAGTCTCATCCCTGTCTTCAGCATGGTTTTTCTTACCTCCAGCTGGCTGTACTTCAGCAGTGGAGTCATGTTAGTTGAAATTCACCGTTTCTCTTTGCTTATCTTTTGTTCTTCAGAATTTCAGCTATTTCTGCCAACCCTGGAAAGGAATTATTCTGCCTATATAATTGAGCAATATGCAGATCCTGGGCAGAAATGGAGGCTGCATTGCCTAATGAACACAGACTTTGATCCTCAACAAATCTGAATTTTACTTCTACCTCTGCAGTGGACATTGGAAATCTATCCTTCTATGTTTAGCTTTCCTCCATCTGGAAGAGCTCTACTTCCATGCTGAAGCCTTCTTTATTGATAATGAATTTCTCTCTCACAAATAATGTATTTTACACGTATTCTTACATGTAAACCATACTTATATACATACTTACAATAATCAAAGGCTTAATATTCCATGCCATGTATTTTAGATTTCCGTAATTGGGGAAGAGGCAAAGGATACTTCTTTAGAAAAAGAATGAAGAGTTTCATTACTGTGCATATGCATACAATATACGCTTGTATGACTGTTTTCTGTCCAGGATCTTAAATTATTAGGGTATAATACAGGCAGCATCAGGGAACACTGACATCTTTCTGATCTGTAAAGGAAGGCAAACTAGGAGCCCAGGGTGACAGCAAGGCAGGCAGGGCAGTGATCTCACTGACAAGGGCACAGCAGCAAAGCACCCAGACAAGAAAGGAGCAGAGCAGTATCCAGGGTCAGCTATCTGGTTTGGCATTGCCAGGCAAATTCACAGTGATGATGCAAGTCTGAAGTCCGTCCAGGGTGCTGCAGGTTGGTGCTCTGGCACAGATCAACAAGATACGTAGATGGGAAGCAGAGTCATGGATGCAACGTAGCTCAGGCAAGGACCACATCTGAGTGGCTCAGGATAAATGCAGCTCTCCTGAATGAAAGGGGGCCAGCACCCTCTGCAGGGCTTCTCTTACAGCCGGTATGAAAGAGCATCAGGGCCAGAGAACTGCTCTGTTACAGCTGACCTTGAGCCTTCAATGACAAGTCTACAGGTTGGATGGCATAATTCACTCAGGGCTTGGACATTCGGTGGGTAAGAAATGTAGTTAAAGCCTACTTAGTCTCTGGAATATATTTCATTGCATAAGTATGTGATAAATTGTATTGAACAGTGTACACTAAAATAACAGGAACAACTTGCATGAGAAGATTTAGATAAGCATTACTCAAGTTACTACCAAAAAGAATGGCAGTCTGACTTCTCTTTCTCTGTTTGAAATACTCTTAAACCTGCTAAATTTTCATAGAGCTCTTTGTGACAAAAGTGGAAAACACCAAGACCTTCAAGACATTTCTTCATCAGATACACTTTACAGAAAAAGATTTATTGACTCTTACTCAGTTATGACTCAACCCCAGAAGTCATTAGTAAATCAATTCAGGATGATTACCTTTGACTTTAATAGTAATTCCATGCATGAATGGTCTAAATGATCAGTCTGGCAAGATACCATGTTTGCTTACCATTTAGAAATTACTGTATGAGTAACAACTATAATCTAAGAACTAGCTCCAAAAGCTTTCTGCAAGTACATCTAACAATTCAGTGGCTCTGATTAGACCATATGAATTTCTGGATTCTAAATTTCTATGCTTTTTGCTATGCCTTAGGCCTTTCAAAGATAACCCCCATAAATTCAGAGCATGGATGATATTGACACATCGTTTTTCAACCTGGTAGATTTTCTTAGAAATGCACTTCATCAGTGATCCAGGACAGCAGGACACTGATAACAGCAATGCTGCAAAAAAAAAAGACATACTGCTTACAGCAAGCACCTTCACTGTGCTTTTTTAGGTAATAATATTTGAGCTGCAGTAGTAATATAATGAAATTCTCTGCTTTTCATGCGTACTAACTACTTCCAAATAAATCTTATTACTACATGATGTCAGAAACCCGTTTTGGAAAGTTGGAGCTACCCACTAGAGCTTTCTCTCAGGTCTCAGATATCAGAACAATGACAACACAGCAATATACATTAAGGAAAATAATGTGACTGGTGTAACTTTTGGACTGACAGAAATTAATGAATAAAGAAACAATCGATATTATTGAAAGGATGTCTCAAACCAAGAGCCTGGAAGCTGTTCTCTGATGTCAGTGGCTTACTGTGGTTATTGACTTATCTTTTTGATTTAAGTAAGACTGTACCGCTAATGCATTTTTCAGAACCTTTTTAATATTTGATCAAGGATAAGGTAGATTATACATCAAACTACTTGGAATAGCACAGTAAGATGCAAATGCTGGACAGAAACTCAGTGAAAAGTTTAATTGCTGTAAAAAAGAGATTACAATAGTAATGATCCATTAGATTTCCACTACCATATGGGAAAAGTAGATTACATGTATATCTGTTTTGTGACACTCTAATTAAGGTATCATCGATTATGAATAGACAGAAGATATCAGAAATATGCCCTATTTTCTCCCCATCTACTCTGTGCATTGCTAGGGTTGCAAAGCAAGTGGACAGGACCTAACACAAAATTTAAGCTTATGGCAGGAACAAAAACATGGGAAAATAAATGCCAAATATATTTTAATGACTGAGAGTGCACTGTAGGATCACATTAGCGTCATGAATTTGGTATGACTCCTTGTGAGGGAAGAGAGTAGCTTTCACCAGTTTGAACAACTGTGAAAAAATGTACCAACAATAATTTAACCTACCTTGTTTTTTAGATTAATTGTATCACATAGGTGTAAACTGTCTTTTTTACAGTCATGTGAAATAGCAAAATTAAATTCATTCTTGGTATATGTGTTTCTCGTGACCAGTGATTTCACAAATGCTGCCATTTCAAGTCTGAGTTTTCCAGATTTTGCCTATTAAAATTTCTTCCTCATACACTGCAGACATGCAAGAAACCTTCATCCATGATTGAGAAGAAGCCTTAAGAAATTTTAATCAGGCACAGTAGCCTAACTTAATCAATGAATGCATATTTGTTCAAATGCAAATCACTGAGTTTTACATAGCAAGTAAACCACATAATTTTTAAAGGTATCAACCAATCTTCTTATACAGTAAAGTGTCTTGAAGTATGTTCATGATTCCTGCAAAATACAACTAATATTTTTCTGTACTTTATATTTTATCCATGATAATGGTAAAATGGTAAAATGTAAATGTTACCGTTCCTCATTTGATATTTTCTCACCTAAAAATGGATACAGTTTCTCACTTCACCATAAACACCACATTTTTTCTGTTGTTATTCTTTGCGTGATAAAACAAAGATGTAGAGCTACTACAGGACTGCCCCAGGAATCTCACTGACAACTCCTTTTACAGCATTATCATAATCAAATACAAAGAATAAAACATTTAAATGAAAAATGTCTGAGAAGATCACCAATGGTGAAAATCTTCTTGATGTTTATCCAATGTAAAACTTCCCTAAGACTGAGTTGCCCATACTACAGTGATTGCAGTGACTTCGTTATTGTATTTCTTAAGAAGAATGTAATGTTAAAATAAGCATACAAGATAATAATCCCTGAAAAAACAGTGATATTGTGACTCACTCTTAAAGTAAAAGAATATTCAAGTCTCTCATATTTCCTCTATCATTAATATATGAGAACCTGTGGCTTGAATTTAAGCCAAGATAACAGATGGTTGGTCTGAACTTAATTAGTCAAGAAAAAGGCTTTACAACAATGTGTTTTCACACTATTATCCCTCTTGTCCATAAAAGTTGATGAAGCCTAATCCCAAAAATAACAAAGTCAGTGTGAGTCCTTCCACTGTATTATTCACAGATCTTTCTCAGTTAAAAGTGCATTATTTGTCCTTTGTGCTTCTTACTTGGCCATGTCCTTAGGCGTGTATCTAAAGGTAAGCACGAGCAGTTTCACAGAACATACCTAAATATCAGCATGCACAGTCCCACAAAATCATTGGCATGCCCTTATTGAACTGGAGTCTGAGCGGATCCATGGCTCTCAAACTTATAATCTGCATTTTGGCAAAACACTTTAATGAGATAGCTCTGATGATGGTATACTGCAAATACAATTTACATGCAAAGTAGCATGCATATTTAAAATATGCTCTCATAAGCTTT
This sequence comes from Machaerirhynchus nigripectus, assembly GCA_013397975.1. Taxonomy (NCBI): domain Eukaryota; kingdom Metazoa; phylum Chordata; class Aves; order Passeriformes; family Dicruridae; genus Machaerirhynchus; species Machaerirhynchus nigripectus. The sequence goes on from VZRQ01007203.1 coordinate 16,377, forward strand.
GGAAGTTCTCAAATAATGCAGCTGTATACCATACATTACTTTTACATGAACCTCAGTTTGATCCACATCATCCAGCTCTTTATCAAAGTAAAATGTCCTCAAAAGCAACTTTGTAGAATGTCATACACATTAAATAGACAAGAGCACCACAGTTTTACACAGAATTATGCCATAAATCAATAGACTATCTTACAAAAATTTACTATATTAGAAAAAAAAAGCTGTTGAAGACAGTAAAAAATAAATTAATTTCCTGTATCACTGTCTTTTTTGTTTGGTTTTTGAATAGGATTTTTTGATTTTAGCATTTACTAGTTGCTTACCCATATTGGTATTTATCGTAGTACATAGAATTTAACAGCATTGATAGATGGGAGTATATTATGGGTATTTATTTATCTGAGTAAATACAGCAAAATTAAGTCAAAAAAGTGCTATAAATTGGAAATTTCACCGTATCTTAACTCAGTCCTTACAATTGATTTTAATGAACTGACTTTTCCTTTCACACATTTATCTATATGGGTTAATATTCAGCTGATTAACTTTAAAATGTTAGCTTTGCCAAGGCACGATTTCAAAGAACTGCTAGTATGATTGTTCTAGTTCATTTTATCACAAATTCAAATCCGGCATAATGGTTAGGATCTTGAATTTTGACCCTGGTGGCAAGTTCCAGTGAAATTCAGCAGAAAGCTGTGCTACATATTTGAACTCTCCAATGTTGTGTAGTTCAGTTTCCCACTGCTGTAATTAAACAAGACTGAACAATACAAAAAAAAGAAAAAATAGACATAACACATTTTCCAAGCTGCTAATGAGTCAATAATTGTACACTATTCATTAAGTACTAAAGCAATAATTCTCAGCAACATTTTGCAGGTCTGGGCTAAATGCAGAAGTGTGGGTTATTCTCTTGTACTTCTCAATGAGAAAGGATTTACTTATTCAATATAAAAAAGGTCAGCTGTCTGTACAGCTATTTGTAAAGTGACAGATAATACTAATCTAATTTTCTAGGAAAATTTTTAGCAATGTCTCTACTCATTCCTTGGTTTTTTGTCCAATTTTGCCTAGATTGACATGCTTGCTTTTTAGAACCTGAACATGTGTCTAAACCATGTGACAGCTTGGGAGGTTTTTTTCCTCTCATTTGTTTTTACAGAAATAATAATGGAGATGAGGTCTTGCTTATGATAAGATTTTTGCAGTAGTGTGTGCCTTGGTATGCATTAAAGAAGGTAAAAGGCCCAGCTTATACTAGGAATAAGAGTCAAATTTGGTTACATTTTCCAGGAGAGTTTCTAATTGTTAGCTTGATTTCCAGGAATGATGCAGCTATTATTTTCTTCTAAAGATACGAGGCTTTACATGTTCTACACTGATACAGAGTATTTCACATTGACTCTGGTGCAGGACTTTGGGACTTTATGACACTTATTACTAATCGGATATTTTATAATACTCATCCAAGTGAAATGAAAACATACAGGCTTGGGCTGTCCCTGGAGGTATTGTCCTTACTTTGAAGCTATTAAAAAAACTCAGAATTCAACTTTTAAACTGGAAGTTGTCCAAAATCCTTGCACTTATTATTCATCTTTTAAGGTAGAATTCTAGAAGCTGTTCAGTCTTTCTAGGGTACATTTCCAAGTACTTTACTTCATCTCAACAGCCTTTGTTTATAACCTGAACTCTCACCTGTTAACAGGGGTTCCTTTTGTTAAATTTTCTGTTCCTAGAGAGTTACAACCCTGCCCTAGATTAAAGAAAATAAAGAGAGGAGACAAGAAATGCCACAATATATTTTTTATGTTCTGTCCATTCACATTTGCTGCTTCTTTTTTGTGTCTTTATAATCTTCTCATCTATCTTTCAGGTTTTCTTGCCCAAGCCTTAAAGTGGATTTAGCACATGAACCTGGGAGTCTTGTAGGACTTTATTCACTAGCGTTGACTACCATGGTGCGTCCGGTCAGACAAGCATTGCATTCTGCAGATCATTTCCTTTAGAGGACCTGTCATTGCTGCTCTCATTGCTTTTTCTGCTCTTTCCAAGTACCACTGATTTTGCTGTGAAGCCCAGTCAGTCCGATTTTAATTTTTTTTTAAACCCCCAGACATTAGGTGTCTAACAAAACATTTATTAGAGTGATGACACTTTTTGTCTTATTAGTGTGTGAAGCAATTATAAAAGCATTCATTACTTTTCTCTAAAGACAACAGGTCTTATTATTAATATCTTGACTATTAACAAGAAAAATAAAGTTAACAGCCCATCATGCTTCTTTCTGCATATAGATAAACCAGGTCTCTATGGTTTCATCTTTATACTCATGTAATTTATTTGCAACAAAGTAATACTCCAACAGTGTACTATTAAATAGCTCCCCATAGATGCCTCGTAGCCTTGTTACGTACTCCATCCAAACGGCTGTGCAATCTTTGGAAGAATTCAAAGCTACGGAGTTTCTTGGAGTTATGCTTCATAATCACCAGGTTACTAAAACCAGCTAATTGTTTCACCGGGGTCTCATCAGAACATCTTGTGTAGCATGGCTGATACATCTTTGGTGTTCATAGACCCTTCAGTATGAATCCCTATTCGTAGAGATAGTTGCTTAAGGGGATTGGTTTATTTCAAGTTTAGAGGAGTTTTGCTACTTGTGACTTTCAACAGTTCCCACCTGAAGTACTAAATAACTTTTATAAAGCATTTTAGAAAGTTTAATCAGAGTAAAAGTAAAAAGAAATAAGTCCTCGTCATGAAGTTTTTTAATCTTCAAGTAGAAAGCTTCCAAGTCAATGGCAAATTACTTTGAAGCCTCTGAAAGGACTTTTCCCCCTTCTTCATTCACATCTGCATATAACTGAATATCCATGGCTCTCCTCTTATTTTAAAAACTTGCTTAGAACTATCACTTAGTTCCTACTAAGCTTTCTTGCTACACATAGAAAGGCTTGAAAGGATCACTCTCTTCTCTTCTAGTCACCCTCTGAAGTGCAGGTGTGACAGATAAGTGCTGCCAAAGACCTGGACACCATGGCAGTGCTGCTCCTTGCTGCCAGCCTGGCTGCAGAGCTGTTTCCCAGCAGTGGTATCTCTGGTCTAAACCCAAAGCCTGATGCAGTCTGTCACTGTCACCAGGTAAGCAAAGGTAAAGGTTTCATTATAGAGGTGACAGCTTGCTTAGCTGAGTTGTTATCAAAGTTGTAATATTTTACTGGAGACATGAGGGTTTTATTTCTCTCTTCTCAAGCAACAATCCACAAAAAAGCATGATATAAGAGAAAAAACCTATAGCAACTATAGCACCATGACAGAACTTTACAAAAAATTAACAACTTTGCATCTTTAGAAAAGAGAGGTTTCCCTCTTCCTAGAGATTCATTAGCTGCAGAACATCACAGTTAACTGAGGCATTTTAACATAAATTAAGTTCCTACAGTACAAGTATTAACTGGAGCTCTATAAATTAATGCATTCACAGCCTTGTGAGAATAGGTAGGGAAATACCTTCATAAAACCCTTCTCCATTTCATTAATCCCCTTGTAAGCCATCAGTTAAGCCTGCACTAAACAATCCCAGTAAACCACTTAATCCTGGGAAACTTGCCCACATTTGAATAAAAAACACAGATTAATAAAGTCTAGCATCATTATAATTCCTAAAGTATAATATAAATATTTAAAAGATAATTCTCTCAAATTCATTTCAAAGATTTCCCCCACCTCTAAACCAATCCTTTTTCCTGTTCGTCACACTAGCATTTTCTTTTTGTGGTGTCTTGGTTTTAAGGACTGAGCTCTTGTATTTTTTAAAGACCAATATGACTAATTTTCCTCATTGTTCAAGATTTAACCACAAATGCAGTGAACCAAGTTGCCCTTTCAGGTGGATATTGTGTAAATTTTTTGTTGTACTCTTTTGCTTCTAGTGAAAAGATTTCTGAGCCAAAGCCTACTGATACATATAAAAGTACAAATTTCAATTTAGTTAGAAATCTTTCTTTCAACTTGTATTTTTTCATCCACTAAAATTCAAAACAGTACACTATAGTAAATAAACATGGAAAAGAAATTCAGCAAGGTTTAAAATGAAACATGGAATTGTTTGCAATGTCATAAGTAACATATTTGTGCATCTTTGTCCATCCTTTCTTCTGAGTCTCAGTTCAGTTATCATCTGTGAAGTCCTTGTCTTTATAAAAAATCCAGATTTGGCTCATCCACACAGCTTTATCAGCCTTCACATCCTGTGTCTGGCCATCAGGAGTGCCTGTGTACCTCCATATCTCTACCAATCTGAGATAGCTCCTCTTTATTAATTTCAATCATCACATTTAAGATCCTCTCACCTCCTACTCAAATACCACTGAAGGGAAGACCAAGAAGAATGAAAATCTTTCTGTCTGACTTCATCACCACTGTGGCCGTTTCTCATTCCACCAGAACAATTTATTGGGGTGAGCATCTGCTATGCAAATTTTTAGAGGCGGGTCATACCCAGGCTTATCTCTGTACAGAGTATCTATAGGACCTACACAGAGTACACAAGCCATGACTGTGCACATAAAAAGTGAAATTTTCGGAGGCAGCAACTTTAGTATGGGTTTTGCAGAATAGCAGAATTCACCCCTCACTCCTACATAAGACAACTTTCTGGTTTTCATGTTCATGCCACAAAGTTTTATGCATCTTTAAAACCAAACCAAACATTCTTGATCTTCTTTCAGATGAAAAACAATGTGATTTCCTTAAACTAATTAGAAGAAACCTTTTGATCATTTCTCTAAAACTTTCCAAACAGCAAGCCTGAGGAAGAAAATTAGTCTTCAAATTCCACCCAAACAATTAAATTTTGGCAGTCTTGTAAAAAGCTTATAAACAACTGAAATACTTTTCTAATAAATCAGCCTTTTTTTGTCTTGGTTATAGGCAATCATTATAATTTTAATTAGATATATGTATGATTTATATGTCATATGTGCTGTATGTGTATGGTTTTTAAAACCCAGCTAAGTGATCCTTTAATATATAAAGAACACCAGTGTTTTTCTTTGATCTTTCTTTGTAGTTGATTTCCTTCAAATCCTGTATCATCTTAATAATTTTAGTCTTACCATTTATATAACCCTTTAAATATGCAAAACAACATACAGAAAATTGGTGCTTTCATTTTAATATTTACTAAGAACCAAGTCTGTCATCATCTACTCTTTGATAAGGACATTAGGAAGAAAAGAATGTAAAAAGTTACCTATAGTATAACCACTGAAGCTGTAAAGCAGATTTTACAAAGTTTCTGGGTACGTTAACCAGCTCTGAAAACAAAACAGCTTTTCCTAGGTTTCTAGACCCTTTAGAAAGATACGCTACTTGAAAATTATCAAGGTATAAGTTATTAACTGTAAGGGGTGGGGGGAAGAAACTTCCTCTATTTTACTATTTGCAAATCTTTATTGCTACATGAATGATGTGCATCAATGCCCTTTACCATATTTTAATGTGTGAAAATATCTGGATAAATAAAGATTATATTATCATATAAAAGAGAAGGCTATTTCTTGGGAAATTAGAAATGTAAGTTTAAATGCAAAGACCCCATACTAAAATGGCATGGACAAAAAATAGGAAATACCTTTTTATAATAGAACAGATTTACACTTGTGGTGGGTTGACCCTGGCTGGATGCCAGGTGCCAAGTAAAGCTTCTCCATCACACACATCTTCAATGGGATGGGGAAGGGAAAATGTAAGAGAAGGCTCCTGGGTTGAGATAAGGCCAGGGGACATCACTTACTGTTTACCATCACAGGCAAAACAGACTCATCTTGAGGAAATTAGGTTAATTTATTACCAATCAAAGCAGAGTAGGGTAATGAGAAATAAAGCCAAATCCTTAAAAATCTTCCTCCATCTCTCTCTTCTTCCCTGACTCAACTTTACTCCCTAAGTATTTTCTCTGCCACAGTGGGGCAGCAGGATGAGAAATGGCCGTTGTGGTCGGTTCATCACATGTTGTCTCTGCCATGTCCTCCTTCTCATGGAGAGGACTTCTCACATTCCTCCCCTGCATCAGCATGGAATCCCTTCCGTGTGAGACAGTCCTCCATGAACTTCTCCAATGGAGTCTTTCCCATGGGTTCTTCATGAACTGTTTTAGTGTGGGTCCCTTCCACAAGGTACAATCCTTCAGGAACAGACTGCTCCAGTGTGGGTTCCCCACGAGGTTACAAGTGCTGCCAGAAAATCTGCTCCAGCATGGGCTTCCTTCTCTGTGGAGATACAGGTCTTTCCAGGAGTTTGCTCCAGAGCAGGTTTCTCATTGTGACAAAGCCTCATTCAGGGAAATCTACCTGCTCCAGTGTGGGATCCTCCATGAGCTGCAGTCGGACAGCCTGCCTCACCATTTGTCTTCACCAGAGGCTGCAGGGGAATCTCAGCTCCTGCTCCTGGAGCAACTTCTCCTTCTGCAGGGACCTTGGTGTCTGCAGAATTCTTCATCTCACAAATTCTCACCCCTCTCTCCCAGCTGCTGCTGTGTAGGACATTTTCCCACTTCTTAAATATTTTATCCGAGAGGTGCTAACCATTGTCACCAATGGGCTCAGCCTTGGCCAGAATTGGATCTGTCTTGGATCCATCTGGTGTTTTCTCTGTCAGGCATTTCTCTGTCAAGCTTCTGACAGCTTCTCACAGAAGTCATCCCTGTAGCCCCCGCCTCCACTACCAAAACCTTGCCATGCAAACTTAATCCAAGTGTATAGTCTTTACTGTCTATGGAAAAGTATATAAAAACACACTTTAGCAAAATACATGACACTTGTTTAATGTGGATCTGCCATCATTTTTCCATTTCACATTTTCAAAAGGGATCTAGGCTAATTGAAAACGAAAATGTTCCTGCTCTCTCACCAGAGCTTTTAGTGCCTTCAATAAATAGTCACTCTCTTGGAAAAATATTGATTGGTGTTGTAAAGCTCATTGTAGATCTTTCGCAATAGTTCATGTCAAGTCATTTTCTGTGTTTATTATTTACTTCTAATAGCATTGACAAACCCATTAGGTGCTGACAGTTCTACAGTTTTTCAGATGGGAACTCTTGGCCCTTTCTCATTGTAGAAAAAGGTTACAAGACCCCTTTGATGAGATTCATTTGATTTGTAATTAGCAACAAATGCAAAACTCAAGTACATTTGACAAAAAAGAAATAAAGTCATTAACTCGGTCATCAGTATGTTAAAATAAAAGCTAGACAAAGACTTGAAATATCAAAAAAAGACAGAATGCAAGATAGACTGAAGGTTTAGGAAGAAGTCTACTAAAAAGAAACTATTTCAGTACAACATCCAGGAAGGAAATAAGAAAAAAGAATAGTTCTTTCTAGTTATTATCTTTAGGAATTGGTATTATTTTGCAACAAAATGCTTACCAATTTTACAAGGCATCCCAAGTTGCCCATTTAAAATTTTAATACTGCTTTTGGCAATAATTTGTGAATTAAAGTGCTGAATAACAGAGAAAAAAATAGAGGATATGACCTCAGATAAAAAATGTGAGTTATTTTTTCTTGGTTTTGCTACCCATGCTGGAGGCTTAGTTCTGAGGCTTTGATTTTATCTCTTCTCTTTTGCCTTTTTTTTTAAAGCAGAATATATTTTTGTTATTTTGTATATTGCTACATTTTGAAACTTTCCATGAGGAAAAGAGTGAATCCCATAAAAACGGCTGAACGGCTTTACTTATAGAATTAGTCCCATTGAAGGCGACAGCAAAATCCACCCAAATAGAATGGTTCAATGCACAGCCACAGTCACAACGCTAAATAAGAACTACAAACAAAATAAACAAAGATATTTAGATATGAAATTACCCATTGAAAATAAATTTTGGAAAAAATAAAAGAGGTAGAATTATATTTACAAGTCACATTGATGATCATGTTTCTTCTTGGGGAAGAGGAAAGAAAATAAAAGGTCAAATATGTGATGGTTTTTGATTTAACCATCCCTCTGGGTCAAGGCTTGCTCAGGTTACCAGGAAGACAGATTTTCAAGATTCTCTTTGGTAAATCCCCATGCTGATAGCTGCTAGGTATGATTTAAAATCCTGCATCACAGACAGGAATAGTATAAACAGCTTACTAATAGAAAAGTAATTCTTAATCCACATTAAAAATATAGTGAAACAATGCGATATAGGCAAAGATTATTTGTTTGTTTTGCTAGTAATATCAACAACAAATAAGAATAGATAGTTTTTAATATTTTCAATAGGTTCAAATTAGATATTGAAAACATAACCCACTTATAGAAATTTGTATATAAAACTACATTGAAAAGCATGTTATGTTGTCCTGCTACCTGTATACTTTATTGGTAGTTAGCATACAGTGACTATTTGAGTTCATTTAAATTTTTATCTCAGTCACTTATTTTAAAATACGAGCATAAAAGTTCTTTTACCTGATGTACTGTACTACAATTCTCTCACAAATACACAGACATTTATGGAATAGAGAAACCGCTCTCTTATTATCCTTGCGTGTTCACACACTAAAGAGTACCAAAGCAATAATATAGCTCAATAAGGTCCCCAGTTCACACACAACTTCATCAACCCTTAGTGAACCATAAAGGCCCAAGAATGACAATGCAAATCAGTCTTCCACATATACAAAACACAGTGAGACAGGAATATTACAGGAATAGTTTTGCCTGGATACAGAAATAGTTTCAGATAATGAAAGTGTCACTAATGCAATATTGCAGGGGACTCTTCTACACGCTCCATCAGGTGGAATTGAGAAGAACTTAATGATCCATTGTTGCTCTCAGTATATTTCAAAATGCAAATTGACTTATTATGTTTCTTTTAAGGCAGCCAGGAAAAAAAATCACAATACGCTTGCTGTCTCATGAGATGCTTGTTTTTATATTCAACTGGAGGCAAAGCACACAATCATTCATACAAGCAAACATCAGTTAATCTTACAAAAAGCATAACATCTTTATGCATTATGCTTCATAAATCTTATTTCATTATCATCTTGAAATTCATGAAAAAGCCAGGAATACTTCAAGAAAATTTCACGGAGGTTAGAAAATAAATGCTTGGTTATCCCCATCAGGTAAAATTTACTCCAGAAAAACTGTACAATTGTCTTATTGCAGACAACATGTGGGACATAAGTGGTTCTCAGGGATTTACCTTTCATTTTTAACCCCAACCCAAAAGTTCCATTAAAGGCATAGGATATATTTGCTAAGAAATCTGCCCAGGTCCCTTAAAAAACCAGTGATATAGTGATGGCTTTCTGTGGGAAAAAAAAAAAAAGATCAAAGTTGATACCCTGAAGAACTAGTACAGTTGTTATTTAATAGGAGGTGAGAAGCAATAATTTAAATGGATAGTCCAAAATGTACTGAAACCTCTGTCAGGTCTTCTTTTTTCTCATTGATATCTAGTCTTGTTTATTTCTGATTATTTATGTTTTAAAGTGAAGTATGATTAATTGCTTGCCTAAAATTCTTCTGTAGGATGCAGCTTGATATTCTTTGTCCCATTATCACTTATTTTGGGTCACTGCTGTTTATGAGGTAGAGGGAAAGACAGGAATGTGAAGCTGGAAGTTAAAAAATGATTTGAAGAAATCAGTATTGGGGCTTCATTTGGTCTGTTTTCACACTTAGGCCATGCTCCAAAACACCTTAATAATTTTTTTTAATGACTCTTAAAATAAAAAATACCCTTCTCAATCAGCTTCTCTGCCAATCTTTGCTTAAATCTCCTAAGTATTACTTAATTTTAGCTGTGAGTGAAGTCTCAAATTAAATCCTATGTTTAGAAAATTATGCATATCCAGCAGAACAGTCATGTGCCTTGGCTGAAAAAGAAGCAGAAAAGTTTGTATAAAAATACATTATTGTGCAATGCCAAACATCACTACTTCTAGTACAACCCTAAAACAGTTTTAGAGGTTGCAGCCCTCTGTTTCTGGTTAAATGCTACTACTTCCGTTCCTTTGGTTCTTCGTGCCATTTGGACAGGCAGAGTGCAAAAACATATTTTCAGGTAGAAAGACAATGACACTCAGGGCAGATATAGGTCACAACATATTGTCTTTAACAGAAATGAAGAATAATGGATAAGAAGGAAATTATCTCTTCCTGCTTCACCTGAATTTCAGGGACTTCAAATGCAGTGGGCATTTTTTGGTTGTGTTTTGGTTTGGTTTGGTTTGGTTTGGTTTTTTGTTGGTGTTTTTTTTCGCCATTCCAAACTTCTAATATTCCAAAGATATTCCATATCTATGTCAGAGGGCGACTTTAACTGGCAACAAAATAACATAGTGCATCTTTTGGAAACTTCTATTAATGCTCCACTAATACCCTGGTATGTATTTTGTCTAATATTTCCTATTGTGGCACTATCTACTAGCTGAGATTAAAGGAATAATGCAGCTTCTAAACATCTCAATTTATAACGTTTTCTTGAAGCAGGAATGTTACCTAATAACTGTCTAATTACGGTGCACATATCTGTCTTTATATTTCCTTTTAAGACATTATGTATATTTATATGTTCTATGGGAGCTAACACTGAAGACTGGGGGTACCTGAATCCATAACCCATTTTTTTGATTTGCTTTTCTTTTCCACATAATTCACAAATGTAAGCAACAACATCAAGGGCTGCCATTCCTGAGAATGCAATCAGCTATAATACAAACATTGCTTTGAGAATGCAGTATCTAAACCTTTTTTTTTTTTTTTTTGGTTCAGCCCTTTAGAAGACTTGAAGAACAGAAACAATTGCAACAGTGGAAATAGAAGAACAAGAATTGAAACAAGTTTCATCTTTTTGGCTCATTAACTCTGAAATGAGGAGGTATCATGATTGGTCATAAAGGTGCCTCAGAGAATCGAAAAACTGCAAGCAAGCAACTATAATTAGTTTCCTTTTTGTTTCTTTCTTTTAGCTTCTTTTTTGCTTCAGGGAAACGTGCTAGGAAAATTATATTCAAAACTGTAAAGGCATCTAAATTACATCTTAAAAAATATTTGTAATTCCTTTCAATTATTTGAAACATAGATGTAATTTTAATGACATGCTCTACTATCCTATTGCCTTCAATACATACTCTATGTTTTAAAGCACCTACTATCACATATAGGCAGCTCTGATAATTTTATAAAAAACCAATATTTAACTGACAGCATCACTACATTTACCAGTCAAGATTGACTCAAAAAAGGATTAATCAAAATAGACAACAACCTCATCTTCACAACACAGACATAAAAAAATGCCTTGGCCTAGACATTTTAAAAGGATTGGAAGGCCTGGAAAGAACTAATTTCATGGTCAAAGCTACTCCTGAGAAATATTTCATCCAGTAAAATTGAGGACTCCAGACTTAAGATTTTCATTAACTGTTGTTGTAGTTACAATGACTTAGAATATGCAAAAAAAGGTAGATTTTTGAAAGGAACAGTTCCAAATCAGCTAGAGATTTGAAGATTACGAACACTTTTAAATTTAGAAAAGGCAGATTCTAAAATCTTAAATCCTGATATTTTTGATTTTGAAAAATGTGTGAAAAATTAAACTTTGGACAGAATCATTATTTTGATTTTGTTTTACAAAGTGCATGGGTAAAAAGCTGACTCAAGTGAAACATATCTACTTCATAATAATTTTTTAAAAGTTGGTTTGACTTGAAGATATTTGACAAGAACATTTTGACTACCCTTTACAATATTTTACATGTTAATCAAAACCCTACATCGAAAACCCAAGTAATAAAATGTGCTCAAGAATCCTTGGTTACCTGTCATCTAGCTGATATGAATGCCTTAATCTTCTCCAGCCACCACTTAAGGGTATCAGTGCTGAGCACTGAAATGAGCCATAGAACTAACAGTCATCATCACATTTGTGCTCCCAGATTCCCACCAGCTTCACGTATGCATTCCAAAGCAGTAAAGACCAAAAAAAGCACTGTAAAATACCAAAGCATTTCATCTTGGAGAATTCATGAAGAAAGCCTTCAGAAGTGATCTGATTCAAGGGAAGTGTAAGAATGTTGACTAGGGTCAATGTCAAAAGTGAGACACTGTTGGGGTACCTGAGATAACTGGGGAGAAAAAGTACCTACCACTTTAGGACCAGGCAAGCAGTGATTACAAAGTTTGTCCTTGATTTTCCAAGAAGCCAATTTAAAAATTGATTTTCTAGTTTTCTCTAAGATATTTAATCAAACTGGAGTTGGTAAGGCACTGTTTCATCGTTTGACTCAACCTGGGAGATTTTCTTATGAGAGGATAGTAGACCCATGTAAATTCTTGTGGATTTACATGCTGTCTTAGAATATTCATTCTTATGAAATCTGAAGCACCTGAAATGAAAAGAATGTGCAAGATTTAATTTTAAAGAAGAACTAGTGTTTCAAGGTGTTCTGGATTTCTGGGCCAAGGGGAAAGAAATTAGTTAATAAAGTATAATCAGAAACAGACTTAGCACACAATTCCCTACTCTGATGGACCGGAACTTGTAGCTCCTAACCCTGACTTAAGATTTAACATAGATTTCATACTGGACTAATAAGTACTGGACTAATAAGGTCAAAAGTAAGTAGTTTTCTCATTATTAGTAATTTTCTAGGATTTCTCATCTTATTTTGGGTTGGTCTTTCTGTTCGGTGTTACTCAGCAGCAAATTCTATGTGCCACGGTCTCTGACAGCTACTTACACCTGCTAGCACACGAACAGAGGGTTGAAGATAACCCTTTGTTAAAAGGCTTGTGAGAACATAAAGAAACATATTGCACATTAAATCACCACCTAGTAACTTACTTATTTACATAGGGGTCTTAAGCATAGCTACTTTTAAAAGACTTTTTTTACTAATAAGGAAAAGTTAAGAAAACAGTAGAGAAAGATGCAATCAATATTGTAACTGTTTGGCTTAATTTCCAAATACAGAATAAACAGTACAATTCAAAGTAGCTAGGAAACCTAATCAGAACCTTGTGCTTTGCCAAAGGAGCCTTCATCTTGTGTCCAACTTACTGGAGGTAAAAATCCTTTCTTTTTCCTAAGTGCTATGTTTTTTTTTGTTTCCAGCCTTAAAAACCAATTAGAGCTGGCAGTGAGTAATTAAACCAACTAATGAGATGTTATTTTAAATTACAATCCTACTTTCTTTGAACTGTTTTCGCACTAAACCTTAACTACCATAACTACATTATTCTGATCCCTTTATAGATTCACAAGCTTGTTTTCCTCTGGGTTGTTTTGAGTTAAATATCACCCTCAGCCATACTAAGAAATAATTACATCTTTTTAATTGCGGCTTTCCAAAAGCCAAACCAACCCAAACCAAATAAAATATAGGTCCACTCCATAAAATGAAAGTTATCCATTATTACTACATAACTACACTACAGCTAGCTATAGGGTGCACATCCTTGTCATGTAAGAAATGGTCTTGTTAACTTTAGCAGTCAAGTGAGTTGGATTTCTTTTTTGTCTAAGTACACCACTGAATATACTGTAAAGTTTTTCAAATGGGTTGCTGACCCATTTCTGTATTTTTTTTTTTTAGATGTTTGTAATAAAATGATATTGTCTGAAGAACATGCACCACAGGGGTGGAATTTTTTTATTGTTTTGTGCTTTGCGATACTGTTTTCAAAGCATCTAGGACATTTTTATGTATTCTATATTGAACAAAGTAACAAAGCAGATTTATGCAAAATGAAAATGTGAACAATACATCTCATACGCTTTCTAAGCAATTGTGTTTCTTCTGTTTAATGAATGCATACTGTGAATAAACAGTTCCTTTAATATACAGATTTTCCTCCCTATCAATCCGTTGAATCTTGCAGTGATTTTTGCAAACAGGACATTTATTAACATCGTCTGCTTTGCATAGTCTCCCTCCATCAATGTTTGCTAAGAAAAATTGTTGAAAGCATCCTATCCCATTCAGCAAAACAGCACAAAGAGCCACTCTCCTGCCATTACCACCACTGAGAATGTAGTGTTGGAGGGCCCTGAGCAAAGCATTTTCACAGACACTTTTATGCCTATGGCTATGCAGTTTGCCCTCTGGTCTCGCCTTAACCCTCATCATGTTATGCTACAGTCCCCCACTCTGAACTGGTAGGAGACAGCTGAACTCCATATCACACAAAATAGTGTTTCTGAGAAGCATTCCTTCCTTTTCATTTTCCCTTTCATTCAGCAGAGCCCCAGGAGCTCATTCTCCCACTCTGGAGTACAACTAGCCCCTATTCTTTCACGTAGAGCTGTTCTTTCACTGATTTGAAAGCAGAGGCCTCAGGGACCCCTGAAAGCCTGTACAGTATTTCCAGTTCCAACTGACAAGTCCAGCTCTCTTTTCTTTCTAGCTTGCATCTTTCTCTACAGACTTCAAAGTTAGTCTATCGGTTTCTGCCAACACTGTTATAAAGGGCCACGAAGGAACAGGAATTAGAGATGAGAGGTCTCATGTCTGCTTGGCATAAACATCCATACCCCTGTTGCTGACCTCAAGGACTCCAAAACAGTGTCTTCCCTTCAGCCTCCCTGACTTTCTTTGCTGAACCTAATCCCTACACTGTCCACTGTGTCCTGCTACCCACATATCCAACAGAACAAGGGAGACTCTTTGCAGCATCTTTCCCTGGCTTCTGCTGGCAGGGAGCTCAGCAAGCACAGCCTCCCTCTTGTGTTTGCCTGGCCTTGCACAAGGGACAGAAACCCATAGGGGTTTTTCTCAAGGTGCCAGTCTGCCCCATGGGAATCTACTGAAACAGATTTTCCACCAGTGCAGAAACAGTTGTCTATGGAGAAAGCAAAGAATAAAAAGAAGAAAAGAAAATACAGAGAGAAGAATTTCCATTTTCTCTAGAGAAAGGGAGATTAGCTTTTTGGGAACAAACAGGAGTAATTCCTACATCTTGTGGTGGGATTTAACAGTTAAAAAAAGGAACCTTAAAGGTAATAAGGATCAGATTGGAGTTAATGCAAAGAAAAGCATGTTCATGAAATGGAGTCCTAAATAAAATCTGATTTTTTTTAATGCATTTTTAAATCTTTACTTGTTTTGTGCTCCTGTGTGAAAACACAGTGTGTTTACAAGGGTATGAACACGTTCACAAGAAACTTGGGGGAGGAGGACAAAGTCAGAGATAATTTTTCATTAATTACTGAAATCATCTGGCTTAAAATCCAGAAACAGGCTAGGACACATCCACGCTGATAGGCACAGACAGTCTGAAAGTCACTTTGCTAATCTGAACTGCACTCTCACAAGATTCAAAGGCACACTGCATCCAAGCTAATAGACACTACCTCTCTCCAGTTCTCCAGTGCAAATCTGGGTTATTAATAAAGGTCTCAAGATCTGTCCTGTAACTTCTATCTTTCTGAATAAAAATGAATGAAACCTCGGCTGATAGATGCAAAAATCCTAAGGTGTTCAAGATTTATTTCAATCAGACCTTGAATTATATATCATGCTATTGCAAAAGTTCCAGCTTTCATAGATATTTGTGGAATATTAACGCAAAATCACTCACAGCAGCAACATAAACCCTGACCAATTTTACTGCTTTTTTTATCAACCACCACCAAGTTCAAATACCTACCAGTGTCTAGGTCTGACTGCCACAGACACTTGACACTGAGGTCTTCAGCCTTTTGTCTACCTCAGGCTGAGCTTTAGGTGTCTTTTCAAGCATCAGAAGCTGAATCCAAACTGCTGCAGAGGAAATGATTGAATGTGCCCCTAGAATATAAATATGAGTGCAGTAACTGCCTTCCCTTGGTTTGCAAAGCCATTCCTTCCAAAAGCATTTATTTATCTTTGAAGTCAGCTTTCTGCCACTGTTCAAGCTTTGTGGACAGACATGCTATATATAACAGGGTGTTATTCTTCATCAAAACTAAAGGCTAGTTCAAATATCATTCTACAGTAGAAACATGGACATATTAGCCTATTCTCAAGTTTTCTCAAGTTTTCCTCAAAAATAGTAACTTCAAATTATAATAATATTTCATAAAATATAAATTGTGTTTAATTATATTAATTTCTAATAACTCCTCACCAGAAATCAAGGCTAATTAATTCCATGCAGAGTATCTGAAAACATTTCTCTGACTTAAATTCAACTCAGTATTCAATATGACTTTCTGAAATATCAAAAATATTACTTGGTGCTCTCTGGTACTAAAATCTGAAGAAATTAGTAAGAATTGCTGCTTAACCCGCGAATGGACAAATCTAGGCATTACACATGAAAAAATATACAAACCAAAAAACCTCACACCCAAATTAAAAACAGAAAAGAAACTATAAGAGTATCTATTTGACCAGTATTTCTTAATCAAATACTCTTGTTTTGCATCATTAAATGTGCAACCAAGGGAAAGACATCAGGAAAAAGTTCTTCTAAAAGCAGCTTAAGGCTTTTGGTCATGTCACAGTATTGATACAGGCTTTGATACAATCTTTGCTGTAATTTTTGTATTTAGTTTTGGACTGCATCTCAACAGCTGCCTTAAAGTCAAATTTACTCTCATAAAATGAAACATTTTAGAGGTAAGAAGCTCCATCTACTGGATATTCAGATGTATATTCTAACCGCTTCTTTATTTTTATCATCTTATTACTTATATCTTGATTAATGCTGTCCCTCTAATGGAAATCTCTTTATTTTACATTATTAAAAGTAAACAATTTGCCAATAAAATTAGTTACCCAACAAAATGCAGCAAAATATATTTAAAGTATTTCTTGATAGAAAGAAAATAGTATGGAACATCTGGGTTACTGCCTCACTTACTTTATTTTCCACTTGAATTTTATTTCCAGCCAACTTCATTTCACAAGAACAATTTAATAAACTCCTGAAAGTCTTTTGGACCACAGGGTAAAAAGGCATAAATGTGTAATTCCAAGTGCAGATATAGAACCCTAACTTCTATATCAGATCCAGCTGGAAAAAACAAATAACATAATGATCATTCATATTGTTTTGCACAACATGTCTCATTTTTCAGTATCATGAGCAGGGAACACAGTGTAAAATTCTCCCCTCTCATGAGTAAGTATGCTCCAACCATTTTAAAGAAAGAAAGTTTTTTTATTTAAATGAAGGTTGGTTTTAATCTTTTCAGCTAGAATTGTGTTATGAACAGCAGCTGCCAGAGGTCCACCATGAAAGTTCAGTGCAAGCACCAGTGCCAAAAGATGACAGCTTTGACAGAGACTATGGGTAATGCTGTTTCTTTCCGCTCTATACTCACTTTTCTATCACCTGTGCTGCAATATATCCTGTACAAATATTCAGACCACTGCAAAATCTACTTACAAGTCATGCCCTACATCATTTATCAAAAGATAATCACTATTAGACACATTTTTTTAAATTTAAAATTGGAGCTTAAAGGAAGGCAAATGTTTGCAAAGATTTACTCAACTATGACAAATGTGATTTATGTTTCTCAAAGTTTAACTTGGCTCCACTTAGCATTTCAGGTAGTTCATAAATTAACTAATACTCTTTCTACACTTTCTCTTCCTTTGCTTTATGTTTTCAGGTCTTTGGGTTTCTTTTTTCTATGATAAGAAATGGAAATCATAGTCTTTGAAAATGCTAATGTGCTATTGAGCTGTACATTATCCTACTGTTCACTGCCAAGATCAAGCAGCAACATTGCCTTTCATCCTACACCTGGCACTGTTTTATGTGTTTGCAAAAAAATATTTGCAGGGCCTTTTAGAAACAGTCAGCATATTTAATTAATTGTGTTCACATTACTTTTTAATGGAGTACATGTATCATTTTCTGGACTGGCCAACACAGAAACCTTAAATTTTAAAATCAGTAAAGTGTTTCACACTGGGTCCAGATACAAAGTTTTTTTTCCACAGGGAAATTAAAATGTCTTGCACTACAAAAAAAAAAAAAAAAAAAAAAAAAAAAGAAGGGGGGAAGAGAGGGGATTTCTCTTTGCAGATTGCCACAGTCCCATGGCAAGGGATTTGCAGAAATGAAAGGGTGGAAGCACTTCATTGTTATCTTTCATGTTGACTGCACTTCATCAAACACTCTGGATGAGCTCAGCAGAGAGGTAAGGCACTGGCACACTCTTCTGGCTCTGTCAGGTGGCTGCATTGTACACACAGTGGTCTTAAAGTCAAGAAAGTGTTATTGACTGGGGGGATACACATTTGTTGCTTTATCCTCTACCTCTCTTTCCTTGCTTAAATAGACAAGAAAGTATGCCACCCCTCTACACATCCATGCACTATTACACAGCCCAAAAATCCAATTGGAATATAAGGTCATTTTCTCCCAAAAATGCTTAGAAGTGACTGCTACAATTTTTAGAGCTTTTGCTGGAAAGAAAGCATGATTCTGAGCCATTATGAGCTTAAAATAAGCCTTTTAAGAAAGATTTGGCATGTGTTGATAAATTTTATCGACTATGAATTGTCTCATATTTTTCTAAATCTCTATCCCTATAAGTACCAGAGAGAAGACATGCAGAATTTCCTTAGATTCCAGTAAGTATTGCTATTAATATCATTATCCACCTCAGACTTCTCTGAAGCTCTTACTAAACCCGATGTGCATTTTGTCTGAACACACAATTGCACAGATCAGACATTTCAACAACATTTGCTGCTTCACAATTGTTATAAAATATCAGCCAATGGACAACCTTCCCTTCTTAGAACACCTTTTCTAAGTTCACCACAACACAGCCACTCAAACATTCAGACACAGATCATAGGTACATTTTATAATTAGAATTATTTCCTAAACAGAAGGTAAAGGGTTCCCTAAATACAGAAGTAATTCATAGAGATATAGAGCATGTAAGAAAAAAATCATGAAAGCTAGAATGTAAAGCACAGAAATATGAAGGGGAAGACAAAGAAAGTACTGGAAAAGGAGCAGATTGAGATGGAAGAAAAAGTAGCAAGGACATAATAAGGAGGTAAAAAGATTGATATCTGAGTATACCTTACTTTTTGAAAATAATCCCAAAAATATTTTTTCCCTTTCCTCTTCTTTTTAGATAGTTGGGAACAAATATCCAGGGAAAAAAAAAAAAAAAAAAAAAAAAAAAAAAAAAAAAAAAAAAAAAAAAAAAAAAAAAAAAAGAAAAAAAAAGGATAAAAACTGGAAAAACCAGGGAAGACCCTTCAGTCAGAGACAGAAATGAGCAAAGCAACAGATGCCAGGAAAGAGACTGAATTTGTAACTGCATGTAACGGAAAAACCTCGAACTATTCTGGGGTTACCTTACTAAAATCTGAGCAGGGTCTGTTGTGGTGATTCAACAAAATGTCTTTGAATTCTGCTATGACCTTCTCTCATATTCAATCTCCTTATGAAATGTAAATATCACCTTTTTATAGTATGGCAAGATCTAAACTAGATAACTGTCTTGCATTTTTGTTTAAAAAAAGAAAGTTATTATCTCTACATTTTTGTCGGTGTGCAATTACTGAAGACATAGAAACACTGTAAAAGAAAATTCAAGATGTTCTTCCCACAACAGCAGCAACAGCAATTTGAAAGTATTAGTGAAATCAGAAAAAATTGAGGTCATGTTCAAAGTCTGAACCCCACGGGACTAGACCTAAAATTTTAAATCCCTCTAAGTGGGGGAATGAAAACTGTGTGTAGTTTTAAAACTTCCAATTTTTTTATTGCCCATATCAACCTACATATTATAATATTTGGTGCTTATCTAAAGGATCTTGAGAGTATCAGAAAATAATCTGAAGAGAGAGACACAGAAGAGAGGCCCTTCTTCTTTTGAAGGCATTTAAAAGCAGTAATCATTTACAAAATCTTGGTCATATATCACACAAACTAGCCCCTAAATCAAATGTCACAAATCTAATTAGTAGCTGATACAAGTTCAATGTTATACTATTGACAAGATAATTAATGTTCTTTCAGCAGCATTAGAACTCTCCCCTTAATGTTTTTCTCAGTTAGAAAGCGCAGATTATGTACAATTAAAATCTTTTGATGCAGACCTTGATTTTAATGATGTTTATCAACTTCCAGTTGAGAAAATTGGTCATTTTTGCCTTGGCTCAACATCAAATTCATTTTGCATTAATGAAATTTTAAAAGCTGGTTTTTTTTACATTTATGGCCCACTGCCTCTGGGACTGTAGTGTCTGAAGAGTTGTTGCAGTGCTTCTGGCAGTGTGGGGTCTCTCACAGGACTAGTGATTGCTTATTTAAAGAGAGAAACAGAGACAATTATACAAATTAATATGTCATAAAATCAAACAAATGCACACAATTTACTGGATATTTTTAATCCTTCAGAAGCATGTTGTTTGTGATGGCTTTTTAAAAATTTGTTCGTTGGCTGGTTAGGTTTTGGGGGTTTTTTGTTTTCCTGCCTGGATTGAAGAAAAATCTTTATATTAAAATATTTACAATCTTCCCTAGAGAGAAGCTATAAGTTGTGCTCAACTTCACCAGATTTTGAATTGTGATGGTTTGAACCTGAGTTGATGGACAGTAGTATAGACCAATAATGCTTCTCGAAATTTACATATTTAAACCATGTTGAAGCCCAGGAAATCTCTCTTCCTTCCGGCCCTTGGACTGGTAAGGGCTTTGGCCACTCGGCCCAGCAGGGGCTGGGGCCAGGCCCGCGGCTCCGGGAGGGCCTTGATGGCTCCCCTGCCTTCTCCAGCCGAGACCAGCTCCTGGCTTCTGCCCAGCAGAGATCATGTGAGCAACAAAGATAAAGTTCCAGCTGCAAACCCAGGCCTGAGTAAGATTAACCCCTTCTGAATTGTAAGCTCCCCAGAAGAGATGAAACCTGCAACATCATCCTCTCCCAGGTCAGAGGAAAGGGAAAGGTAAAGGCATGTGAATAGATACCATGATAGTAACACCAACGTCA
>VZRQ01007203.1:37579-62527 GCA_013397975.1 Machaerirhynchus nigripectus
ACGGCTGTGGGGAAAGCTGTAAGTCGAGGGAAGGGACTTTCACATGCCAGCAGAAAACCACCCCGGGCAGCTGTTGTGCTGTGACAGTGGAAGCCACAAGAAGACTCCTTCTTGTGGAGAAGCCCCATAGCATGGACAAAAGAGACTCCTCTCCCTAAGTGAACTGATGAAAGACTACTATAGCGGTGGTAAACTGAATGAAATAATCCCAAGTTTGTGTCTTTATGCTGTAGCTGGGAAGAGGGGGGAGTATGGGGGGGAAGAGAATTGTTCTGAAGGTGTATTTTAACTCTTATTAATATTTTTTCTTTTAGTTCTGTTAATAAACTTCTTTATATTCTTTAAGTTTGGAGCTTGCTTTGCATTGCTCCTAATTCTTATCTCACAGAAGGTAAAAAATGCAAACCAACCCACTACATGAATACATCTTCACCTGTGCTGAAGTTGCATGAGCATTTACTGTGCCAGCAGTTCCACTGAAATCCATCCTACTGAGTTCACCCTTAAAGTTAATAAAAAGCCGAAATATATTAACTGGTGGTTTATATGAGAGTCTGCAAAGATGTGATGCTAAGTAATAGACAGACTAGTGCATTGGGCGCTTTCAGTCTTTGTTTCCACTTGATTAAGAGATTTGAGATTCAAAAATTTATCTTGATTTGAAGTGGGAATTCATAAAGAAAAATAAGTCTTCCTGACCAACACAATAAGCCCAGCAACAGTCCTCCCCAGGCCAAAGTCACAGCTGTGCCTTCAGATTATTTATGAGAGTACCTACAAGCTGAGACATGCATTCATGGGAATTGCATAATTAAACTGGATTTTAATTGAACGCAAAAGATTGTGTGGACCTTAGGCTTTATGAATAAGAGTGGCTTATTTGGGCTTAGGTAAATCTGTTCCCAAATGATTTCTGCTAAGCTGAAAAAAGCAAGTTATTTTATTGTGACTATTCACAAATATTTCCTACTGGATATTTGTTAAGCTACCTCAGTTTAAATTTATACCTTAAATAACTTCTGCAAAACTTTCTTAGGAAAAAATATCCAAATAACCCAAACCTGACAGACCTAAACCTCCATGCTATAGTTTTCTGTCTGTGTAATTTGGTGAATTAATCCTTGATTTCTCCTAGTCCTTGATTTCTCTTCCAGTCTTAGGTGTTGAGACTGCAGGCTGCTCGTGGGTAGAACCATCTTTTGTCTATGAGCACAGCAAGGCACTTATTTCAGAAAGGGCCTTCAGATGCTACTGTAAAACAGATTAGTGTTATTAATATGTAATTCTTGTAGTATAACTATCCATATAAGCAGTGAAGTGCCTTCATTTTCTTACCTACTTTCAACATGTCTCTGAATGTGAAATGGTGTCACATAATTCTAAAGAACATGCTAATACTCATAATAATCAAAGAAGAAAATTCTAGAGGGATTAAATCACATTCCTTTTTACAGAATGAGCACGATAAAAGATGCTGTTTCTACAGGAACACAGGGGGAGTCCAATGCTGAAAATCCTCAAATCCTTTTGAATCTCAAGTTAATTAAAATAAAACTTTCTTGATAATGCTAGCTAAACTAATAAGAAAATTTATCAGTTACTCAGAGTTACAGTATATGCTTTTAAATTTCCACTGGAAAACATAATCCTAATGCTGAGACTTACCTACACCAAATCAGAGGAGTATTTTGAGCTTTTCTGTGTAAGTCATGTATTTTAAAACAGAAGTATCTCTCTCACCAGCACCAATGCAGCTGATATTATTCCAGACAATCCCTTTTGGATTTTCCTATTTTCAGTATTTCACATTTTTACAACTAAGTTTAATTAAATATATTGAAAAAAACCTTCGAGCTATTTTTAAATTTTGCATATTAGTCATACCCTAAATACATTATTTAATAGTTCTGCTGTCTGAAATTATTTCAGTCATGACTGTTTCATTGATGTGTTAGCACTGAAAAATAAAGAAAAAATGTCTTTTGGATTTTTAGTGATTACATAGTGATGCTCTTCTACCATCTAGGCACTGAAATATGACTTCAGCTTCAGAAGTAACTAGAAAATACCTTGGGTCTACTTTTGTATAGATGTGTACAACAAGTATTTGTGGGACGTGATGCTTCTAATATCCTTCACATGACTTGTCTGTAGCTACACATGGCTTCTCCAACCCTAAAACTGGTTTCCAGGAAAGTTGACTGCTTTACTTGTCTTTTTTAATTCCAGTGAAGATTTTATTTAATTTTTTAAAATTATCAGTAAACTTCTTTGATGAGCCTTTGATCGACTCCGAGTACTTATGTTGGTGTCATGACATAACATGCCTGACAAGCTTAAGCAAATGCTTCCTGTAATTCATTCAAAATCATATCTGAAACTCTGACTAAACTGGTATTTTAAAGACAGGGCAAAAAAAAAAAAAATTATTTGAGAAATGGTTAAACATACTGCATTTAGATACAGTGTTACATCAGCTGCTAGCCAGAGGCTATCTACTATTTATGGTCTGTATAATCGATAAAAGAAAGTCTTTCTGGCTATTCCTTGTCAGATTCACACATTACCCCCATAATGACCTTCATTAATATCTACCATGTCAGAAGGGGAAAAAATCTTTCAGTTTTCATGCTGTTTATAGTATAATATGTCAATCAGTTTCATGGCCTGAAGGTGACAGAGTGGCTGTATTCAGTATGCTGGTCTGACAAAATGACAGAAGCCAAACAAATTTCTATTTTGTGACTTAACTATTACGAAATTTATTTTCTTCACAGAGTTCATTGGACAGCTGATTATATATATTGCAGCAACAGATTGTTCCACGTACATGTAAATGTGCTTTGACCACTAAGTGAAGTGGGAGGTTTGACAGAGGATTCCTCAGCCAGGAAGAGTGATGGGCTCCCATTTGTCACTATTGAGATGGCTGATTTTTCAAACCCAGCACACATTATAATAGTTTTTTAAGCCATCATCTGGACATGGCTTGATGTCAGCTAGCAAAGACTTGCTGACAATTCATCACGTTGGAGAGCAAGGCTGGCAAGGACCCAGGGGAGATACAATCAATGAGCCAAAGCCCAAGACTACTGGAAAGGAGGAAGTGGGTAAGATACTCAGAGTAAGCCAATTAGCAGCTTCTCCTGTGGCCTGTGTATATTACTGACACACATTTGACTTTTAACTAACCATCCCCTTAAAAGTTATTGACTTTCCCTCTTTCATCACAGTTCTACAAACAAAAAGTTGCAGAGACTTTTTTGTAGAGTTGTAAATAATTATATGTATAAAATAAGAACCATTCAATGTTTAATCCCTCTATCAATCTCCATGTAAAAATATAAACCTCAGCCACCTACTAACCACCCAGAAGGGCTGGAAGGGTTCAGTGTGATATTCACTCTGAATTCTGTATTAGTGTATTTAAATTGCTTACCAGTAGCCTGAAATAAGATTGCATATGCCTACCTGGGCTGTGATTAGTGATGATTTCCAAAAAAGAGGAAGAGACTAAAGTCAGCATCAAAGAGGAGATAGAAAGCTAATGTTGTGTGGCTAACAGAAAGAAAATGTCATCAGGCACCTTGAAGAAAGACCTTCCATCACAGAGCACTAGAGATATTTTCCAGTAATTCGAGACTTTTATTTTTTGAAATTTAGATTTTTATTTTGAATAATCTTCACAGCAAATTTCATGCACTTCATATTTCCCTGTATGCTTCTTATCAGATGAACCAGATTACAAAATATGCCGATTTCGGAATTTTCTTTAAGTGTTGACAATCAAATAATAACATTTATTAACTCTTATATTAGAATCCAGAAAAGTATATAAGCATGCAACATATTTTCATGCAATGATACTGTTTGAGCAGAAGGCTGCAGTAGAAGATCAGGTTGAAATGCCCCAGGAGATACACAGGCTTTGTTTGTGCATTTTTTTTCTTATTTCATCTTTGCTAGTTAGGTTAACAGCTACCAGAAATATTTACAAAGAGCTTTGGTAGCGCAGAAGCTCTTCTCACAGAATCTCATCATTAAGTGCAGTTAGGGCAAAGATCTGCATCATAAAGAAATTTTACCAAGATGCAGTATAAAGAACATTTAATTCATTAGGTATTTTAACTTGGTGCTTGGAAAAAAATTAGTTATGCGTAATTTCTATATTAAACAATATTTATACATAAAATATCTGTAGAATAAAAGTATAGCATAACCTTAACATGAAAACTCAGTTAATGATTAGCCATCATTAAAAAAATTAGTTTAGAATGAAGAGCTGCAGAACACAGCTTTTACTAAACAACTTTGCAAAAAAAAAAAAAAAAAAAAACCTTTTTAGAAAAATATTAATAGTAGGTGACATTTTTGATAATCATCTGATGTTTGAGAAAATGAGCATTTTCCCAAAATAACACCCAGGTCCTATTTATTTTGTTTCCTCTGTTCATTTGATGTAATGCATGCGGTTGCCACAAACCAGAGTAGTTGCACTTCATTTGTATCTGTGTGGAGGTGCAACTCATACGACAAGAACAATTTAAAGCTCTTTCTTAAGAAGGATAATGAACTAATTGCAACATTACTGCTAATAAAACCAATCCTTTCTTCTTCAGATTCACCTTTCATCAGATTATCTCAAAGATATTTTGAACCACTAACTGTGTGGAGCAATCAATTTTATGCACTTTATATAGGAAATTATACAGCTGAGAGGGATTAACCAAGTCTTTAATGGGCACACAGTGGGTAAGTAGCAGGAACAGTTGTATTAATTGCAGTATGTTGCTCTCTTCCCTGAAAATTCCCTCAGTGCCAGGCTCTATACAGAAATAAAGGATGGCTTTGGTAGTTCAGAAAGATACAATATATCATGATGGAGTAGAGATCCTCAGCTGGCTTTTAGTGAGCTGGAAGGTGTGCAGGTACTTGTTACCACCTTCAAGCATGAAAAGGTCAGGGCAACATCTGGGTAACAGATCAGGAGAAACTCTACTTTCAAACCTGAATCAGAGCTTCTGGCACTAGCTGAAGTATTTCCTGTGTTGCACTAGTTTTTAAAGACTAGAGTTTTTAAAACTGACATATTTAGTGTGCATGTGGCCTCGTTCTACTGTGTGCAGCTCTGGGGCCTCACAATTTTAAAAGGCTGTTAAAGCACTTGACTGCATCCAGAGGAGGAAAAAAGACCTGGTGAAAGAGCTGGAACGAATGTCCTGTGAGGAGTGGCTGAGCACTTAGTGCTGGTCTATTTGGAAAGAAGGAGGCTAAGTGGCAATTTCATTGTTCTCTACAGCTTCCCGAGAAGGATGAGTTGAGAGGGAGGTGCTGACCTCTTCTTCCTGGTATCCAGTGACAGAACAGTGGGAATGCTTCAAAATTGCATAAGGGAAAGTCCAGACTTGACATAAAGAAGCATTTCTTTGCCAAGAGGATGGTCAACCAGTAGAAAAGGCTTCCTATACTTTTAGTCAGTCCTGAAGAGTTTAGGCAGGTGGATTAGAAGATCATTGTACATTCCTTCCAACTCGACAGTTCTTTCTATTCTAGTCAAGTCTAGTCTAGTCTAGTCTAGTTTAGTCTAGTCTATTATAATGTTGCACATTAGTGAGAGGTTTCACTTAGCAAACATATCATATAGAAAATGTGCTTAAATACTTTTACAGTGTTTAGTAAAAAAAAAACAAAAAAAAACCAGTGCACTACTTTCCCTGCAAATATTTTCTTTTAAAAAATAAAGAATGATAAAGTGAAGTTGCTTTACCAGAACAAGCCAGTTTCAATGGAGGCTTCTAACACATGGAAATCTGATTTTTTATCCTTTTCATGCTCTGAAAATTTGCCTGGTCTAAGCTACAGACTTCTGAGCAGCTCACGTCAGTCACAATGAAGGAGTATAGATGAGAGATCCTAGAAAGAAATGGATGTTTTTAGATTTCTCTTTCTTAGGAAGTTACTGTATATTAATTTTTGTTCTAATTTGGAACAAATACCAAATATACTACTTCAAGGGAATAAATCCAAACAAAGAGATATCCTAAGTATACTGAATTCTTTAAAATGACAACAGTCCAAAAACCTATGATGGGGTTGCTCTCTTGTTTGCTTCCTTATATCTCCTGCACTTGTATTATTTGGAAAAAAAAATAAACAACAAAAAAAGGAACAAACAGACTAATAGGGATTATTAGGAGTGCAGTGGAGCATAAACCAGCATAAACTACCACTATAAACCCATCATGTGGGCACACTATGGATACTGAGTGCAGGCCTGGCCTTCCTGTCACAGGAAGGATGTAGCTGGACTGGAGCAGGAACAGAGAAAAGAAACTGCACCGGTTTATGTACGACTGCAAAGAGAAGAACTCTACCTGGACAAAGGCCCACAAAGGAGGATTATTATTGTTACTAACAGAATTTTAGCTGACTTTGAAAAAGTGAATAAGAAATTACTGCTCACAGCTTTTTTTCTGGAGTAATAACTAGTGAGTATCAGATAAAATAAAAGTACTTTGTCCACAAAATAAATGTACATTTAAATTTGTAAGTCATCTTTACATGGTATTTCAAGTTTTTCAGGGTTGGTTAAACTAACTTTAGGAAGAAAACTCCACTGAGTAGCCTCAAATACATAGACAACTTTTGTGGCTACAGATTACAGAGTATCTTGAGCCACAAACAGTGCAAAACTGCGTGTTTAGGAGACACTACTCTATGCAGTGCCGAGTGCTGCACACTGCAAAGGCAACCAATTAGGGATTTGGTCCAGCTCAGCCATTTTTAAGAATTACTTATGGACCAGTGGTTAGGGCAGCGGTCTTAAGACCCAAGGTCTCCTGAGCGTATTCCTTATCTGCACATCCAGATTTCCTCTGAGACTGAGCAACCAGTTCCAGCTGTCCCACTTTCTATATGTGGGACATATAGAAACCCAGTTGTCCACTGTCTATATGTGTTCTCCATCCTTGAAATGAATACTTTTTCTGCAACATAAGCCTTTAAAAAGAAATACATTTATATCGTGAATTGCTATTGCTATACAAAACAGTACAGGTCTTCAAAAATCCCAATTAAAGAGGAAAAAAACACCCTGTAAACTTTTCAAGTCTCCATAATCCTCTAATTTATGAACATTGGACAGTAAAAACATTTAACAAAGCAATAACACATATTTCCTTGTACTTCTACATTTAGATCCCACCCTTCTTTCTGTCACTGAAGGAAACAGGAAAGCATTTTGTGATTCTTCTTTAACATGGACAAATGAACTGGGAAAAAATAAATGTTTTCTCTGACATTCCTGGATGTACCTCTTGTGTTTCCAATGCAATACCGTTAGGACTAGCACACATGGGAAGAAGTAAAATTAACAGAACAGCTGCTTACACACACTCCAGCACATAAGCTGTCATTTATCTCAGAATTCCAATAAGTCTAGCAGCAAAACAAATATGCTCTTGCTGTGGTTTCTTTCATCCTTCCTTTCCACCTGTTTCTGTTTGCTATCCTTCTGATTATGGCGTGCTTTTCTCAGGTTGTGAGTTCCCTGAGAAGCCTTCCTACAACATCCACCCTAGGCACCTACAAGGGAATATTTCCTTCATAGAGTATTGCTTCCTGTGTCCATAACTTCTGTTCGAAATGGCTGACAGAGTCAAATCTAAACCAGCAGCAGCTACTGAAGACAGTCAGCCTATAAATGTTTGTTTCTTGACAATGAAGTGGGATTCCTGCCCAGAATAAAGAAGGGTGTGAGGAACTCTAGACTTTCATGGAACTCTTGAGCCCAGGGTGTCACACAAAGATGCAAGGACATTGTTGCCATTTAACAATGGACTGTTAAGATTCACGGATTTCAATACAGGTCTCAGCAGGCTAGGTTCTTCTTAGACTGCAGTGAAAGATATAAAAAATAACTACAGCTTGAAATACAAAATATTTTAGTCTTCATTTTGACAATGTCTTTTGATTTATTTCTCTCACTATTTCTGAGAAATTGCCAAGGGAAAAAAGAGTTTGGTGGTATACCAGAGGTAAAGAGGCGAACAACTGTCCTTTTTAAAACAAAGATGAGATGAACTGGATTTGTAGTGAAAAAAGAAAGCTGTTGCTTTGAAGACAAATATACAAGAAAGTGCAGGAAACAAAATAAAAAGACAAGCAAAATGACATTTGTGTCTGTGATGCTCACTGCTGTTTGTAACCTTGCTGCTTTTGAGATGCAGCCACCAGCCTCTTCTCACTTCAGCAGCCAGAAACAAAATCATATCTGTGCCAGGTTGCTTGTGACAGAATGTGTAGCTGTTTTGCTGGTCACAGCTCACAGTAGTTTTGACTGAGTGTATTAGATGCAATTAAACAGAAAAGAAATAAATAGGAAAGTAGGAAAACATGGGAAGGTTGAAAAAAGATGGTAAGACTGGAATTAGACAGGAGAGGTTACATGTTCAACACATGGACATGAGATTTAGCCAGAATCATTTCAGCATATCAGCCAGACCCTTCCTTGTGAGTTACCTCATGATTCTACCTGGAATGGTATATAGAAGATGTGATCCCTCATGTGATCCCCCAGAGTGGTGGATGTGAGGGCTGGGATTTGAAAGCTTATTTAGAATTGTTTTTAAGATGCTTTGTTATTGGGACCAGTTTCAAATAAGGGGCATCCAAATTGACAGAGCACTTTTTCTCTTTATTAGTTAAGTCTATATCTGGGACATAAACCTTGGCTTGCTGATTTCCATCTTCACATCTTTTTTGTTTATTATAATTGTGATTTTAGGTTTTTTTATTTGGATTCATCTATTTCCAACTTTTTGCTTTTCCTTTTTTTTAGTGTTACATATTAGAAATCCAGTTGGAGTCGTTATTTGGAGAGCTTGTAACATAGGCAGGTGCACCGCATCACAAGGAGTAAAAAAGGAATAAAAGAAGCAAGAAACAAACACAAATTTGATAGAAGAAGAGTAGGGACTAACAAATGTCTATTTTTTATTCTTTTGACGCTTCTAGAAAAATCTGAGCTTGAAACAATGAGCTACTGCTTTGGTGCAAAACCCCTCCCTTAATTCTTTTCAAGCAGCAGAAGGCTGGAAGATGACATCTGTTAAGCTTCTTTTTCCCTGGAGTTCTGTGGAACTAGTGACCATTATCTCTGATGCCTTTGCCAGGAAAATTGCTAGAAACAGGATTTAGTGTATGGATATGATGCACTGAGAAGCAGTCAGCATGTTTTTTGTAAGACACATCAAAGACATCAAAGACCTGATGGAGTTCCTTGAAAAAGCCAGTACATGAATAGGGGAAATGCACTTGTTACAGTCTACTTGGACTTCCAAGGAGTTTTCAACATGATTTATCATCCATAATTCTTGAAGAGGCTAAATGGACAAAGAATAACAAGACTTCACAGGAATTAAACAGGTTGAAAGACAAAAGTCACAGAAGAAATTATAATTTTCCATGATAAAGGAAAGACATGGGTGGAATCACATGAGCTGTGCTCAATATTAAGTTCATAACTGATTTGGAAATATCAGGAAAGTAGCAAAGGTTCTTAGTATATAACACCAACCACAACAGAGCAGGGAAATGCTGATTGCAAAGAACTGCAATAATGACATTCATGGTACTAAGTGTACAAAAATAGGAAGCCAAAATTCAGTATTGATACAATGCAGCACACTGAAGAAAAAAACCCCAATCTCAGTCTGATATGTACGATGATGTGCTCAGAGCTTCTGGAATATCAGGGAAGAAAATATTCTTTGAGGTGTACAGCCAAATGGGAAGAAAACCTAAGTTCAGTACAAGCAAATTGTGCAATGCTACAAGATATTAGGAAAAAAAAAAAAGCAAATTAAGAAAAAATACCATTTTACCACTGTGCAGATCCATCATACATCAAATCTTGAAAATTATGTGTGTTGTTAGTTCTCTCAGAGGACAATGGTCAGCAATGATGAGAAAAGCTATGAAGAGTTCATGTAAAGAAAAACTGAATACGTGAGGTTTCTTGAGCCTGAAAGATACAGGACTGAGTGAGAGACTGTATAGGAATACAAAATTATAAATAGAGAGGTCGAATATGAATGTGGTGCTCACTATGTTTCCAAACACAGGTTTTGGAATCATCATACATAACAGGCACACAGCCCAAAACACAGTGAAGTCAGTATATTTAGGGTGTGGAAGTCAGTCCCACATCATGCAGTAGAAGCTGACAGTATGGGTTCAAAACCAGGCTAGGCAAACTTAAAGAAATAAAACTCATACAGGACTATTGACTACAGAGGTTAAACATCTGGAAGCATCTGAGTCCTTACTAGAATATGAAAGATTACTCAAAAGAAATATATATATGAACCTTCTGATGGCCACTACTGAAAGAAGGATATAAAGAGACGGAGGTGTGCTCTGCCTCACTATGTCTTCCTGCTTTCTGAACCTCTGCCTGCACTATCAAGTAAAGACTAATAAACGTGTTCAGCAAGACTCCGGGAAGAGCGTTACATTGAGCAAGATTGTCTCAGAGACTCACACTGCATTTTGCTCTTGTTACTGTAAGGATAATTCCACATAATATGATGAGAACATGCCCTGTCTTATTTAGGTTGGTAAGGGCCACACGATGAATGAAAGGCAAGCAGGAGACATCAACAAATCCCGTGATGCAATTTCGAAAGCATTTATCCAGCACATGCAGCATCAATGGTTGTGCTGTCATTCACTTTTTGCTGGCTATAATATGATTATGAGTAGTAATATATGGACGTTATTATTATTTCAAGCAGTCTATCTATCAAGAATATCCCAAAGAGTTTTCTCTAGATTCGTGTACAATTTGTTGCAACTTGGTTCAGTTCTCACAATGCTCTGGATCTGTTCAGAACATCATTCCACCTGCTTATTGTTTTCCTTAACTGCCAAGTCAAGACATTTAACACAAAGAAATTTCCTAATTTTCCCATTCACACTTTCCCCTTGAAAATTTTGCCTTCAAATCCACTCAGGGCCCCACCTGAGATATTTGACTATAGCTCCTCATTGCTGCTAGTTAAACAAATAAAAAGGATTTTGAATCATAAAACCCAGAATACAGAGAAAATCCATTGCTATCTGTAGTTGTAGCACCCCAAAAAGGGTCTTTCTTGAAGTTTAGCTTGTATAAAGACATCTCACAGATGGCAAATATCTTCTTAGAGTTATTAGACAAGTTTCTATAGAAAAGATTTTATATGCTTACAAAAGGATTTATAATGTCTTCAGCTTACATGAACAATATTTCTCTTTATCACATTGTAAGTATTGGTTCAATGCACATGGCTGATTGTGTGGAGCTAACTATCTTCTATTGTCACTTGTGGTAGACTAAGTGTCCTGAATGATCAACTTACTGAGCTGTAAGCATGTCACTGTAGCTATATTTATAAAGACTCATTCTAGAAAAAAATTTTATACTGATTTTATAGTGCTCTGCTATATGCATTTCTGGTTTGTTTTTAAAGAAAGATCATTTCTCCTAGACAGGGAGATTGAAAAAATAAATTATTTAGCATATAATTTTTTATTACCAATCTATTCACTGTGTAGAGCTGTAAATGGTTTTTTGTAAGTAGTCACCAATACAGCAATTATTTAGGAGACAAATCGTCAATATTTTTAAAACCAAGGCACACAGAGTTATTAAGTGAATTTATCCTTACCCTAAAATGTCCACAAAAAGAAAACAGGTTGAGAAATGCATAAAGAAATTTGTAGATCATATATATATAGTATCTTTTAAAAAACTCTGGGACATCAACATAATGTAAGAAAGAAATGAGTGCTGCTGTTCTACTGCTAATACAAATTATTCTTCCTTTTTATACTTGTAATTACATTACAGTACAAATAAAATTTGTATAGAAAACCTCAAGCACGCAGTGCACTTTATATGTAGAGAGCTACAAATCATTTTAATCTCTTAAGTGTCAGAAAATCCCTGAACATTGTAATTAAAAACCTAAAGTGCTTGTTTCTAGTCCATACATATTCATTTTTAACTTGGATATCCAGATGCAAGAAAACTAGAGTAACTGAGTTTTGAGAGACTCAAGAAATATATGAGCATAATTTTATTACTTTGAAAATACTGCAAAACTCAAGAATGGCTTATCCTAAATCTTAGGCTGTCAATGTCTAAATGACTCCATAAAGTAAAGCTTTCCTATTGGTGGGTTCTACATATAGCATTAAATTCTAGTAATTCTTTAGTCATTTTTATAGCTACTTACCCTTAGAATATTAGGCTGATTTTTTTGTTTTTACTTAACTGTATGCAACCAATAGGCAATACTGAATGCTGAAATATTCATTGGATAGGGCATGAGACATTTGTTTGCAGGACTGCTTCACCACTGATATCCCAGGTCTGGTTTTGAAACTGCATTTGTGTTTTGCTGATACAGCGTAAGAGCTGTGATAAACTAGTGTTCAAAAATTCAAATTATCCAGTAGGACCGACTAGCATAGCAACTCTTGCTTTGTAAAAGTTTTCAAAGTAAAGAAATCAATGAAAGTCAAACCCTACTCTATTGAAAACAGTGACAAAGCTCAGTAGTCATTCTTTCACATGGAATTGGAAAAAAAAATCAAGATGTGAAGACTGAAATTTTCAAGTTTTAATAACTCATCCTGAGAAAGAAGAGAGGTATTCAAAATGCAGATGAAACAACGCCACTCGTAATTTTTATGAAGGAAACTCAACACCAATATTATGTTTACATACCTTCCAGATAAATTAAGGAAAGACCAAGGTATTACAATGTGCAGAAGCCAGGTTGCAGAGTGACAATTTTATCTCCTTGACAGATACACACAAAACACACCAGGAAGGCAATGCTAAGTCTCAAAATTTTCTCTTTTACAGGAAATAAATCGTAAGTTCTTGTAGCTATCCTACTGAAGGGAACACTGACCAAATACGATATAGTACAAGCTCTCATACATGCTCCAAGAAAAAGAAAAGCCCATAAATCTGCCTATATTCTTATCTGAGCTTGAAAAAAACCAGTTCTACTGCTTCTTGGTCTTGTTAATACAAAACCAATTGGACATGTGAAAGCATGTGTTACAAGGAAAAATGACTCAGTCCATAATCCCATTAATAGTAATCACCAGATTTTCCATGAAAACAAACACAATGAAAAATTAATACATTCTTCCTCTGATCACTGAGCAAATTACAGTAAATGGAAAATCATTTCAGATTAATAGCAATTTTACAGAAACAAAATGCTATTCCAGATCCACACTTTTTCTCCCTATTTCTCTCCTCTGAGAAGGAAAACAATCAAACAAAAAAGACAGTAATATATAAGAGTTTAGTTATAATGAGTTCCACAGTCTTATAAATTAAGTAGAGTAGAGGCTCAATTAGAACAAAGTATCCTGCTTTGCTGCAGGCTGTATATGTTCCCAATATAAATCTTTACACTTTGCAAGGTGAGTATAAGAGGTACTTGTTCTACAAGGCCTATATGTGAGTAAAGATGAACAATTACGAACAACAAACTCGTTTAAGAATTTCCAAGCTATAAATTTTTTTTTCTATGTAAATGAAGATAAATAATAGTTAAATCCTTGTGGTGATCCTAACTGTAAGACCATTATCCGGAGAGGAGTAAGGAGATCCTCACAACAGCTCATGAGCAGTCCTCCTGGCTTCTGCTGTGCTGCACAAATCCTGTGTCTCTGGGATAAGCCACTTAGAACTTGCTGCCTCGGTGTTCGCTGTAAAATGGACAGTTGTGATTATGTCCTGATGTACACAACTGTGACTTTTTTTACCATTACAGACTAACATATAAGGAATTTGAAATCATACAAGGGAGGAAGAGCTGTTTTGGGGAGATTGCTGTCCACAGGATCCTTCATGCTGCCTTCTCCAGGCAGCTGATTTCACTTGCACTAACAAGAAAAACCCTTTTATTTCCTCTCTGTGGGAGCGAATTTCCAGATCAAGCACAGAAATGATTGGTAGGGCCTTGCTGTGCTTCCCTTAGCTGCAGAAACTAAGGAAAGATCCATGTCTACACAGAAGTTATTTCATTATCTGGAATCCAGGAACTTTTAGCAGCAGGAAATGAAGGAACATGGCTTTGTTTACCTTGAAGCTGAAGTGCTGTGCATTTGGAAGTAAAGGGTGCAGCCACAAATAAAGTGCCAACTGTTAGTACATCAAAATTTGCTGTGCAGTCCAAACTGGGCAGCATTGTGTGCCTCTGGTGTAGTGGACTCCTGCAAGCAAATGCATAAATAAATGTTCAGAAACTTTGTAAAGTGTAAGATTTCCAATATTCTTAGGCAAAACCCAGCTGATTAATATCTATTATCTGAGCTCACTCTTAAGATTTTCTTGTTTCAAAGGTAAGTATACCATCTATCTCAAGCAATCTATATGGGCAGAAAACTACACACACAAGGGAAAAAAACTTAACCCAAAATAAAACCAACCTCACAGATTTTTGTATGTCAACTACTACAATAAAAAGCAGGCTGTCTTTGAAAAGCAGCATTTGGCTGAATAACAAATTCATCTGTGAGTCATTCACTGTTACATCCCCCATTATGAAGATGTTTGTAACACATTTAGGAACTGGTAAAAATCAGGAGAGCCTGAGAAACCTTCGTCTAATGCTAGTCACCCGCATCAGTCATTATTTTACAAGGAAGCAAACATCTCAGTAAGGTGAATTTCTCCATCTCTGATCAAACCTGCAGTTGGTGTTCCTGGTATTGCTGAGCAGATCTGAACACATTATTCTTACACTGACACATCCTTCTGTGTTTGAAAGGAGGGCACTTGGCAACACCTTTGTCCTACTTTATTCTTCTTCATTTATTTTTCGATCTGAAATTCCTCTGGCCATGCTTATTAGTGCCAGTCAGTGTAGCCCCATTTCAAAGGAACTGCCAACTACACTACACACAAAGCCTTTCCAAAGACAGAAAGTTGCTTCTTCAAATCAAGCTTGATTTTATTTCATTAATGTGTTTGTTCATGTTCTGCCTGTACATCTATCTATCTGATAGATATCTATCTGCAAACTTACCAGAAAGAGCTATTTTTATCCCTAAAATGAGGGCTCTCAAATCATGCGTTCACTCATCCAGACTTTGGCATCTCGATGGGGAAGGCAGAGACGAGCTCACATAACTCATTTTTTATTGAATTTTTTTGAAGATACCTAGTGAGACAGCTGCATAGGTTGCTGCCTTTATCATTATATATCTCCAGAAGGGTTATTTTTTTTATTATTATTTGGCAGAGAAAAGAATGAAAGGAAACAATAATTTGTATCTGTCATAACATTTCAGAAGCTTGTTTTTTTCTGCAGTCCTCATCCTTTAGCTAATAACTTCTATTCTTAATAAGAAACCACGATACCAAGGAGAGCACTAGACTGCTTATCAGGAAGTAGGTTTAAATGCAGTCTAAACACAAATGAAAACATGATTATTTTTTTTTTTCAAGTGGGTATTTAATCTAGGTCTCTGTGGCCTTTGGCAAGGACAAAACAGCTAGGAGATATCTTCTGCCCTTTAGCCACTTGACATTAAGATGCAGACAAAATAAAAACCAAGGCCCAAGATGATGAGGGAAGTTTTTGCTTTGGAGATTGGTGAGTAAGATTTAAGTGTAAATCGGCCCAAAATGTCAAGAAGCCCTATTTCTTATCATAGTGAAAAATAAGTACAAGAAAAATACTTTGAGTCATTGTTTCATTCTGACCTACTGAGGAAAAGAATGTAATTGTGTAACCTGAGCAGAAAACTGCTGATATTACCCTCTTTGCTGGCTGAATCTTTCATCCATCCACAGAATCACAGCTTGAGTTGACAAAGTGCAGGGGGAATTTTAACTCTTATTGAAGCAGAATAGTATCTGAAAAGGTACAGTGCATGATGTTTGGTCTAGCAAGGGTCCATTTTCATATTGAAATAAATGGAATAATGCTTATTTTAATAATGAACAACGGCCATGTTCTGTCCCAAATAAGAAAAAGAAAATAAGGTTTCAAAGAAAAATTTCTGGCCTCTCAGGAAAATTTCAGGTATAAGATGCCATATAAAAGTTCACCTCTTCTATTAAAAATCAGTTCTATGTAAGGTTCGTCTTTACATTAAGACAAAACATACTGAAATCTCAGGCATGCCTATGTCCCACAGGTTCTTACCCCTGTCTTGCATTCATGCTCCTGTGACTAACAACATTTAGTTCACTTACCTATCTAGCTAAAAAGTCACCATGCAAAAGATAGAAAGACTGTGGAAGAAGACAAAACAAACCGTAAATACATTCCTCCAAGCCTGGCTGTTAGCTATTAACGAGGTAATTAGCATTAAAGAGTTAATAAAGACAACAGATACTGACTCCGTATCTGTGGAGAATTTTGTACCCCACTGTTCCTTACTTCAATTTTTATTTTAAATCAATCAATTGGCCAGCTGATACAGTCCCTATCTGACTGGAATGATTGCAAGGAATGATACCATCCATATAAAAAACCCTGATATATTCCAAAGAATTACATCTCTCAATGTAATGCAAGTCAGACTGAATTTTCCCTCCAAGCCTGCTGGCAGCAGTACATTGTTATTTGTTTGTGGTTTTCAGACGTTTATTTTAATAGTGTTTTTAACTAGCTGTTGTTAGAAAATCAGTTTACAAACAAAACTGTTTTAAAAAAGAATGAATCTCAGTAATGAAATACCATATTTATATAATCTATTTTTCACTTAAAGAAACGGAATGGATTTTGTAACACTTAGAAGCTAAACAGATGCAGGGGAATGGATACTGTAATCACTCATTAATTTTGAAGAAATATTTGAGTTACAATATTGAACTGGTTGGTATTTTAATTGCAATTGATTGATTTTATTTCTGCAGATCACAAGCTCATTGCATTTAATTCTACAAAGTCCCTCATGGATGCATCAGTATGTTTTCACTTGCATTTTCTTTATTGTTTCCTTCCTACATAAGAGGAGGAGAAAGGAGAGAAAAGAGAAAAAGTAGGAAAAGGGTAAAAAGGCTGTCTGATTGTGGTGGTTTGAGCCAAATTCCAGGGAAATGTCCAAAAGTCCATCATGTAGATGCTCATGTTCCCAAGAGTAAGGCTAATGAGGAGCACCGAAACAATGAGCAGGTAGATCAGTCTGCAAAGATAGAGGTGTCCAAGATAGACTTAGATTGGAAACACAAGGGAGAGTTGTTCCTAGCTCTATGGGCACATGATGCCTCAGGCCATCAAGGCAGAGATGCCACCTGTAAGTGGGCACGAGACCGAGGGGTGGATCTAACTATGGACATTATCTCCCAGGTTATCCATGACTGTGAGACCTGCGCTGCAATCAAGCAGGCCAAGCGGGTGAAGCCGCACATTGGGCACCACTAAATATTTGTGGCGGTTTGAGCCAAATTCCAGGGAAACGTCCAGAAGGAATGTCTCCTCCTCAAAGGAAGATGGGTTACAGCCACCCCTCCCACACCAGATTCAGGAAAAAAAACATTTTCCTAGGAGGAGTGTGAAAAAGGAAAACAAAAACTATNGGAGTTGGGTTGACATGGGGGCCCCCCTCCAGGCCGGTGGAAGGTCCCTTGGTTCTGATGTTCTGGTGTTCTGAACAAGTCCAGAAGAGAAGAAAAAAGAAACCAAAGTCCCGGAAAAACCACTCTCTGTCTCTTTCCGAAGAAGCAGAGCTGAAAAAACAAAACTGGCTGAAAAAGCAAGAAGAGTAGTGCCTCTGCCCCTCAGCAGCAAGAAGCAGAAAAAAGTAGCTAATCTCTGTGTCCTTGAAGTACAGACTGTTTGAAAAGTTTGCTCAGTGTTTTTGTCTCTGTCTCCTGCACTCAGTTTTAAAGGCATAGAAAGGCACAGGAATCATGTCTGGGCATAGAGCGGGGATAGCGGACAGGACAGCATAAAGTCACCCCAAGATACTGATGATGAAAAATTCTGCAAACTAAGAATAAAGCAGGAACAGGAAAAAAGGCAAGACAGAATGTGAAATGGTGAAACAATGTGTATGTAATAAAAATGTGATGAGAATAATGCCCTACATTGAAAGAAGACAAAGAACAAAGTTATAGGGGAAAAAAAGATAGATGAGCTTAAGGAAAAATCATTCCTATTTCATGACAGAATTCTTACATTCAAATCGTTGATTTTGTTCTGTAGTGGTACAAGTGTGCAAAAAGGTTTTTTTCTGTCCTTTCCCTCCTCCCTTCAAAGCACAAGTGCACTCTAAGTGAGAAAAGAGCAACTGACTTGCACATTATGGCACTGGCCTGGCGAAAGGACTTTGATGTTCAAGTCATTCCTCTATCCAGTGAGAATGGGACAATATATGCAAATACTGTGCTTGTTTGTAGGAAAAACCTCTGTGCAAGTGCTTTCCTTTTTTTCCATTTGGAGTAGTAATTATTAAATAAATTTACCTGAACCTCAAATTCAAAAAAATCTGGGAGTATAATAAACTTACAGAACTCCTGTGAGAGTTGTAGATGCTGCTGTTCAGTGATAATTTTCCTTACAGCCACCTTTCAGCCTTTCTTCCTGCCTGTTACTCCCCTTTCCTTTCTCAGAATCATTCCCTATTCATACTTCATTAAAACTGGCAAGTTGCTAATAGCAATGCATTTTGATGAAACTACAAATTTTGGATGGAAGAGCAAAATTACTTGGAAATGTTTTGGCTAACCTCTTCTGAGGCCAGGGCCATTATGACAGTTCTGGTATGTGAAGGTCCCCTGAGTGCCACAGATGTGGGAGTCCTGGCTGTGGCTTGGAGACTCTCCTTGTGAGTTTCACAAAGATGTCAGCAGTGACCACAAATGTCAGGGGTTTTTTTACCTGATTGCAAGGAGTAATGGGCATTCCTAGTTGTGGGAGCAAATTTATTTTCGGAAGGGAGTTTCTTCGTGTATTGACAACTAATGCTGCCTTGTGAAATCTGGAGGCTTTTCATTTGGATTCTGATGGGATTCAAACATTGGGAAAAAGGCTCAGCCCCCACTAACTAAAATGTCTGCCTTTTTCTTCCACCTCTATCACTATTTTCAGAGACTGTAACAACTCTTACACAGCGAAGAATGCCTTTAGATTATCCAGATTCTGAAATTAAGTCCTCTTGTGAAATGTGCAAACATTTAATTCTCTGTTTGCAAAACATAAGGACAAAAGGGACTAACTATCCTATTGTCCTTCAGAAATAATAGGATACAAATATTTATACACACATACAGTCTGTCAAAAGCTCACCTGAATGCCACTGAAACATTAAGCATAACCAATTTTCTGCTTTCCTTGTATCCGAAACAAATTTGTTTATTCCGTGCGTAATTCCAAACAGATCTTCACATGGTGATGCTCTCTGCATATCGTATACCAGCCTATTGTTCTACTCACCTTGGCACAACTCCTTACTTTGCTGTGTCTGATGCTGCCAGTTATAAGAAGTATACAAATGAGTGCATAGCTAATGCTGAACATTAGGTTTCAGAAAGGTACTGAGACACAGTACCTTTCTGAAACCCCAGTTTGTGTTGCTGTCTCACTGTGATTCGACTTCACTGAAAACTGAGCAGGTCTGTGGAAAAGTGTCAGGCATTACTCAGACTTCCTTCAATCTGAGATTTTTCTCACACTGAAAATGTGTAGTTCCTTGGACCAAGAAAAGAAAGGACTGGGAGAAGAGATAGCATAAGTTCCAACGCTTTCCCTAAGGACAGCTAAATGCTCCTCAAAAAAACCCTAAAAAAGAGTGGGTCATGAAAATTTTAGGTCTACCAGAACAGCTGTTCTGTTTCATAAAGTTATGAAATAATCTGGAAGCATACTCCCATTTAGAGTCCCTAAATTTTTCTGACAAGGATGGACCGAAAGAAATATTCATCAGGGAATTATATGGTGTAACTTTGAATTAATTCCAATATAAATCTGAAAAATAAGCACTATTTCACTTTTATTATATGATTCAGTGTTTTAATGCTATTAAGAATTTTTTCTCACACAGATAATCAGTTTAAATATATTAATTTATATTATATTAATAGGTCTATTTTATTTTTAGTTCAAAGTTATTTATGTATACATACACAGTTCTATAAAATAATCCCTAGAAGCAAACATTTAAAGAAGGCAGGGATGGGGAGGGGGAAGTGAGGGACATCTATATCATGGATGATTTTTTTAGTATTCTCTCTTTAAATAATTTTTCTGCATAAAAATCATGACCCAGTTTGGGCTGTTCTACACATAAACTCCTCAGAGAAAAAGTGTCACACCTGTAGTGGAGTATCAATGCCTGTTCTATTTTTATTTCCAACCTAATTTTGTTTGATTTTATAACTGGACTAAGAACACTAGAATTCACAATTTCACAATAAATCTAATATGAAATAACATTATTTAAGATATGTTCAGCATAGTAATAAGACTATCAGTGTAATAAAACAAACATGACACAGTTAAAGAGGATTATATTCTGTTCATCATGTTGCAAAATAGGCAAGTATTCATTCCTGGTCACCTAATGATTTTCTTTTCGTGTATGGTCTATTAGTATTGCAAGATTTCTGAGACAGAGGAAAAATTATGCATGTTAGTTCCACAGCACATCTCAGAGGAACACTTTTCTCATTACTTTGCTGAAATGATTTCTTGCCTATCAACCAATTCTTTGCTAAAGCATATAGTGTGCCACCATCTCACTTTAACTTTAATTGTACTCATGGGAGAGTGATTAGGTTTGGTGAGAGTGATTGGACACACATTAGTGTCACCAAGTTTAATAAGGGACCTCTGATACTCTCTAGCTGCCTTTCCTACTTTCCTACCAGTGCTTCCTCTTCAGTCAGGCAGGATAAAATCAGTTTCATTGAGATTAGTATTTTAAACATAATGAAAAATCAAAGTAGCCTAACAGGAAGGTCCAAACATGCAACTAAGTTGTTTCAGTGCATGGGTTAGTCACAGGCTAAGTAGAAATGATAATGTTGTTTTCTGAATTACCCCTTTCTTATACAGGGCTCTTCCATGCAGGGCTAACTTCAGTTTGGGCAAGAAACAAACATGGATTGAAGCAAACCATTTCTTTATAAACTCCAGTCCTGTTTCAAAAAACATTTATGAAGAGGAACTGTATGGAAGAAAGAGCATGACTATTCCAACACTCAGAACTGCAGTACCTAACTCTTGCAGACCTTGGCACTATAATGAAAGTGGTAAACCTGAATTTTATACCATGATTTCCTGGACAAGAAAAAAAACCAAACCAAAACAACAATTAAAAAAACCAAAAAAACCTATCAAACCCAAAAAAACCCCAGCAAAAAAATCCCCCAATGCCCACACCGAGACTTTTTCACTAATGTATTTTAGAGATTTTTTCACTAATGTATTTTTAGCTCACTGATAGCAAAAAGTAGGATACAAAGACATGCATTTTCTTTATTTTCTGCAGGAGCAGAAAAGAATAAACTTTTTCCTTAACTGCAAGAGGTATTTCTGCCTCAGGGAGATCTTCCCTTCCATCTTGCTCCTGAAGCTAGGCCTTGAACACCTGCAAAACTCTGTGATGATTGATCAGGCCGCTTTTTAAAATAACTTCCAATTTCAGATTCCTGGGGTCAACATTCTTATTATGTCAGAGATCTGAACCAACAGCCCCATTCTTGGTGATTTGGATTAGGGCCAATTTATAAAAAGCACAGGCAGTGACCATGAATAAAGCTTCACTTAATGAACCTGGAGCACTTACTGAGCGCTACTCTGCCTTCTTTCAGAAGCTGTCTCTAAACTGAGGCTCCTACCCTTGCTCCCTGCTTGCACCACAGTCAGCCTGACTATTTACCTTGCTGATCCAGACCCTGTCCTGCAGACTGAGGACCTCAGTACTCTGGATTTGCCAGCTGATCATTTCACAGTGGTTATCGCTGGTTACTGTTTGCAGATCTAATCTCAACTTACTGACTCAGTTTTCTGTCTGGACGTAGATCATATCTTATCCCTATGGGCCTTTCTGTCTTGTTCAAGCTGGGAGCCTTGCTGGTGACACCACTGCCGGTGCTGCTGATTTTATCATGCTGGCTCCCCTTCTCTTAGGGAACGATTTGCCCTTGCTGTTGCCAACATGGACTGTACTGTATTTGAGATCATACACACTTCACACAAACACCACCACCCTCCAAAGCAACTTACACATCCATCCAGATACAAAATGC
This sequence comes from Machaerirhynchus nigripectus, assembly GCA_013397975.1. Lineage (NCBI taxonomy): Eukaryota > Metazoa > Chordata > Aves > Passeriformes > Dicruridae > Machaerirhynchus > Machaerirhynchus nigripectus. The sequence continues at coordinate 59,856 of VZRQ01007203.1, forward strand.
TTTGGACCAAGTTTGTTTCAGTTTGTTTCAGAAAATCCCAAGCAATAGAGACAATACTCTGATCTTATTTTTAGCCCTGTTTTGGCTCAGTGCTGTGTTAGTATACTCTTTAAAGTACTAACACAGTTTCTCTTTCATCCGAAGCTGATAAAAGTTCTACAGTTCCAAAAGTTTATCTTAAAAATATTTGAAGACATTAGGTCTAGTATTACACACATTGAGTGAGTACCCTTCTGGGTGAAACATATGAAAAACCATGATAACAGCAGGAGAAAGCTTGAAGTCTTTAAAGGAAACAGCATCTTTCATATACTGAACTGCCCATGCAATTACATAAATTTAAATTTGAGGGGATAAAATATCTTCTGAAGTTCCTGTCTTACACAGAAAAACAATTGAGAACTATTATTAAGCAATATTCTATACAAAATGGTAACTCCTTTGTAGTATACATTAAAAAAATTGGAACTAGGAATTAAATTGATCATAATACTGAAATAAAATATTCAAGATTTCACTAATTTCTAGACAGAATGGTATCTCCGAACATCAATATTAGCTTTAGCTGTTGCAAGTATTGAACAATTATCTATATTTAAAACAGCAGTTTCAATAATGTGTTGAAAATAGTTAGGAAACAATATAATATTTCACTTTCAGCTGTGTAATAATGAAATTATCTCAGAAACGTAGCTACTCTGTGGCTCAAATCACTGACCTTTGAGATGAAAACTGGACATTTCAACTAAAATTTAATTGCTTTCTCAACAGGAAATTTTGAGATGTGGAGAGCTGTGAGTTGCTCTTTAAGAAAGAAGACACCTACAGCCTTGCTGAGACAAACAAATATTCCACAGGAGTTATTGTGATAGTATGACATTTTTCTGATACCTCTGAAGCAGTCATCTTGCTGTTTCGTGTAACTTCATAGTCTTTACTGACAAGAAAGTCCCCAGCTTTCTGCCTATAAATTATGACAGAATTATTTTCTGATCTTTTCCGAATAACATGCTTGCTTACTTCAGGCAGTCATGAGAAAGTGAACACCTGTGAAAATGACAGTAAACTTCAGTGCTTACAGTTACTTCACTAGCCCAATAAATCTCTTTTTCTACTCACACAAATCAAAAGGCTTTTTGGGGTGTGTACTCTGGCCTCATAATGGAATGTTTTCGGCACTGACACTGTCACAGTCTCAATCTGCCTTGAATGTGTAACTTGACAAAACTGAAAATTGCAGAGGCAATACTTGGTTTTGATATAACACTATGATAGACTGTGAGCTATGAATCTTGGCAAATTTGGACAACAGTTCACAGATGATGGGTTATATTTATCCATCAATCAGTCTCTTGCAAATTTTATTGATTGAAATGATCTTTAGATAAAATTACTATAAATGTATGTATATATAATGTATAAACTTTAGCATGAGGCTCTTCAGATAGGTAGAATAATAGAGCTATTTTACAATTATATAGTAAAAAATTATAACAGTTCAGTGTCAGTTTAAATCATTTCTAGATGGAAATGTAGCCATTTTTAATTTAAAGATAATGCATAAATGTAAACTATATTTATCTGAACTGAAGTATGCAGGACTTGATCTGAAAAAACAGAATGTCTGAGCTCTTTCCTGAGGGCAATGAACTTTACTTATGTATTTAATTTTAGCTACCTAGGAGTGTCTTGGGGGAGTAGAGAGCTAAAGTACATCCATGTTGGGGTTTGACACTGGCTAGAAGCCAGGCACTCACAAAAAACTATTCACTCATTCTCCTCCGTAATAGCTAAGCAGAGGAGGGGGAAACAAAATGAAGGCTTTATGAGCTCAGGTAAGGATTAGGGGAAAAACACTTTAAGGCAAAACAGGTTCAAAACTTAAACAGCATAAAGAAAATTTATTATTAGCAGAATTAAAACGGGTAATGAGAACTAAAATAAAACTTTAGAACTCTTACTTTCTTCCCAGTTCCTCTCTCTTTCTTACTGACTGTTCAAGGAGACAAAACATGGGCTTTTTGGTTAGTCTTTCAATTCCTAGAAATTGTTCCTCAGTACTCTTAGGGAAAAAAGTTTCTTTCTTCTGCTGTGCCATGGGATCCTCCCCACAGCAGATAGTTCTCTGTGAATGTTCTAGCGTGGTCTTAATTTTCACAAATAGCAGCCTCACCTGACCTGCTGTAACATAAGTCCCTCCCACAAATAGTGCAGCCTTCCCAAAATTGCACATTGTGGGTCATTTTAGTGACGCAATGATGGTTTTTTGCTTTTTCATATGCCCCTCTTATATACCCTTTTCATATACCCTTTCATACAGCTTTCATGTATCCTTAGTGCTTTTAGCCCACACACTTGTAATTCCCTAAGTCTGATAACTTAGCTTAGACCCAAAGTTCCATTGAGCCAAGAGACCAAACGTCTTGGAGGCCTCGCAGTTGGGGGTCAGAAAGCCCCAGACACCAAGGTCCTCTCCAGACCACATTCTGTAAACCAAGATAGGCCCATCCAGGGGAAAGGTTCCTCAGGACGGGGGCTTCTCTTGAGCATCTCATTGGGGAATCTTTGATAGATATGCTAATTTGAAAGGTCTATAACTCTATGCGCAAATCATCGTGGGTGTGCATTTTGGGGTGCACCTGTGTGCATTGTTCGTGCATTGTGCATTGTTC
>VZRQ01007203.1:63432-160526 GCA_013397975.1 Machaerirhynchus nigripectus
CAACCTGCTTCACCATGGTCTTCACCACAGCCTGCAGAGGAACCTCGGCTCCAGCACCTGGAACCTCCTCCCCCTCCTTCTCCACTGACCTTGGTGTTGCCATGTTGTTTTCCCTCACATGTTCTCACCTCCTCCTCTTCTCTGACTAGCAGCAAAAAAGCGTGACTTTGTTTTGATTTTCTTCTTAAATATGTCACCACAGGGGCATCACCAGCCTCTCTCACTGGCCCAGTTCTGGCCAGCAGCATGTCCATCTTCAGCGCCAGCAGCCAATGGCTCTGCTAGACATGGTGGGAAGCTTCCAGCAGCTTCTCATAGGAGCCACCTTTGTGGCCTCCCTGACCCAAAACCAGGCCGTGCCAAACCAATGCAGAGCTCTACAATGCTGAGAAGTTGATCCTGTCTGGGCTTTGCATCTGAGAACTGCTTGCCATGCCCCTCGCTGCTGGCCACGTGGTTCCCGCTGGTACCATGTGGGCTGTGCCAGCCACCGGCTCCACTCAGCACCTCTCCTCATGTGGGGTGCTGAAAAGGAAAAGTTGCTGCCGCCCCTGCCCTACTGTTCACAGCATGATCGGTTAAAAGCGGCTAAGCAAATAAAGTTCATTGCGAGCCATGCTGAGATGGCAGTGGTGGAGTGATGCCCAGCTGCATGGGCGCTCCTGGCACTGGTCTCAGCCGCACGGTCTTGGCCGCATGGCTGCTCACGGTGCTGGGATGGCCCCCCTGGGCAGCACGGCCTTGGCCAGCGTGCTAGGAAGGGGCACGGCAGCCCCTTCGCCACCTCCTTGGAGGGGAGGCAGAAAGACAGCTTCCGGTGGTTTCTCCTTTCTTAAATATGTCATCACAGAGCTGTTACCAGCTTCTCTAATTGGGCTAGTAACCTGCCCATCATCAGAGCTTTCAGTGATTGGCTCTGTGCGGAACATAGCAGAAGCTTTGAGCAGCTTTCTCTTGCCCACCAAAATAAATAGACTGTTTTTAAACTAAGACAATCCAGCTCCTTGCATTCCAAGCATGTTCATAAATCAGAAGTACCAGTCTAGGAACTAAGCAGTCATCACTCCTAAATTCTTAAAAAAAGGTTTTAATTCATGTTCTTTGTTGACAACCTCACATTATTTTTTGTCTCTGAAATCCAAAGAAACCCTTTTGTCTTTCCAAAACTACACCATAAGTTGTGGAACTCTTTCAGTATTTTCTCAACAAATCATGAGATGTACCAGCAGCGTAAAATAACTTTTCAGAAACTTAACCCTTCCAAACCTGATAAATACACTCACAGACAGTTTCAAAGCTTGTAAGAAAGACTTGGCTTCATACCAAGTCCCAAGGCCGAAGAGCATACATTGAATTCTTTCAATAAACTTTACTACTGTCCATGACACTGTGTTCATGACAAATACATACAATTTATATAAAGATTATCGCATATTTCAAAATATTTTTGTTCCTCACAGAACATTTTCTTAGTAGCATATGAGTGCGAAAGAAAGAACTGAAATCATACAATGCTTTAAGGGGCAAAATTTCAAGGCGTTACATGCCATGTGTTTTCAGTCACAGCATTGTAGAAAGCAGTTTTTCATGTTTCTGTTTCTTTTTCTTTTATTAAAGGACAGCATTTCTTTAGGTAAAATCTACACTTGAAGTTTAATCAAACCTTATATTAGTAAGGACTACTCTGAATAGATTTGATCCAATCAATATCATCCCTTTATTTGTAAAACACATGAACTGAATAAGAAGCAGTTTCTTACACAAAGAATCAGAAAATCACCCTAACCCTGAGAAATTCCTAGTATTACCAATTGTCTCTTAGATCAGTGAAAATTAATTTATTTGACTTCTTTAAAAGGGAACAGTATTTTTGGAATGTTCTCTGTGCAGGTGTTACAGTTCAACTGAACAACACCTACCCAGTTCTTAGGATTTTAAGGGAAAAAAGAACACAAAAGGGGAAAATTGATAAGCAATTTTGGTTTTGTTCAGATTTTGTTATTCAATGAAGAAAAGTCAGAAATATTTTTTAGTTAACCAAAATATTTTGTTTGCCCTGTAATGAAATACTTTGTTTGTTAACTTTGATAAACCTTTTTTTCACTTTACATAAATTTTTAAAATACTTTGCTCAGAGGATATCAACTCTAAATACACTTATACTGCTGTATTTTAAAGTGAAACTTAAAAAAAGCAAAAAAAGGAAAAAGTCATCTTTTTTTTTTCTTTCTGATATGGTTTATTTTACGTGTATATTTTTATAGTCCTTCATAGCTTTCTTTTTTCAGTTAATTTACTGTTTACTGGGGGAAAAAGTTATCCTACTTGTCATCATGAAGAAGAAGTAAAAAAAGGAAGATTGTTTTCTCAGCTTGATCAGTTCCTTTCTTCTTTTCCTGTAGCTACAAAAACACAGAGGACACAATGGGGACAAGAACTTGTGGCTGAGGATCCCTGGGTTTATAGTTAAAGAAGCATTCTAGAAAGTTCTGTCTGAATCAGTCAAACTGCTCCTTCCCTGAGTAAAGGTATTTAATTTCCTCATTATATACCAAGGTTTTGGGACTTTTCACCTCTTTTCGGTCATGACACACCTCTCTTCCTCAATGGATGCAGCTTCCTGTCTTTAAAAACCATCCATAAAAACTTTCCCTTATTGGTGGTACATTCAAGCTCATAGCCTGTTTTCTGAGCACACTCACAGTAAAGCATTCTGTCATTTTGTCCATGTTCATTACAATTTTCCATGTTCTTCCAGGAAATGCAATGGATCTGATAATTTGGATGAATCCTGCACAACACTGAAAGGCCCGTGGCTTCAGAATGTTGTTACAGGTCCATCAATCACACCTGCGGTTTTTTGTTTTTTTTTTTTTCTTTTCCTAGAGCTACAATTGTTTCCCAGAGGAAAATAGTTAATAGCCTTGAAGAAACTGAATCAAGAAAATTTTCTCCGTTCCAGAAGTAGTTGTATCACTTTAGTTGTATTAATAGCATCAAGAAATGCAATTTGTACCATTCTAGAGTACAAATAGATAATTAGGGACCTAAGATAATAAGGGTTTAAGGATCAAATTCAACATGCTTTATCATTACATTTTAGTCATGGAATCCCATTTTCTTCCCCAGTAACCTTCAAGGTGAATAGTATTAAAATATTTTATACAAATATCCCAAACAACACAGTGAACTGCCCCCTTAGTGCTAAAGAAATGTATTTTTATTGACCCTCTGAAAACATCTCAAGTTTTTAAAACCCTCAGTAATGACAGTTATGATCATCTCCATCAGTGACTTATGGTGATCAAGATCTGACTAGCAGAAACTTCTGTTTTAAAATAAATTGTGTGGTTTTTTTCTTCACAATGTTCTATGCTTTTCATTTACCAGTACTCATTCATACATCATACTAACTCAATTTGTAAGTGAAGAAAATGGTACAGTCACTTATGAAAATAGATTTAAATCATAAAATCAGGGATTAAAGGTAAAATATTATATTCTCTCATTCTAATGCAGGTGTGGTTTTTTTCAGTGACACATTCTGGGTTTTTGTGGGGCAAATGAATCCACCATTTCTCTTAAGAAAATATTTTACTGTCAAACTTCTTCCAGACTCAGAAAAATTGTCTCTCATTGAGCCAGTGTTTTGCTTTCTATAGCCATTTCTCTTGGTTATCTCATTTTATAAAATGCTGTTGTTATAAATTTTTTTTTCATTTTTCCCACACAACTATTGTTATGCTCCTTCCTGCCCTTAGCCATTGCTCAGCCAAGCAACACAATTCCACCCCTTTCCTTATTATATAATCTGCTGCAGTTCCACTTAAATTCGTATCTGTCAACCTCTCTCTTGCAAAGAAAAATAATCAACAACCAAGCAGTATATTCTATATACATTAATATCAAAGTCACATAAATAGAGTTATTACCATGTTTTCATGCACATGAAGACAGAAAATAAAAACTTCCAATTTCTTTTCACATAGGTGAAACCCTCTTTACAAAGTGTCTACTGCTACCTTGAACTTCATTATTTCTAGAGCCATACTTCTAACCCTTACTTATGTGGAAAATTTTCCCAGTTGCCTCTCGTTATTTGTTGCTCATTCACAACATACATTCACAATACTCCTCTACTCTTATCATTATGTCTATCATTTGACAAAGTAGTAGCTAAAAATGTTGCTTATTTGCTCTTCCAGGTCATTACTGAAAATGTCAAACAACAAAAAATCAACAGTTGCCACTGTAGTGTCCTCAGGAAGTCTGCATCTTCCTTATTACACTGTAATGATTAGCATTTTGCTTGCTGTGCTTAATAGAAATTGTCACATTGCACTTGCACAAATTTCTTTTAAATCTTCCTTCTATAATGTAGGTCAGCACCTGTTCTGTTCAATACCTTCATTTAAATGTGAGGCCTTTTTCCGCAATACACTAAATACTGATGATCACCTTCATTTCAAAAGTCAGCATTTCTCAGGCTGGGACCTGAATGCCTCATTTCAGACTTGAAATCAAAATATAAGAGAGCACTGGTTGGTTTTCAACTTGCTATGAAGGTTCTCATGTTCCTGTTTCACACTGAATTAATTTCAAGATGACTATTTAGATGAAAACTGAACAATTGTAGGTGGACTTCAACTTTCAGAGCAAATCTACAGAAATAATCAAGAAGATAAAAAACATATCTCAATTACATTGCATTCCCTGACTGATATGGAAAGGAAAAGTTAATACTTTCTTTTTACTCGCTATTTCAGGTGCATATTTGCTTCAACTGCCACGTAACAATCATCAGTGATTGCTGTGGGGCAAAGAATGCTTTCAGAATGAAGTCTACAAAATACTCATTGCATATAAGCAAAATGTTTCAACTAGAGACACTGACAATCAAAAAAAACCCCATTCTGTGTAAATAGGATGGAGTGTCTGTGGGCTGGTTTTATTGACCCTGTCTGTAGCAAGGTTTCTTACTTTGTGTAACCTCTGGGGTACTCACTGTAGGAAGAGTAGCCAGTTTTTGCTTTCCAGTCATGGCTTTCATTACACAGCTAACTGTTACAGAGCCATAAAAATAAAACAAATGAAAATTGCCTCTAGCATTGTGAAAATGAGTTTTATAACAAAACACACTCAAAATTTATAAAAGTACTCATTTCTGTGAAAATTTCGCATGCTTTATTTTTATTTCCTTGACGATATTTAGAAATAGATGAAAAGGTTTGAAAGTGACTGTCCCATAAGAATCATGTGTTTGTTTCACATGGATTGCAGCACACCAGAGAATGTTTAGAGGATTTTTTTTAAATGATCTTTATCAGCCCTGAGATATCAAAGCTGCCTGAAGTTGCAGCAGTAAAACAAAACAAAGTTGAGCTGTCTTTCACTAACAAATAACAGGTATGACAAAACTAGAGATATCTATAGGGAAATCACAGAGTTTTGTATAAAAATCCAAAGGGAGAAAAGTAGGTCTGTCTTGTTACTCAGGTTTCCCCTTCTCACTGTGCAAAAGAAAACATCATGTGCACTGTGATTCTTCAATTACAGAAAGATTATAAAAAGATGTGAAAGAACAAGGATGTAGGTGATAACAAAAGTTTAGGCATTAATAATATCCTTGCTCCCTGTGCACAGTATGGTGATTGTTCAGTACTCTGTGAAATCATAAGTCTTCACAACACAGAAGATTATTTACTTTAAAATATCACATTCTCCTGCACTTCTGTTTCTTCTTAAATGCTTGGGCATAGCTGGCTTTGCTAATAAAGCAAGCTACATTTTGGGGGGTTCGGTTTGTTTGAGGTGGTTTGTTTGTTTGTTTGGGGTTTCTTTGTTTTGTTGGTTGAGTTGGGTTGGTTTTGTTGGTTTGGGTTTTTTTTTTGTTTTGGGGTTTTTTTCTGTTAGTTTTTTTTGGTTATTTTTATTTTTTTTTTTTACAAGGGCATTATGGTTTTTTGAAAAATATTTTCCTATTGTTCTAACAGGAAACTGAAAACACTCTTTAGAACTATAGAACCCCATTAAAAATTGGGCTAAACTGATTTTTCATTCTAGAAGGAGAAGTGCTGTAGTCATTGCCTTTGCTTTCTGCCTGATTACAGATCACATTGCTCTTCCCTCTCTTGCACTGACCCGTTTCATCTTCTGAAATGACAAAAGAGCCACCTGGCAGCGCAGAGCAGTTCTCCTTCAAACAAATCAACTGAACTTGAGATCAGTTAAGATTCTGGCAGATGTCAGACCAAAAGAGGAAGGCAGACTCATGTGGTTCCAAGCTAAGGCTGAAGGAGATGGCAGAAGTGGCACTGTCACCTTCTGCAGGGAAGAACTGTTAAACATTCTGAGCCATAGCCCATAGATTTCAGCCATGCTATAGAATGAACAGAAAGCAGGCTGCCTTTCCATAAACAACTTCAGCAGCTCCATTTGCAATGTTGTGCTACCATTGTCTCATAGAAGATGACCAAAAGCATGTTTGTTAGGAATTTTTTTTATCCTTTGTCATTCCTGTGTGATTTGTATTGGTCTGTACTTCAGCCACCTATATTTAGACAGCAAAATGCCTACATGAATTGTCTTTGCTGATATAATACCTGGGATTCTGCAATCTAGAGCTACAGCTATTGTATGTTCTGATTACAGAAACAAATTTTAAAAGTAGAAATAAAAATAAATTATCTATAATGTATAGGTCTAGCTGTTGACAAAAATGGTTAGAAATTTTTCAGTGGAGCAGTTATCCAAAGTATAAATTTGCCAAAGTCATTACAAAAGTAAAGGGTTACATTCTGTCAAGTTTTCCCACCTCAGAAAAAAATGCTATCTGGCTGTGAATAAACCTTTATTTCGTAGTACGTATGTCTCAGTCACTGAGGCCAACAGCTTTGGTGCCAGCACAATCCTCAGCAGAACACTCTAGCACAGTGCACAGGGAGTGTCTTGGATTCACATTCGAAATGGACGTGTTCTCTCACAGAAGGCAGATTTCATCAGCCCCTCCCCAACAGGTTCGGAAAGAATTTTCTTGGAGGAAAGTGAAAAAAACCCTGATTATTTAACAAGCAGGGTGCACACAGGCGTGAGAGAATGAATACTGTTAAATAATAAAACCTCTTGCTGTGGAGAAAACCTAGTAGATTCAGAGTCCTTTCTGTGGGTGTGGCTCTGCTCTCTCCAGAGCTGGGGTGGGGCATGGGCCCCTCTGGGCCATGGTGTGGGGGGTCTCCAGGTGATGGTGTTCTGGACAGGAGGAAAGCTGAACAGTTCCAGAAAAAAAGAAGAAGCCACAGTCCCTTGCTTCAGCTAACGAACAATAACCTAGCTAAAAAGCAAGAGAATGCAGCTCTCTTCTCTGCTGCAGAGCCGAGAGCTGGGGAAAAGCAGGAAGGTGCTTCCTCTGCTCTTGAACAGAAACCACGCTGAGGAATTTGCTCGGCTTCCCCCCCTTTCTCTCGGGCTCAGCTTAAAGGCACAGCCTGACGATAGGGAATACAGTATCATACAGTCACCCCAAGACAGGGGCGTTTCCTGAACCAGGAAAACCTCAGGGGAGTGGACAGATGCCAGGAGCCTGCAGCTCACACCATGGCAGCTGACAAGACATGGGCAGGACCAGGAGCAGTGACGTCCATGCCCGCCCAAATATAAAAGAAGCCCCTTGGAGAGAGGTGGTGGCCAAGACTGGATGGGGCTGCTGGGGCAGAGTGGTGTGCAGGAGGGGTGCTGAAGAATCAGATTGACCAGGGAGCAATGGTAATCATCTTGCAGAAGCCACGGCCTCTCTAAACTTTGCACCCACGACAACTGATGCAGTTTTGCAGACATCTCGATGCCAGCTGCAGGGTGTGCCCTGCTCTTACACCAGGACCAGCCAGCAGCCGTTAGCACCCCTGTGGGAGCTGTGCCCAGGTGCAGGACCTCCTCTGGTTAGTGACAGAGCTCCAGAAGGAGGTGAGCAGGTTCAGGAGTATCAGAAAGTCTGAAAGAATGCTACACTACTGGAATCACACCCTCCCTTCCCTGGGACAAGCCAGTCAGGTAGACATGATGTGGAGGATTCCCTATCCTCTCTAGCTGTCAGAACACAGTGCCTTGATGGAGCGGGGGAATGGTGACAGGTTCCTACTTGGCTCAGCAGTTACATCTCCTCCATGACTTTCCTGCCCTTCTGGGTGCCCTTGCATAACAGGTACGAGGCTCTGCAGGTGGAACCAAACAATTGCAAGAATGGTGTTTCATGCGGCTTGCAGGTGTCACTGAGGTTAAGTCAGCCTTATAGTCCACATCAAAACCAATTCCATACATTAAAAAAGGTGGTTTATTGTCATAGAAGACTCTTCCGAGGGGCATAGAAGACCCAGCGTGCCAATTAAACCCACTTCTAAGAGAAGTCTGCTGTCTCTCCGGGGCCTGGGCTAAATATGTGATGAGAAAATTTCCTATCCTGGTATGACCTTCAGCTGATCTATTACTTATTTTTCAGGCAGTTGCAATAAGAGGTCCAAGGACCATCAAGAGAGATGTCAGGGCCTTGGGATAACTCATTAAGGGGTCAGGAATACTCTATCATTGCAGCAGCAGGAAATGATAAAGCAAGAAACAGACAGACCCAACTAATCCATACCTGACTCCATCACTGGTGTCACTGGCAAAATTTAGGGGTTTTTGTTCATGGGTCACTGTACACAACACGAATTCTATGTGCAACAGATGGGGTGCACCTTTCTCAGAGGGGAAAAAGTATCTTCACACAGAAGTTAGCAGGGATCACAAAAGGAGCTTTAAAATGGTTTTGAATGGGGAAAGGGATAAAAACAGGCTCACTGGAGTTAAGTCATGGGGTGGCATGACGATGTTTGAGGGATGATATGCTACCAAGGTCTGTGATTCTGCTGCACAGTGTTTTGCTGCGTGCACTAGAGCACATTTGAAAAATCTCTGCATTAATGCACACAGCATGAGGAAAAAACAAGAGGAGCTAGAAGCTTTGTCCTAGTCACAAAGCTGTGACATTATAGGCATAAGCACAATCTTTTGGCATGAATGCTGTGATTTGGGTACCATGATGGATGGCTTTAGGGTCTTCAAGAGGGATAGGCAGGGTGGGCAATGCTGGGGGGTGGTGCTGTATGAGATACAGGGCATGGATTGTATGGTGCTTGCAGCTGTTAATGACACAGTTGAGAGCATCGGGGTAAGAGGAAGGAAAAAGCAAATAAAGCAGATGTTGTGTAGGAGCCTACTAATGACCACCCAGCCAGGACTATGACACTGATGAATTATTCTACAAGGAACTAAGAGATATCTCTGTATCAGCTGCCCTTATCCTTAGGGGTGATTTTTCAACTTCCAGGACAGTATACAATATTCCCTGAAACTATCATACAGGCAACACAAACAGGTGCAGGAAATTTTTGAAGCATGTTGAAGATTACTTCTTGGTGCAGGTACTAAGGAAGCCAGCTAGGAAAGATGCCCTCCTAGATTTGTTATTTGTAAGCTGAGAGAGACTCATAGGCAAAATGGTGATTACTGGCTGTCTTGGTCACAGTGACCATGTCATAGTTGAGTTTCAAATCGTTAGCAATAGAGGAAAAACAGTCCCTATGGGCTTCTTCCTTTCAATTCCAGAAGGCAAATTCACTGCTGCTGTATATCTAAAAGATGTACTAGAAGCCAAGCACCATATGCAGCCAAATCACTTAATATCCTTTCCAGTCACAAACTATAGGTAGTAATGACCTGCATGTATTCCTTCCATGCAGTGATTTGTATAAATAAAGAGTGAAAAAATTAAGGATTGGAAAAAAAAAAAAAGAAAAAAAAATCTATTTGCATAGAAAAGCTTCATCCAGAGGTTTGCATGCCATCTCACTTGGAAGGAGCAGGTGTGAAAACCTCTCAATACTCAGCAGTAACTATTAGTTTGGTCAAAAACAGCCGAGAAGGAGAGAGCACTTGGTGTGACAAAGTAATACTAATATTTAAAGAGTTGAGGGTAGATCATAATGTGGGAGTGAGAGCATTGGTGCCTCCTCAGGAATCAATAATCTACATAGAAACCTGGAATTTAAATGCATGTAATCCAAGAAAAAAGATGGATAAAAAAGCTATCATCCCTCTAATGCAGGAATCTCTCCTGCAGAGGCTGAGAACATTACTGAGTCTCTAACCGTGCTGGAAAATAAGCTTGTAATCTGGATAGAAAAGGAAAGAAGGATGACTTGAAACTGATCACAGTATAAGTACATTAAGCGTGCTTTTCTTTCAACTCCACTACTTTAATCTTTATAAACCTTTGTAAGTTTTTTGACTACTTTGGAGTAGGTAATTTTCTTCAGAACATCATAGTGGTAAGTGGATACCTTTCCATACATCCAGAAAGGTAAATTTGAGAACTGATAATGCAGAAGTGGAAGACAACTGTTTTTTCCTGTGGGCATCATTGCCTGTGCTTTTTTGGAATACAGTTGGGAGAGTGCATAGATAGGAGAATTTAGAATAACACTGAGGAAATTTCTTAAAATTTTCACCAGCTCAAATCTCTGGCAGTTTGTCATTTCAGATTGTATATATTATAGTTCCTTCACACAATAGAAAGTTGCATGCAAGTCTTTCCTCGTATTCATCCCATAGATTCATTTTCCATGCCCAAGTCAGCCCTCTAAAACATCATGAACATTTTTTTCCTCTCTCTGGCCTAATTAATTTTTTTCATTCTCTTCTGCGTAGTTACATAGCCTCAGAAGGGTTGAACAGTCTGTAAGGTGTCTTTCCTGGGAAATAACAGAATGTGTTTGAAGTTCCTTAGGCAAGCAGGAAATTAAACCTGGATCACCTACTGCCTAGCCTAGTCTCTGACCAATGCACTGCTAAAAAAAAAAAGAAGTGAAAATTTCCCTTGTCGTATTTGAAGAACGATGAGCCAAGTTGTGTTCTTTGGAATAAATTAAAATAGTAGACAACTCCCAGGCCGTATATCCCACATGGAAGATACATCCTTGTGGTGTCTAGAGAGGCATGAGAGATTAGATCCTGATAAATCTCCGGAACTTCTGTATCAACTGACTAAAAACAGCTGAAAAATTATTACTTAGGGAATGTGCAGATACCAGCTGGCTCTCGCTTCTTGTGAAATCCATGCTGAGACATCTAACTCTGTGTTAACACATGATTTAAGTTTCCATCCTGCATATTGGTACCTAAGACTCAGATGTTTGCAGCCCAGGGATCGTTCACTTCTACAAGCGTTCTTTCCTGCCAAGAAAAAAAAAACCCACACCACACCAGTGCTTCACTACACAGATGTGCCATCATTATAAATACATTCAAAAATTATAGAAATACTTGAATATGTAGGGGGAAGAGACACATAACTGCACAGGAGACATAGGTATTATTTATTTAGAGAAAGAAAGGGACTTTTATCAATGGACTTATTTATGTTGCAGGTGAACAAATTTGCAGGCAAACTTCCACAAAAATATTTGTATTTTCCTACTACTGCTTTCAGAGAAACAGTTCAGTGTATGATCTTTGCAAGGGTTAAGCACATCATGATAGAATACAAGATCAATTTCATGCCATATTTGAACTCAGATGCACCCTGAATTTTTAATTGATTCACGGCTAGCTTAATGAAACTAAGTATAATTAGGATGCTTCTGTAACTACGGCTTTGCTATTATGGACACTGGCATTTTTCTATGTTTCTGTGAACAGCTTTGTATAAGAATTATTAATCTTAGTAGTAGAGATATATTATTAGTAAGATACCAAGTTATTGCACAATAAATCTGACAAAATGAGCTGTCGACACATAAGAAAAAGATGTCATTAGCCACAAACATAACACTTAATGGAAGACATTATAATGATAAAAATATAGTCAAATGCTGCATAATTAAGTAATATAATCACTAATTTTAGGAGATGGCTGCTTTAAATGGAAGACAAAGTATATTGAGGAGAGGAAGAGAAACAGAAGAGAGGGAGAAGATTGCTAGGCATAGAAATTAAGACAAGTTAGCTTTCAAATGTTTCCCATTACCATAATAATGAAATTCCACGCAAATGAAGTTCTATAACTGAATAAAAAACCTGCTAAATAAAATGTTTAGTCTTGTTTTTGTATTAGCACTTTTCTTATGTATTATCTCCTTTTAGATGAGAATCTTTAAATGCCATGTCAATGTCTTCATTAACTAATGTTTGGGAAAGTATCACTGACCTTTAAGACCTAGAGTAAGAATTATGCTGTTACATGCTAGTAACTGTACATTGCTAAGTACTAAATTTTCTTCAAATTAATATATATTGCCTTTGCTTCTCCTGTGGAAAGCTATAAATTCTCTTCATTTTGTAAGTTTAATTTTTTTTATTTGCTAACAATACCACTGTATAATTAAATTGAAATACAAGACATTTCTCCACAAATATTTTCATCAATGATCATATCCTCTGTATAGCCCTGATTCCCACTGGATAGTTAAAGTCCTAGTTTCTCATTTGGGTTATTAAAAACCTAAATATTTATATTGTATTTATCTGTTCAACATTTTACAGTATCTTAATTCTAATTCCAAAAAGACAGCATCTGATAAATCTCTGGGTTTCTTGCAGCAATGTCCATTCCAGCCTAAATGAGTGGTTAAGTCTGAATAAAAATCGCACTTTATGAAATTCTCCACAGATGATAATGGAAAGCATACTGCTGTTAAGCCACCTATCTGGGCTATTTCAAAACAAAAGCATTTGTAAGGGAGTTCTGAATTCTCAGACAGTGTTCTGGTAACCCGTTTTATACCAGAAACTTCAACTGTGTGTCAGGATGCAGGAAAGAAGCATTTCCTTTGGTAAGATGATGTTTGCACTGTGGGCACATTTCTTGCTTTCAAGGTCATTTCCCTCACATATTCTCACTCCTCCTTTCTCTGGCTACAATTTGCTTCTGAGACGTATTTTTTTTTTCTTTTCTTTCTTAAACACATTATCCCAGAGACACTATCACTATCACTGATGGGCTTGGCCCTGGCCAGCAATGTATGTGTCTTGGAGCCTGTTGGTGTTGTCTCCACTGGACATAGGAGAATTCTGACAACTTTTCATAGAAGCCACCTCTGTAACTCCCCTGCTACTGAAACCTTGCCAAGGAAACTCAATACACTTCTTTACCATGGTTTTTTATTATGGCCTCATGGCAGCCCCACATTGGTTAGGCCACTACCAGAACAGGCCTTTTGGAATGCATTATTTAGTTCAGATCAGATTTACTCCTTCTAACACTTTACTAAACTTTACTAATAATTCAATAGCCTCACTGACCTCATGTAGGGAAAAAAAGGAAAGCAGACCTTATCAATCAAAAAAAAGTTAATGAACACGTGCCCTACACTTGTATGGAAAAAAGCCAAGTAGAAAAATAGTTTCTATTGTCAGACCATGCATTTATTAAACTGACTCTTAGAAAAAAATTATTACATAATATAGGTAAAACTAGCAAAGGTATTTCCAAGTTTCTAACAGAGAGGATCTTGCTTGTATCTCTTGCTACGTCCTTTGGAGGATAGCATGATCAGCAGAAATGTAAGGCAAACCTAGGCATTTGTAGGTTTTGAAGCTGAGTGAAATTAAGGGAAGGAATCCCATCAATAACAGTCGTATTTCACTATGGCCCAGTGATTCTGAGAAGAAGGTTAAAGAGGAGTTTTCTTGAGTTTTCTCTTTGTATGCTCCAAAGCCATTGGAAAATACCTTTTTTAGTTTTAAAATTGCATCTTAGAATCTGGCCTTTGCATCTCCACTAATATTTACATATGCCTTTGAACACCTCACATTCATTACCCATGGCTGATATATTGTCACTTCCCCATAGAACATTTCCGTTTGAGCACTGCCAAGTGTGCTTACTGTGTCAGTGTCCAGTGAAGCACAAAAATTAGAGAAAAGCTTACCCTTTCCTCTCCTCAGTCTGAATGTCCCTTATTTTCACAGCCGGGAATGCTTTTGAAATTGTTCCCAGGAGGTGACTGTCATTGTGGGTGGGTGGGGTGGCTCACATACATGCTACTACTGTCCCCAGCACTACAGCTCCCTCTGTCCCCCTTCTCCAACAAACTCTGCACTGACAACGTGCCTGCTCTGGCCTACATCTTCCCAAGGAGCTCCAGCTGCTCCCTGAAAATGCATGCCCCCTTCTCTGACTGGATAAGAGTCTGTGGCACCTATCAGGGCATCTCCAGCACTGGTGCCAGGGTTTGCTGGAATCAGTTTCCACTGGATTAGGGAGGTTTGATGTGCCCCTCACTGCCCAGCACAATTTTAATCCTCACCTGTGACATCCAGCTCTTACAAAGTCAAATTCTCACTTATGTAAAACCAGTGCCTGAAGCACAGAAATAGAAATATGTGTTTCAGCTTGGACATAAAAGGTAAATAAATGCATCTGTTAAAGACAAGTAAATGCAGCTTAAGTGAGGGGATCTAGTTAAAAATTAGATGAAGATATCTTGTGATTTCAGCCTATGCATGGCTGAAAAAAAAATGCTATTAGATCTCTGTAACTAAGATGAGAGGGAAGTCTTACATGGTGAATGTAAAATGCCTTTATGTATTTTAAAAACTAATATAAGAATTTCTGTCATGGGCGGTAAAACAAACATAAGATAATGAGATGATAACAGCACATGAACTGACTATCCATAAAGTAAAAATTAGTGATGGCCAAGAAGAAAGAAATAATGACTTGTTACATTCACATAAATCTACACTTAGCTCTCATTTGGTAGTAGAAGCAGGTAGAAATGGGTAATAAACTGATATCAGTCAGTTGAGGACAATCTGTGTGAGTTATTCAATTGCAATCTGCTATAAGCAAATGCTGTGCTTACATAAATGACATTGAAACTAATACTGGTTTCATAGAAGATATTAGGGGAAGGAAAAATAATCACATCTTCTTACTGTCTTGATTGTTCAGAATAGGAAATATTGTGTAGCTCTTGCTGGTGGAGAAGTTCTCTGCAGAAGACAAGAATATATACCAGATACCCAATATATACCAGATTGTCCGGTAAGGTGCTTCTTTCTGGCTGTAGCTGCAAGGGAAGGGTTCTTCTCTTGGACCTACAGCTTTATGATCAGAATAAAGTCCATACTTTCTGGGGATGCCAGTAAGCATGTTTATAACCACATCCCCCTATTGTACTTTAGCAGTATCATGGGAAGGTAAGGGAAAAGAGTGAAGAGAAGCAGTTCTACCAGGTAAACCTCTTCTAAACCTAGGGAAACTCAAGTTCTACTACAGTGTCCCACACCTAACATTTCAATATCAACCCCCAAACCTCACGTGCCCAGTGCAAATTCTATATTTCATTCTGCTCCTCATTAAAAATAACTAGGAGCTCAGAAAACTAGACAGAAAACATTTTGAAGCATCCAGCCAAATTAAGTTCAAGGAAAAATTAAACTACCAAAGGCATGCATCAGAAATGAAAGATGCCCTGCATTGCTGTATTCTAGGCAATGAATTTGTATTGACTGAGTTCAAGATCAGGACATTCTGGTCTCTGTGCTTATAAAATGAAATGCCCATGAAAGTAACTTTCTGTCTTTCCTGCCAAAGTGTGTAACTCTGATCACAGTGAATTTTCCAACAGAGAAAAAGGAGGTAATGCATCTTAGACTGACACTAGGTTCTCCAGTGTAAGAAAGACAGTTTATTTTAAAATATAAATTGAAAGCTGGTTGGCCTCACTGCTTTGCATTGACTTCCAGAATGCACTGACCATTTTCCCAGTGTTGGGCTTTTAATAAGGTGTAAGCATACTGAGTGGACTTCAATAGCAGGCAAATGGACCACATTAAATGAAATTTTAAGAGCTCAAGCTAATGAAACATTAAAAAGTCTCATATTTTAAATGCCATGGCTTTCTAAAACTGTAGCTTTTGATCTGCAGCAAGCACCTTGATTCACAAACAACTTCTGTACCCAGCGCAGGTGCCCCTATTGTCCAGGCGGTGCCGGCGGCTGCAGCGGCCCCAGCGCAGGGCTCGGCTGAGCCCCTCAGCCACGGGCGGGCGGGCGAGAGCCCCGGGGAAAGCCTGGGCAAGGGAGGGCAAAACGCTGCCCGGCAGCCCGGGCTGAGCGAGGGGAACCGTGCGGGAAACAGCCCTGCGAGCCCCGAGGGGAGAGCGGGAGCGGGGACGGAGGGAGGGTCACCAGGCAGGGATGGCCCTGCGGCCAGGGAGGGACCCCGGTGGGACAGGTGGACGTGCCGGAGGGAAGCTGCAACCCATCGAGAGCCCACGCTGGAGCAGGCTTATCCCGAAGGACGGGGAAGGGCCCTGGCTGGAGCTCGGATAGAGCGTGAGGAAGGAGCGGCAGAGAGGAGCTACTATGGACTGACCGCAGCCCCTGCGCTGTTCAGGGGGAGGAGGTAGGGAAGTCAGAAATGTTGGAATGAAGTGGAGCTTGGGAAGAACAGGGATGTAGGGGAGTGGATTGTTTCTGTATATGGCTCCCCCCCGCCCTCCCAGTATCCAAATCTGGCTTTAATCGGCAATAAAGTAAAATAAATTTCTTCAAATCAAGATTGTTTTGCCCATGATGGTAAGTGAGGAGAGATCTCCCAGTCACGTGAGCTTTTTCCTTTCTTATCTCCTCATTTCCTGTTGGAAGAGGAGTGAGAGCAGCTGGGAGGACACCTGGAAACTGGCTAAGGTTTGAACCTGTGTTCAAATAAACAAGACCCTTAAAGCTTATAAACTTCAAATAGATACTCATGTAAACTCACTTTTCATCAAAAGTGCTAATCTGTTTTGAAACTTTTGCACAATCTTCACATTTCTGATTAGTCAGTGAAGAGCCTCAGGGCTCTTACCATGACAACATCAAAAGTTTAGACGGGAGAAAAATGGATGAGGAAATACATCTAGAGTTGAGAAAAGTCAGGATACCACTCTCTTAAAAACAAAATGTATTTATATATGCAGCATTTAAAATATTTTCCTTAAAATTTTACCTTATTTCTTTCTATTGACTTTTGGGGAAAAAACTGTTGGAGTAGCTCAGGCAAGTTTGCATAAACAACTATAAAAACCTTTACTGCAAAAAATGACAGCAAATAACTTTGATAGTGCTTGACATAAAAAAGTAAACTAGGCTGGGGTACATATTCTATTCTGGACCAGCAATACAAAGGTGACCTTTTTAACACCCTTAGGAGAACACCAGACCCTTTATTTTATGTCTTTTCAGTATGTCATGGGTTAGAACAGTTTGGAGTTTTAGTTAAGAAAAAAAAAATTTCCACCAGCCATGGAGGTGATGTTTTTTGCAAGGGGCTGTTGTAACTTCCTCCAGACCTGATAGAGCTAATCAATTGGCTAATTTGAATATTGACAGCTCTGTTAAACCACTTAAGAAACTGGACACACCTCTGTAAGTAGTACATTTTAAAGACGAACAAGCCCAGGAATTGCTCTCTTGCTTCCGGCCCTTGGACAGGTAACTGGGCCTGGCCTCTCCACCTGTGCGGGCCAGGCTGGGCCTGACTGCTCAGCCCTGGTAGGGGCTGGGGCCACAGCCCTGCTCCATCTCGGCCCGGCGGGGCCCAGCCACAGCCCACAGCTCTGTGCAGGCTGGGATGGCCCTCCCTGCCCTCCCTCTCTCTCCGGTTCGGCCACTGAAATGAACTTTACAGCAAGAGCAGCTCCGGCCGCTGCCCGGCAGAGATCATGTGAGCAACAGAGACAGATAAGTTCCAGCTGCAAACTCTGGGTAAGATTAACTCCTTCTGAACTGTAAGTTCCCCAGAAGAGATGAACCCTGCAAACATCGATCCTCTCCCAGGTCAGAGGAAAGGAAAAGCAAAAGGCAAGAGCATGTAAATAGACATCATGACAGTGACACCAAATTCAGTGAAGAAGAAAGAGCTGAAGACCAGAGAGAGGAGATAGAGGAGATGCTTTAAACCTAAAAGCTGAAATTCTTTTGTAAAGCAATGGTGGTAGACTATGATACATTGGAGAACCCCTTGTAATTTTGTGATAAGCATGGGGGGTAGAGCATTCAAACTGTAGCCACGAGCAAAGGTGCCTGTGCTGGAATAAGTAAATGTTGAAGTAGCTCTGATCCACTGAGAAGCCTGAACAGAGAGAAATAGTGATGAAGTGAAGACCCTGGCTCTCAGGGAAGAAGAAGAAGACCTCTGTTCCTAGAGATGAAGATGCACCTAGAGGCAGATGTTTAGAACCTTTGCTCTTGAACAGCTCATCCTTAAAATATTACCCCATTAGCTAAGACTGAACCCTCAAAAACAGCTGTGGGGAAAGCTGTAAGTCCAGGGAAGGGACTTTTCACATGCCAGAAGAAAACCACCCTGGGTGGCTGCTTGTGCTGTGACGTGGAAGCATGAGAAGACTTCTTTCTTGTGGAGAAGCCCCATAGCAGGGGCAAAAGAGACTCCTCTCCCTAAGTGAACTGATGAAAGACTATTATAGAGGTGGTAAACTGACTGAAATAATCCCAGGTTTGTGTCTTTACATTGTAACTCGGAGGAGGGAGGAGGGTGGGGGAAAGAGAAGTGTTCTGAAGGTTTGTTATGACCCTTATTATTCATTTTTCTTTTAGTTCTGTTAATAAACTTCTTTATATTCTTTAAGTTTGAAGCCTGCTTTGCATTCCTCCTAATTCTTATCTCACAGAAGGTAAAAAATGTGAACAAAACCCCTACACAGTGAATGTAGCTTGTTATGACCATTAACTCCTTTAATACACTGAAAAATAAATTAATTTCTTCAGCTCTTATTTTTGAACTCGATTTTCTTGAAAAGCGTGACTGTGCATTAAACAGATATCTCTAACAAGAAAAGCTCTCCCTTTCCTTCCAACACTGATCTGTTACCTGGAATTCTGTAGAACTGAAGATTATAAGAATAAGATTCTTCTGTCCAAATTAATCAGTAATGTATAGTATCTCTAAAAACATTTACATCTCTCCATGGAACATAATCAGAGCCTTGAATAAAATGCTGAGGTGTAGTGGCCTATGCTGTTTCCATGCCCTTTTTTTTCTTTTCCTTTTTTTACATTGTTTGCTTGGGCTTTTTTTTTTTCCTCTTTCTATTTCTTTTTTTCATAAACCCATGCCCTTCTTAAATCCCTCCTTCTGAGTATTTTTTGCTATTGCTCTCGGACATAAGCAAGTTTATCCTACAGCTTGCTGCTCTATTATTTTGGCCTATAATACAAGGACTAAATGAATTTTAAAATGCTTAGTATTGGGCAGAGGCATTTTTCTCATGACATTAGAAACAGGATTTGGCCTTTTTTTCATGCCATATTTGCTTCACAGTAGTACTACTAAAGTAAAGAGGAGGAAGATATTTTAAGTGGTGGAAGCAAAACATCAGACGTCCTTCATTTAATTAATCTTTTTGTTCTGTTTCCATTATTGCAGTACAAACACTGTACACATGGAAGTCTTTCTTTGCACAAAAATGAATTCCAGGCACTACGTCGCACTAAGAATAATAAGTGAAATTATCCAGTTCACAACAAAGCTGGTCTAGCATCCTTGCTAATCTCTCAAGTTAAGGGGAAATATTTTTTCTCTCCACACACTGAAACATGAAATATTTGACCTTTAAAAGCAGTGACAGATGCTTTAAAAGGAGAAAATAGTGGGTGTAATGTGTAAAGTATATTTTGCTGATAGAATTGCTTTTTATATTGTGCAATCTGTCACAATCACATTAAGATGGTTGAAAGAAATCAGTGCAACATTTCTGCTGGAAAATGCTGTTTTGTCAGCATTTGTCACCATGTACAAACGAAAGCAAAGGAAAAAAAGTCAAAATATTCTAAGTGGCATGGGTATTTTTTTTAATTCTTAGGTCATTCTAATAATTAATTAGTTTTAATGTTGAATGCATCTGATAAAATATATTTTGACATTGCTGAAATTATGTACTTAATGTTTTTCTTCCTTAACAAATTACTTTTGAACTTTAGATCTGTTTTAAATGAAACACATTTTAGAATAGATTTTTATTTCTTTAATTTCACAAGTTAAATGTAAGAAAAAATCCATCTAGGGAACTGCCTACTCTTGTTTTGCATTGCTCTGTCTAGGGCAGTTTTCAAGAGTGATAAATTTCGTGTCCTGGGCCTATAAGTTTACAACTTGGAGAGTGTCTCACAAAAGCCAGGTAACTGAAGAGGGGACAGAGGTGTTTTAGAGTTCTCCACCAAGACTAAATAACTGGCTCTGTTTAGAAGAAAGAAAACCAACACATAATGTGAGTCTTTCCATTCTGTGAAATGATTGCAAATGACACTAACAGGTATTTGCAATAAAGGTGATTTAGTTTGCCTGTTAACAGCATTCCAGGATGGACAAGCATAGGAAGGTGTCACCTATAAACAAGTCATCCAAGGTTTGCAACCTGGTAAGTCAAAAATCCAGTTAAATATGCCCGACACTGCTTCAGCATAGGATGGTGAAATAGGTCTTTAAAACTTCCAAAATACTGCACATGTTACTGTAGAAAAAATACTTTTGAATGTGGGAAATCATCCTATTTTCATCTTTCCACTCTCTGGGGTACTTGAAGCCTGACACTGCTACCATCACCCCTATCGTTTGGTGGAGGCAACGAGAGAAACAAATTCAGACATATTTGCTGGTTATGTCAATACCTGAAGGAACTCAGTACAAGTATCTATCTTGATGAATTGTTTCTTTCCATAATTTCTCAATTAAATTGTTTCTTTTAAAAAAGAGAGGTTTTTAAAATTCTAGTTTTAATTCATTTCTATTTTTTTAATTCATTTCTAGTCTGAAATTTAAAATCCATCTTCCTAAGATGTTAGTTGCTTTAATCTGAACTAGAAGTTCTCTTTTACACTTCTCCATGAATTCTTCACTCTCCCTTTCAAGATGCAAGTTGAAAAGATCTGTGAGCCTGTGTTAGTGCTTCTGAAGTTCAGTTGAAGTGAGTGTGCTGCTGGCTCAAATCACTAAGTTTTTATGATCTCACTTTCACCTGATTTCATAAAAGGAGGAAAGCATACAGTTTTCTATCTTAGCTGGATGTGAAACTGTTATTCTTTCACTTTTTTAGGCAGTTTGCAAATGTATAATCTACCAATAGATGTGCATGCACTAGTACATATGTTTGTTTCACCTACTTACAAGTTTCACTGATTTTCACTGTAGAAGGGAGTTTTAATCCCTCTTTCTCATCAGTCTGTCCAGTTTAATAGGGGATATTCAAGACCTAAAAAGTCTATTTCAACTTTTATGAACTACTCTAATACTTTTTAAAAAATATGAGTCAATTTCCATTTGCAGTATGACCTTAAAATATTCTTAGAATCTTCCATGTGTGTTAGAGAAATGTCTCTTTCTTAATGGTTTCTGAAGAAGTAATGTATCTTTTCCTGAAATTGTTTAATTGTTTCAATAAATCATAGAATGATAGCATGGTTTGGGTTGGAAGGGACCTTTAAGATCATCTAGTTCCAACACCCCCACTACAGGCAAGGGCACCTTCCACTAGATCAGGTTCCTAAGGGCCCCATTCAACCTGGCCTGATTTATAAATATTTATAAATACTCATTTAATTCCAATAAATACACAAGCATGAATTTGAAGAGACAAGTAACTTGCAAGTGTAACATCTATCTGATATAGTGAGTCATTCCTAAATAATTTTAAAAGGAAAGCTAAAATGGTGCATTATATCATACTTTTAAAAATCAATAATTACCTTAAAATCACTGAAATTAATGAAAGGCAGTGGTTGAAATGGTTCACATCACCATGACGTGAAAACTATTTTATTCAAGCCTTTTTGTATAAGTGGTCAGTTGATCCCAGGACAAGCAAGCCCCCATGCAATTGCTTTCTCAAGCCCTCTCAGCAAGCTGGGGGAGAGAACAGGAAGGCCAAAATCAATAAGAAGTCATTGTCAAGATGAAAGCAGTTTAATGTTTGAAGGAAAAACAAAGATAAACAAGTGGTGCTGGAGGAGTTACTCACCACCCAAAGTCAAATGCCTACCTCATCCACAAACAATGGCTTATTTGGAAAAACACACCTTGGTTTTCTTGCTGGGTATGATGTATGATATGGCATATCTCTTTGGTTACTTTGGTCACCATCCTGCTTGTATCCTGTCCCAAAATTTTGCCTGCCACCAGCCTACTGGAGTGGGAAACACAAGCAACCTTGATGCTGTGCAAGCACAGGTCAGCAATGCCTAAAACACCAGTGTGTTATCAACACTGTGTTGGTCACACGTCTAAAACCCGACACCATGTGGATTGAAAGGAAGAAAATAACTCCATCCCAGCCAGACTCAATAGAGAATGACTGATCTCCATTACATAGAAACACTGAAAATTTATGCTGTTATAGCTGTCTCTTAGCCCCGTAAAATATTGTGTAAGATTTTTAAATTTGCTTTTTGGGGACGTAACACAGTTTATTTGTGTCCTGCCCAAACAGTCTACTTCACACTGCTCTTAATTTCCTTGGTTTTTTTAGGGACGCTACCCTTATGAAAATAAATCTGTACCATCTGGGTTGACATAAATTGTCTAAGAATAATATTTGAATAAAATCTAATTTAAAAAAAGTAGTGAAATAGAACCAGAACTAGTTTAATCCTGGTTGAAATTTAGCCAGAAAGATGTAAGTGAGAAAGTTATGCATTTTGCTAACATTATAATAGATTGGAAAAGACAAAGGAGTCTTTTCTAGTTTCTATTAACAATGTATCGTTCTTTTTAAAAATAGAAACAACAAAAACAAAAAAGTTCCAAAACATGAATTTTAGAAAAAATATAACTTTGTACGAATTTTAATGTCAGTAGAATGCAAGTACTTGTCAATCACATAGCAATTTGTGATCTATGCTTAGAAATATACACACTATAATGACATATTATTATTTTAGCGCATTATGCCTTCCTCAGTGACTTTTATCTGCCCTTACTTATTTCTACTTTTATTGCTATTTTCAGGATTTCAGGATTTCTTGGATATCCTGGTCCCCTTTGCTAGTATAAGAATGGACAAACAAATGTTTTAATAGTTCAAAGCACCTGGAATCATAATTATTCTTTTAAGGAAAACAGATAATTGGAACCACTTTTAAAGACCCCAAGTTAGAGGAACACAACACACATCTTCAGTAAAAAATTTTCCAAAAGTAAATTTCTCTGTTACTTGAAAAAGGCTTAGAATATTTTCAGAAGGAATTTTAATAAAAACATTTACAAGATGTTAATCTGAGGTAGACATCTATGACAGCAAGTACAGAAGGCCTTCCTTTGTGAAACTGTTTCTGTCCTCTGATAAGCAGTCCCTAGCATCATCACTTTTTGATCATGCCTCAAGTGATTTTTTACAGTCTGAAAACAAATGCCATGTAAATTGGCTTGGGAGACATGATTATACCTGTACCGACTGTTGTCTTGCTCTTGAAACTGACAGTTGTGTGACTTTTCTATTTTTATATGAAAACAGTTTTTTAATTTATGACCTGCCACCTGCACTGTATTTGTAACAAACAATGAAATAATTCAGTGTGCTTTACAAAACACAAAGCATGTTAGCTAGTGCTATTCCTACACATTTAAAGGCACAGAGTCCATAAGAAGTAAAAGCAAAAAATGGGGGGAATTATGAAAGCTGCATTATCAAGTGTGTGCACATCAGCGTAATAAATGTGACTTTCATTCAAAACAGTTATTTTTCCTGACATGTTGCTGTTCCACTAGAAAAAAAAAATAAATAAAAAGAAGTAAAGTTTGGGAAAATCTTTAGTAAGCTTGCTCATCTTTCTTGATAAAGGATGCAATACAAAGCATAGATACATGGTTGTTTCTCTCCTAGCATGAAAACATCTGTTTTAATTCACTGAGGGCACAGATAGAATAGTTAACAACCACTGCACATTGATCAGTTTTATCCCTTACAGGTCCCAACTACCAAGCTGTATGATCTCAGGGAAGTGAATGAAATTCTTGTGGTTTAGAAGCAGGGAGTTTTATTATGTTCTATTTTAATTCCATGAATTCAATTAAGATGAAACGCAATCATTTTGTTGTATTTTTCAGCAAGAAGTTGTAACAGCAGGAAACAGGAGCAAAAGTAATTTTGTGCATCACAGCAATTTTACATAAGTTCTTCCCAGCACTGTGGTTTTTTTTGGGTACATTTGATGCAGAAGTAGTCATGTAGCATATCTGAGCTCTTAAGACCCAGACCTCTCAGAGTGGCCTGGAGCCTCTGCTGACATACCCTCTGACCATTGCTACAGAGGCTGTGCTGAACATCAGATCTGTGTGTTCGATCTCAACTGGAGCTGTGCTGTACAGCTGCATCTGGGCCTGTGTCCTGGAGGCAGCTCAGACCTATGTTACAGGCAGCCTGATCTCCAGCTTTGTCTCCTAGGTGGGCCTTGACCTTACATTGCACGTCTGTCAGTCCTGTCCTTTCCTGATCCATATTTTCTCATTCATCTTCCTAGATTAACCTCAGATCTGAGGCATGAGTTCACCCTGTCTGGGTATACAACCTGAGGGTTGATGGATTCCATCTCCAGCTTGGTCCTCCTTGGGTCCTGTAGGACTGTGCCTGGTTGGTGAAGGTGCTGCCTGATCAGGAACTGGGACTGCCCTTGGCTTCTGGCTTGTCCTTCCTCATGAAGAGGCTCCTGCTGCTCCTAAGATGTAACTCTGGAAAGAGCTGGGTGGCCTGAGCTGAAACAAAGCTTCTGGGAGCACCTGGCAATGGTAGCCAGATCCCCTACTCCTAGACACTGGTGCATTGTCTTGTGAGGTGGGCAGTCACTGGCCATGAACACCATCATCCATGAAATGGGGTCCAGGTGCCTGGGACAATCAAAATGACACACAACTGCAGAACAGGAAAACATAAAAATCAAATGCTTTGCCCTGTGCAGCAGCAAATCCCAGTCAGCTACATGCTGGAGCTGTGGGATGGCAGGAACACAATCTCTCATTGGTCAGGGTTGCCCTCCTTGTCTGCTTCTTCCAAGGATTGAGTTTTTTATGCCTGCTTTGAGCTCAAGTTACAGTTCAAGTGTAACAAATGACCTGAATCTGTAGGAAGAGTTGGAAGTTAGTTAAAATCACCTGATCTGCAGAGGGTCTTTGATACAAGTTTTGTA
Source organism: Machaerirhynchus nigripectus (assembly GCA_013397975.1). NCBI lineage: Eukaryota > Metazoa > Chordata > Aves > Passeriformes > Dicruridae > Machaerirhynchus > Machaerirhynchus nigripectus. The sequence goes on from VZRQ01007203.1 coordinate 88,649, forward strand.
AAATGACCCAGTCAGCAGAATCTAGGTTAAAAGAAAGTTTTTATTATAACTGCTTTGTTGTGTTATTGTTCTGCCAAGGATCCCTAAGCTATCTGCCTGTCTCCATGGTGCTGGGTGACAGCAGTGTGTTTGTGGGTGAATGTGCCAAGAGATTGGTCATGTACCTGAACATAAATGTTGGAATTGATAATGGACTAATGATAAAAGACTAATTTCAGTGCTCTAGTCTTTCAGGTTGTTAAACTAAGGTTGAGAGATCAGCTTCTTGGTTTCAAGGTGGCAGCAACTGTCAAAACTACCTCTATTACTAGACAATAAAATAGTACGCTATGCACTATTTTTCAGCCTCCATCAAGTCCTAATTTCAAGAGTTTGACTTAAGAGTCCTTCTACAACTCTTAGATATTAATAAAAGATGAATATTATTCTTGTTATGATTATTTCTCAAGAATTCTGGGCAGGTTTTTCCCCACAAAATCACAGTTTAATATGTCAATGAAGTTATAAACTAAGTATCTTATAAATCACTGAGCTGTCATTTTGTTGCATTTTCCCTGGAACACCTTGACTGTTTCTCTCATGAAGAACTTTTCTTTCAAATTTAGAATAAGGAATTTAGAATAAGGCAAAATAATTTTTGTGTAGGTTAATTGCTACACTTGAAGTTAAAAATTAGGATAATTTGTGATTTTTTTCTGTTAAGTCATCATTAGTTATTTGCATTATTATACTTTTTGCAGAATTAGGAAATTATGCTGCTCAGAAGATGATTTTTTTCTCACACTGAGGAGCAGTGAGCTCTCTTGCAAAGAAGAAACCATCTCAACTTTTTCAGTTGACAATCTCAAGCAACAGTGCGTATTGGCTTAAAGGAAACAAGGGACATAACAGAGGTAAGATATTAATAGAAAATTCTGTCCCTATCTTTCAAATACAAATGTAGGTTTGCTTTTAGGTTTTGGGATTGTCTGTCATCAGCTTTCTGATAAACCCTGCTATTAGCAATTGGCTTGTATAAACAAATCTACTTAAATTTTCTGAATATTTACTTTCCATAGGACTCCAGCCCAAGTAAACTGTCAAAAATTTACACTGTCATCAACATATATAAGGTGTTGGATATTTCTTAATTTTGTAATAAGTCAGTGAGGTCTCTGAAGTGGCTGATTCTGTGCTAATTACAAAGCAGCTTGCTTAAGGCATGATCCACTAAGTTAAATGGGCTATGGGTGACTAAGGGGAGGTTAAGTAAGTGCACATCAGAACAGAGGTGCTTCATAGACAAGAGAAGTTGCTTGCAGATTTGTATCCATGTGTTTCTTAGCCATAGCTCCACATTTCAATTCTTCACGAGCCAGAGAGCTTTCTGAACCCAAGCTAGAAAGAAATGCAACTGTCACAGCACTTTCAAGTCTGAATACTCTACATCTAAGTTTGAAGCTAACCAAGATCAAACAAAGAGAATATGGAGAAGAGGGCCTGCCTGCCCATACTGAATGTTGGTTACTTAAAGTGGGATTTGATCCTATTCAATTTGCGCTAGTATCTGCAGAATTTGATCCAGCCAGCCCCTTAGGTTGCATGCTGACAACCTTCTTAAAGATATAATTCTTTCTTTACTATTTGAGTCTCTTCCAAAGCCTGCAGTACCTCAGCCTTCGTAAGTGTCTCAGCTCACTCACCTCATCCTCTCACTGCATGTTACCTATCCTGCTGATTTGATTCTCCTTCTGAAAGGTCTTGTTTTGTATTACTGCCAGTGAGCTGCCAGTGAGCTATAGAACTTGAGTGACAAAGGAATTTTTGACATTTTGACCTTTTTGTCTCTACTGTTCCCTATGTTGCTGCTGTGCTCCAAGCTGCATTCCCTACTTGCTTCAGAAATGCTTTTACTCTTGCTCTTGATTCTATAAATATTACAAATTACAGTCTGGTTGTTCTCTTGTCTCTCATTTTTACAGACTTTCTCCAGTCTTCTACTGTTGAACTAAGTGTTCATGGTATCAGTGCCCACTTAGGAATTTCTTTTTTGTGCTTGTGTGTTGTCAAAAAATGACTGCAGACTAACTTACTACCAAGTTATTGCTTTCTTATACTTTACCTCAGTCTGCTATCATTTTTTGGAAAAAAAAATCAACATGCTCCTTCAAGTGAGAAGGTCTATTTGATTCTACTGTTTTTCATTACTTCTACTTTGGAGGCTGCTATAATGCTCTTGTTCCAGAATCTCTTTTTATGTCCCTTTCTTCCACTGTCCCTGAAGTTTCTTGTTTATCCATTTATGGCTCATCCTTTACCTGAATATACTGGCTTGAGCTACATACTGGAAATCCAGAGGAACATGGTGTTATGTTGTAAGTCTTTCAGTGATTTCCTTTGAAAAACTCAAACTTCCCCATTTATTAATGTATTCCTTTCCTTGCTGAGGCTGAAATGACAGATTTTCTACCATCGCGTCTACCTCCTGCCATTTTCACACTATTTGAGTATTTAGTTCAGGGTTTTAAAAGATTTCCATAAAAAACTAGTCAAGCACCAGTGAAAAGCATCACTAGTGACACTTGTGTGAATTAACACCAGTAGCTACCACTAACCAGAAGGTGGTAACAGTTTCTCAGTGTCCAGCAACAAAAGCAGATGCATCTCTGGAAGAAAGCTTTTACCTCAGTAGATGCCTTCTTCCTGAAAATCCCTACAGTTTAAATAGAGTCAGAGCATGTTTGGAATATCATAAAATACAAGGTATTTTAAATGAGTTGGGGAATGGCCCAACACCTACCTACTGAACTTTTTTAGAGACCTTTCTCTCATTAGGAAACTTTTATTTTCCCTAACTGTGTCTGTGACAATTACTGAGAAGTACTCTGTCATAAGCAGCTGCGTGGCTTCTGGCCTTACTGGGTGAGAACAGCTTTTTCATGCCATGACCTCATTGCTTATCAGCATTTCTTGTTGACAGCAGCAGATTCTTCATGCTAAAGGCTACTCAGTGGTCAGTTTCTGAATGTTTCTTTCTTTGCCAGGCAGTTTGGCATAGGCCTGGCCACTTTGAGCTTATCAGATATTACCTTTCAATTGGTCTTTAAAAGTGGTTTGCATGTTTGCCATGTCAAGGTTTTGATTACTAACTGGCTTGACTTTTGCAGTCTGATATACACATTTCAGTGATGATATTTTTCACAAAATCTTCGAAATTTTGAGTGTTATATTAGATACTAAATAATCAGTTTATATTGCATATCATCACAAGTTTTTACTTGCCATTGTCCCAGTCTTCCTTTAGCCAATTTTGATTTGTCTTTAGAGCCATGTCTAAACTTCATGCTTGCATGTCAGCTTTTTGTTTGGTGGGAATCTGGGTGCAGTTTAGCTATAGAAAATATTTTCTTTCCATAAAGATGTGACCCTTTGAATGACACCTCCATTGATCTGGACTGAAGGTAATGGAATCTGCTATCAAAAATTATATCTGTAGAAGTTTCTTTTGTTAGCTGCAGACTTTACTTGTGCAAAACCTTACCAAAATGATCAGTTTTCATTTGTGATTTTGCTTTCAGCATAGAAAATTTCGCACTCAAAGCAGAAGGTTCTTGTTCTAATTTTTACCTCTCACCATTTAGTCTAAAAAATAAATATGCACATTTCAATTACACTGATGATATCTGATAGACTGTGTGACCTACTGTATCCATTTAAATGAGCTTTTGAGGACAAAAGACACTTCTCTTTTTTCTAATTATGAAGAAAGTTTCAAGACTTTCAAGCCTGCCTTTTTTTGCAGGATAAGACTGCGAATTCTGAAGAACCCGTCTTCTCCAGTGCTACCTCTGTTGGAGCAGGGTACCTGTTTGCTGACCAAGTTAATAACAAATATTTGTTAACTGCTCAGTTTTTTCTGAGAGAGAACCCTAGAGGGATCTCCTGGGCCACTTCCACTGAGACCTACAAAAAAGATTCCTTCTTCCTCTGAGAGATCCTAATGTGTTACTCTAATATTAAAGAGAGAGAATGAATGCTGAATTTACTGTCTGCTGAAGTGTTCAATATAAACAGAATTAGCATCTAGATAGCATTTGCACCTTTCTGTCAGTTTATCATGTGTTTATCAGCTTTATCAGCTCCAGGTTTATCAGCTGAAGGGCCAAAATTATTTTTGAAACCAAGTGGATCAATGCTGCTGCTCACATCTTTCATTCTGTTTTTAAAATACACTGAGACAAATTGTAACAGGACAGATAAGGTTAAAGTTGCACAATAGAGAAAGTTACATTATGCAGTGAGGGATTGTATACAGGAAACATGCAAGGAGAGGAGCCAAAAATATGGTAGGGTTTTTCCTCATCCCATTTTCTCGGTAACAAACCACCTTGCAGGTTTTCCTTCTTTTTCTTGGATATCTAAATTTTGTTTGAGTTTAATGTAAGATGGCAGTAGATAGCTGTGAGGTAAATTACTGCATGATATCATGGGGGTTGTTCCGTTTTGTTTTTGTTTTTTTTTCCCTCTCTTCAGACTCTGTTTCCTTCCCTTGCTCACAGTGGTTTTTTTACCTCTGCAGTTGACTGCTTGACATATCCTTTGGCTGCTTTATAAAGAAACAGTGAGAAGTGGTAGATCATGACACTGAAATTCCTTGTGACTGACAGATACTTGACTTCTTTGTGTTGTGTTATTTTAGAATTGTTTGTTCTGTCTGAATAATTCTTCTAGCCCTTCTACCTGAACAAGGTGGTTCACTGGAATACCATTTTTATTAATTGATACTGTGGCAATGGAAACACTCAGAAAAAGATAGTAATGACACTTGCATTATACCTGTCTTCTTGTTTTTATATATGCTGTATCAATTTCATGGCTGCTAACAAGTATACTCTACAGTCTTAAATTTTTGAATGCTTTTTCTTTATGTCAGTTTTTTGGAAGGTAGATAAAAGCAAGTCATTTCAGGCTATAAAAACAGAATCAGTAACATGGAGACAGCAGTCATACACAGATGTCTGTTGTTCAAGAGCTAAGCACGAGATGCACTTCTGGAAGGAGGATGTTTAATGGGTTGAAAACCACACATAGAATACTGTTTTACTGTTTTAAATTTATTACAAGCATTCATCCATTTTCTCACAATACATGAATTTTAAATCAGTACGCCATGTTCATGTTTACTCTGTTACTTTAATTTAGTTACCAGGCCATTCTCATATTCTTGTTTCTTCTTAAGAGTACTAAATGGCACTGCATAATTGGAACACTGCTTGTCTGAAATTTGGAAGTGCACGGGCATCCTCTAAACCGAAAATCTGAAGTTTTGTGGCCTTTCCTTTCCCTTTCCTTTCCTTTCCCTTCCCTTCCCTTCCCTTCCCTTTCCTTTCCTTTCCTTTCCTTTCCTTTCCTTTCCTTTCCTTTCCTTTCCTTTCCTTTCCTTTCCTTTCCTTTCCTTTCCTTTCCTTTCCTTTCCTTTCTTTTCCTTTCTTTTCCTTTTTATATAAAATATTTCAAAACCAGATTTTGTCATTATTAATTTTGTAATTTTTAGGTTTTTTCTGAATCTTGTGCTTAGTTCAGCAAAACTTACTGGCTTCCCAATTTGAAGCATACTTTGCAAAATACCCTTAACGATCTTTAAGGCATTAATTCTCTCTAATCTCATCATTTCAGGTGATTTGGTGGAGAATCCCATACATTTAGAAGGATTCCGTACCTGCTGGAAACCATGAGTTGTGCAGTGGGAAATGGCTAGGCATAATATTTACTTGAAAGAAAGCTAAGACATTTCCAATTTTCTTGTAGTTTAAGAGTTCAGCAGGGCAGAATTATTTTGCTGAGCATAGAAATAGAAGAGATGTACTCTGTGACATTCAAGGGATTTCTTCTCTCATTTTCCTTTTAAGACAGGAAACTAACAAGATTGGCGAGAAGACAGCTGACCTGATGAGGAAAGGCTAGAGTAAAAGAAAAGCTTCAGAGACCAGAAAACTAATGGTGGGACAGCTATATTAAAAGAAAATGGGTGTGATGGTCAAAGATTCAAAAAAATAAATAGCAAGAGTTCTGGAGGAAAGCACCAAGTAGAGCATGTCTGTCAGCACCCACTGATTTCAGAAGGAAAGCAGACAGTGGAGCTCCACAGCACAGTGAGAGAGGCAGATTAGGCAGATTTCAAACCCCAGCTGAAAAAATCCCTGGATGAAAAAAAATATTTTTTTTTTTTAATTTGTCCATCCCAGGTTAATCTGAACACCTTCCTACTGTATGGGAAGCAGCAAAATGGTTAGTTGAGTAGAGGGTGAGTTTTGCTGAAAAAATAAGCAAAAGCACATGGGAAAAGAAGGACCTCTACTAAACCATTTTGAAACTAAAGCACTGTTTGAGGCTGAAAAGAAAGGGACTTAGCCTAAGCATGGGAAAGCTGATCCCTGCCAGCTGTAAACAAGACAGCACATAAAGTAAATCTATGTCCTAAACCATGGGGAGGAATGCAAAAAAATCCTTTATCTTCCATACTTTCAAACCATGAATTTGAGGAACTTTGACTAGATGAAGGAAAAACACATAAATCTGACTGCAGAAAATCAGCCAGACATCCCAAAGATTAGATCAATTAGAGAAAGAAATGCAGTGCTTGAGAGACACAGAAACTGAGAAAATCCTTGTGCATCCTCAAGTGACAGACCCAAAGAAATCTAGGGTGCTAATCAAAGTATTTTAATTCTAGAAAGACTCCCCAGCCCAGAAGGCTGTGTGTGTGAGCAACAGTCCATCTGAATTGTACAACTGACAAAGCAGCACTCAACATGATTCAGCCTGCTGGACACCATGCAGAATATGATATACAAAGATAAGAGTGCTGGGAAGGAAGAAGATAAAGGGTGAGTAGTTTTAATGAGGGGCACCCAGGTGGGCAAAACCAAGTGCCGGATTATTTTGTAGATACAAATCAGTCCTAGCAGTGTGAATCGAATGTGTCTTTGTTCTCACAGGTATTGAATGCTGGAGATGTCACAGTAGAGACTGCTCCCTACTTCAGCCTGCAACTGGAGAGGCAGTCAGAAGGAATCGAGTGAGGTGAAAAAACTTCAAGATACTTCTGAATTTCAGGAATATGAAAGCTAACAAGTTTTCGAGAAGATGAAAACTTATCACTGTGTGGAGAAAACAGGCAAAAGAAGAAAGAGAATCACTGCAGGGATTGTGGCAGACTTTGTACTGAAGGTTATACTTTTTGTGTTATATGGAGTGAGCAATCGGATAATCTCTTTTTTTTGAGATGCATGTTTTGGGGGCTTTGCCTCTTTTACATCACTACACAGCTCTGCAAGATGTTTCCTTGTAGTGAGAAGATAGAAACTGAGTGGCGTAACTGCATGCTGTATTTGCATACAATTAACCTGAGTATTGTGTGCAGTGTTTAATTAAACGATAAAGGCTGAAAAATGGGAAGAAAAGACGCCCCTTGGTTTGTCCAAAGGTGTCACCTTGGGGTGGAGTGAAACTATCTATGGGGAGTCTGTCCCTTGGATTCACTGGGGGTGGGGGTCACTTGCTGTAGAGCTGCAAGAGGGGAAGTAGTAAGAAGCAAAGACTGCTGTCTTTTGGGGATAGTGGGACAATGAATAAAAAGCCAAAGGGGTCACTGTGTGATTTCTGATGCCAGTCAGGAGATCCTGGAAAGCTGTTGTACTACCAGCAAGACTGGAGGAAAAGGCTGATGTGTTTCACTAGAAGGGAAGTAAAAAAATTGTTTTCAATGCCTGTTTTTGTAATCTGTGTCATACCAGAACTAAATTCTATTTATTTGATTGATCTGTTCTTGTTTGAAAGCTGATAAACCTAACTGTAGGGATTCTATGCCTCTTAGTACACTACGTTTTAGAAAGCAAAGAAAGCAGTTTCTGTAAAAGGTGGACCTGGGGTTCACAACACTTTTTACTCAACCTACAAATTTACTAAACTTTGTCCCACAGATGGACTGGAAAACTGAGAACTTTTGTAGCTTCTGGGAAAAAAAAACATCCCTGTCCTGAGTTGCTGGAGTCCAATACTTCCTTAGCAACTTCTTTTAGGTACTCCATGCATGGAGGCTGTAATGTTTAATGTTAAATTTACTTATTTGAAGATGTCTCACATACAGGATTTCTGATTTAGCAGAGTAATGAGAAATATACTAAAACCACAATCCAAATGACAAATACATGTTACACTTAGCAATATGGCAATTGCAGTGTCTTGTTCAATCATAATGTGACTCCCCTATCAACCTCTATAAAACGCTCACCATCACAATACTGGGCATCCATCCTTGTCAGGAAGAAATACATGGTTTGGAGACAGCTCAAGCCCATTGTTTCCTTTGACAAATTTTGCTTATTGTCTAGCTTTTGTACTCTGTGTTGGGATGAATCATCTATTCACCCCACCCCTCCAGGATAGCTCATCTAACTCAGGGAAATATTCACACTCTATGAATGAACTCAAGGAACCAGCAGTTGATTCATTCAGTTGTTGGTAGGTGTTTACCTGAAGCAAAGGCCTCCCTCTGGTCCCCCTTGTGTTGAGATGAAGTCAGCTTATTTGCAAAAGCTGAGTTCAGTCACATCCTGCTTTATTCCTTGAGCTTCATGGACATGGAGCCTTATCCCTTCCCCTCTGAGTCTTCAGTTCATAGGGTTTTATTGTTCAATCATGTGAGATGGCACATGAAGTCAAACTGAAATAGGAAATATTTGTGAACTGTAAAGCAACAAAATGCTTTAGGTCAGCAGAAATTCTTAATTTTGAGAATTTTTGCAAGGGTTCATTTTAGTGCTGAGCTTTTACTGATTGCTTTTAATATACGTTCTGTGAAACTTAAAGTAAAAAGGTCACATAGAAATGTTTGTTTGCTTTATTTTAAGATATGTCAGAACAAGTCACTTAGGTAATTGGCAGACATGTTCCACTGATGCTATATTTTGAACCAGAAATTAAGTCTCTTCTAAAAAATTACTTTGCTTTTGTGCAATCACAAATTTGTTTATAGTTGTCCTATCTTCTACACTGCTGGGAAAAAACCCTAGTCAGCTGCATCTAGCATTAAAATGGTTAGAGAAAAATTTGCTACTGTTACACACAGGAAAAAGTCTTAGGCCAGTTACTTATTCAAAAAGAAACAGCTATTTCTTCTTGTTCGAGAAACAAATGGTAATGATAATTTTAATTTGAGATTATATGTTTTTTATTATGTTACCAAAATATTTTCTTTTAAAGTCAAAAAATGTGATGCAGTCGACTGACACAGGAGACTTTAATTGAAACTGGCGTTCTGGCATCTATCCTCGTTCTAATAAAGTAACTAGGGTCTTAAATCTTATGCTTTTATGCATTACTAAATCATATTTTCCACTGTTAAAGAGTTAGCATGATGAGGAAAAGTAGATCTTCATCTAATCCGAAATGTAGGCAGAACTTGCTTGCTTCAATTTGTAAAATGGCACATAAATAACATTAATGCTGTCACTGTGCCTGTCTCATTTTCTGGGAACCCTTCCATTATATGTAAACATTCCCATGAAAGCAGCAGAGAAAGAGATCCTTGTGATAAAGCAGCTACAGACTGTAGAGAAAGTCATCAAAGGACCCAAACAAAGCACAGATCTTGATGTAGAGAGCACTGATCCACAATACACCTATTCTCTGCTAGGTAAGAAAAAGGGAGTTGTAGAATATTTTACAGACAAGTAGTACTTTTCTGTGCTAGAAAGTGACTTCATCAAAATCAAATTTCCATCAACCTCATAAGCAATTAGAGAAAATGTCAAACTCCTGATAAGATCTAGGGAGTCGGTTGCTATTAGAATGTATGATAAGTAGCATACATGTGAGATGGAAGTTGAATTAATATACTGGAAACCTTTCCTTGATTAATCTGTAGTATATACGTCACATTAATCAAGGAGTCGTTCTACTAAGTTTAATTTTTATAGGTGTTCTACTGTCAGAAGGTTTTATTAATGGGTATGTCCATCCTCAATTATCACAGATGCTCTCAAGGCCAAACTGGAAAGATAATAGATTTTTTTCTCCGTCACTGTAGTTTTTTTGACCTTCTGGCTATACAGGCAGGAACACCCAGTTAAAAAATCCATGGAGAGTAAAGGATGTGGTCTCACTGAAAGAATGGTTTAAAATTTACTTATGGTGTCAACTGGTTCTTAAGCAGCCTCTTTACTGCATTGAGCTGCTGTGTCATACGTTGAATGACTAAATGACTTGCAAGATATGTAAAATTTTTCTGTGAATGCTTTTTACTCTAAAACAGAAAAGAAAGAATTTCTCTAGTAATTTGTATCATGTATTATCATGGAATAATAGAATAGCTTGAGTTGGAAGTGTCCTTAAAGATCATCTAATTCTAATTCCCATGCCATGGCAGCAGAAGGGTGGCAGTAGCCTTTCACTAGACCAGGTTGCTCAGGGCCCCATCCAGCTTGGTTTGGAACACTCTCAGGGATGGGGCATCCATAGCTGCTCTGGGCAAACTGTACCAGTGCCTCACAGTAAAGAACTTCTTTCTAGTACCTAGTCTAAACCTACCCTCATTCAGTTTGAAGCTGTTCCCCCTGTCACTACATGCTCTTGTAAACTGTCCCTTTGGATCTTTCTTGTAGCCTCCCATCAGGTACTGGAAGGTCACAACTAGGTCACCCCAAAGCCTTTTCTTTGCCAGGCTGAGCAACCCTAATTTCCTCAGCCTTTCCTCATAGGTAAGGTGTTCCATCCCTCTAACAACCTTGGTGGTCCTCCTCTGGCCTTGCTCCAACAAGTCAATGTCTTTCCTGTGTTGGGGACCCCAGAGCTGGATGTAAAATTTTTCTTGCTTTACAAAATATGACATTTCCAGCTATTTAGTATGCTCAGTATCATCGTTTCACACTGAAAGGGATATGTACCCTTATGTATGCCCAGTTCGCACGAATACTTAACTGAGCAGTATTTTCAATTTTAGTTTTCATTAGTGGACATGTTGTTAATTACAGAAATGTAGAAAAAATCTGTGCATAAAATATATGTCTCCTTTTGCCTATTCTACTTGTAAGAGTAATTTGCTGCTCTCTCTCAAAGATTGGTGTCAATTTAGCTGCTCAAATGCTAAATTAGTTTTAAATCTCCACTGTCTCTAATGGTTATAGTTTTCATTAGTATTTGAATGACAAATGTCATTTAACAACTACTCATAATGCTCAAAAGAGAACTGCATACCAAAATCTATTTATTCAGATGTGACAACTTGGCACAGTCCAAGAAGACAATCTGTAAAGCATGTGTTTTATTTTCCTGAAGGATTTACTTTTCAGTACGCTTGTCTCAAAATTGAGATGGTTTATGACATTACGGTTTGAAGCCTTGGAAGTAGCTTCTAGTTTCTCAAAATCAAACAGCAGGATTGTGTCATTAAAAAAAATTAAATCTCTGAGAAGTAATTTGTGTAAAAACCCCAACCCCTAAAAAACCCCCAAGCCAAACAAAAAAACCCACTGTAATTTCTGTTCTGCAGTGTTTACATAGTAGTGAAGAAACTAAAGACAAAGGTGCAGCACAGGTGTTTTGCCATGTTTTAGCATTTTGAAAAATCTTTTATTCTGTCAAATCTCATTTTGGAAAGGGCAAATTTCTTAAAAAGAAAAGACTGTATCCCAGCACAGACAAGATAGTATTTAAGTCTCTTTATCTTTTATACTCTTACTGGTGATGCTTTAGAAGCAAGTTTGGTGTAGGTAATAGCACTGCAGATTTTAAGGTGAATACTAGAGAAGCTTAAAGCAAAAGAGCCTTAAGCATGCCTGCAGGGAGATTTATTTTAGCACAGAGAATGAGTACCTTCCACAGTGCTGTATTAAAGTTCACAGTGCTGTAATATCATATGGGACCAAACCAGGAATGGTTTCACTGAAGGCAGCAAGCAAAGTCATAAGTGATATTTGAAGCAGGTCCTTATGTTTTGTCCCAGGATTTGGTTTGATGCATATGTAAACATGCTTATTTTTAAACTTCTTTTGAAAGCTCACCAGGTAAACAGGCTTTTTGCTGATCATAAAAAGGCTACAATCAGGCGGTGTACCCTCTCAAATATAATGGATGTTTCAGGTGAATTCAAGCAAGATCTCCTGTGTGCCCTCACCATGCAATGCTGATCTACTGAACTAGACAAAGAAATAAGTTATTCACATATGCTGTTGCCCAGAGGCAAGCAGGAGAAATGAAAGTAGGGAACCAGCTCTTCAAAGGCTGCCTCCACTGATTGTCAGTTTCATCCATTTCATACCTTGTTTCTGAGCACCACTTCAAAACAAGGCAGGTGAATATAATTGTCTCTTTTAATTTAAAAAGTTTTGAGAATCTACAGAAGCTTGTTTAAAGTGGAACTGAAATTATAATTGTCATAAGACAATAAACTAAAGTTTCATCCATTCATGCATAATGCCTTTGAAAAGGAATGTAACAAATGCATAGTTTGGATCCCCTCCATTCTTCCCTCTTAGTAAGTAGCTCCACGTACCATTGAAATGCTCTTGCTTTGATCCCTTTCTTTGTGGAGGAAAGGAGCCTTAACCTCATATCAGAGAGAATAAAGTTCCTGGATTTAAATATAGACATACATGTTCCTTAGGACCTGCTATTTAGGAAACGTTTTCTATTTTTCTTTCTATATTTACATCAACTGACTTAATAGATGTTAAGACACTCAAAACAGTTTTATAAGACAAAATGTATCAAGACTGAAATGGTATTTACACAAATGATAGAGGTGTCTCTATTCAGCCACTGACTGCATTTTTCAACCCTTTGATCAGACTGGTTCATTTGAAAATTGTAGCTCTTGATCCTGAATAGTAATAAAAAGATAACCCTCAAAACAAACCCTTCTCCAAGGTGTGATTATCCATCTGGCTCACACCAGTTATTTCAAGTTGTTATTGCAGCCCATTTTCTTGGCATTAAAAAAAAAAGAAAATATTAGAGTCACCTCAGCGATACCCCTTAGGGAAATGTTTAAGGAAGAACTAATCCATATTTTAACCTGAAAGTGAAATTCTTACAAAGATATTTTACTCTTGAACATGCGTATTCCAGTAATCACTTGCTCAACGTCACTGTTGTGTCCTTCTGGCCACTGTGTGGAGAACTGTATGTTACAATAATGCTAAAAATATTTTATTATAATAATGGTTTTTAAACAGAAACATTGCTATGATTCATACTCAGGTATTCAATACTACTCACTGAAATGCTAATAAAGTACATTTGTTAATGTATTTTGTTAATATATATCTTCAAAGAGCAACATCAGGGATAAATACAGTTAATGAATACTCTGCCTGTGTTAATAAGTGGAAGCTTACTTGACCAGTGTTGACTTATGCCTGGTCAGAAAACACACATGACATAAGCACAAATCATCCTTTCCAAGGCAGACATTGGTAGTTTTCTCAGGCAAGAGTAATAGTTGTTAGCAAATGCCCAAAATTCATTGTTAAAACCTGTCTGTTGAAAATGTCTATACCAAAACAATGCTGGGTTTTTTCAGGCAGATTTCTTAAGACTCAATATTACGTTCTTTGTTTAAATTATTATCATTTAACAGTGAATAGCAAGATGTCTCCGTAAGCAGATACATTGATTGACTACATTTCAGTGTCGGTGGGAGGTATCTAAACCCACTGTGTTTGTGTACCTCAGCTGAAGCTGATAGCTTTGTTTGGTGTCCATTAAGATAATTCATAGGAAAGAAAATCAGACCAAAACAAAAGTAGTTTTTCAAAAAGTTTGCATTTTTGCTATTATCAACACACTATGGGAAGATGTATCAGCATTTGAGAAAATGTCCGGACCTGATAGAATGCTCCAAGCTACATCGAATAGCTCACTGCTTATAAGAATATTGTTTTTCTGAGTGTTTAAATACGTATTACTTGAAAGAACAAAAAACTCATTAATTTACAGTAATCTGAGACAAACTTTTAATCTAAACAAATATATTCGGTGCCCAACATGACATTTCCACTTTCATTTTTCTTACATATTCAACCTTTCCTTGTTCAACACTTGCCAAACCTAAGACAGGAAATAAAAGTTTTCCTTAAGATCATATTCTCAATAATTGCTTTTTCCAGATGCCATTTCCTTTCAACAAACCTACCCTCTGATAAGAACGGTTTTTCCTTTCACGGCTTTCACATTGCCTGTTCTGTAAAAGAAGCTGGACTCAAGATTTTTTTAATAGTAGGTTTCTGCTGTTTTCTCAAATTCTGTTGTAGGACACATCTTTCCCTTTAATAGAAGACCCAGACAAGTTGAAAGACATAAAGAAGATATGTAAATAAGACAGATTTTTTCATTGAATACACCTGTTTTCTAGACTGCTTGTGCAATGATATACCTTATCCTGATTTCCTTCTTTTTCTGTCCTGAAACACACTGTATTCTGAGGGTAAGATAAAATTGTATAAACAATTCCTTTCATTACCATCTGTTTTCTCCCTCCAGTGAACTCAATATCTAAATTACTTTAATCACTTAAGGAATAGTAGTGGTGTTCTGAAAAGCTATCACAGGAATTAAAAGGATTTTTTTGTTCACTGTACAAATTTTAAAAATGCTCTTTCTACTAATAATGAGCAGTTACAGGAGACAACAATTTCAAATACATGTAAAGGCTTCCATGGGGTAGAAAGTATTAATAAAATCTAATACACTAAAAGTTGAACTCATTAATTATTAAAAAATATCTTTCAACAACTCGTATATGGCAGAAGAGACTTAAATGTAACAACATGTTTACAGTGAATATTTCACTTTCTTAAATTTTGTGTAAAATTCTCAATTGCTTCTTCTGTAACATGTCCCTGGTACACAGGACATGTAAAAAGTTTGTGATGTAGGCTATATGTACTCTATGTACTCTAAACATACCTTTCTGTTCAAATCTTCACTGAGACTAGATTCAGTTTTCTGAGTTTTGCTGCCCCACACTGGGATTACAAGAAACTGCTCAAAAAAAATCTAACTGAAAGGGAAAAAACTGTCAGAAAAGCAAAGTAAAGGTATATGAAAGTCACGCATTTTTGTAAGTTTCCTGCAATTTCTGTAGTTCAACAATATTTCATTTATCCTTAACTGCAGCATAGCCACACCAAGTTTTTGTGTTCTGTGAATTTGTGCTTTTCACCGATTACAAGACCTTCCTTAGTTTCAAGTTTCTCTTCTTTCTTTGGCATTTCCATTTTCTCTTATACAATGAACTCGCCATCGCCATATGATCTTAGATGCCTAACACTTGTATCAGTTTGTTCATTTTATAGGGCCATATTTGACATTGTGCTGTCAACAGAGTTGTCCAAATAATGAAAATATTTCCACAGGACTTTATCCCCAAAAAAGTGATAAATCACTGATAAAGTTATGCCTTAGTCCATATGTGGAGGATCAGGCATAAGTATGTAAACAGGTTTTGTTTCAAATGTTCTGACTGTTGCGAGAGCGAAGTTGCTAATGGAAGAGAGGGTCCTGTGGTGATGGGGCAGCACTGTTCTCAGCCAGCTTCCTCTTCTACCTTGAGGCTTGTGCTCAGTGACCTTACATCAATTCCCTGCTCCCTCTGACTCACTTCGTGGAGGACTCTAAAGGGCTGTCTGTGCATGCACAAACAATGTAAGGCAAATGGTGTGAAAAACCTATTTTACATGCGAGGTGTGCACCAGGACAACTAAAAAAGGAAGTGGATCGATCCTACTCTCTCTCTTCCTCCCCCCACACCAGTTGACCACAAATCTGGACAATCCATACAGCAGGAAAAATGCAGTATCTAAGGACTGGTGGTCTTTCTTCTCTTTCTCTCTTTTCAGTCTTTATTTCTGTCCTCCCTTGCTTTGTCTTGGCAAAGTGCAGCTATAATATTCTACCCTGTACTCTGTACTGAAGTTTGCTGTGAGGATTGGGAGCTTGTCAAAGGGTACTGAAAAGATAAGGAGGTGTTAAGCCAACCTTTTGGAGACTAAATAGTGGGCTGATAGCTGGAGTCAAGGAACT
Organism: Machaerirhynchus nigripectus; assembly: GCA_013397975.1. Taxonomy (NCBI): domain Eukaryota; kingdom Metazoa; phylum Chordata; class Aves; order Passeriformes; family Dicruridae; genus Machaerirhynchus; species Machaerirhynchus nigripectus. The sequence continues at coordinate 104,711 of VZRQ01007203.1, forward strand.
GTACAATAAAGCATAAGAGTTCCCTGACGTGAGGACTGATGTGTTTGTTCACAACTCAACAAGCTTATAACAAACACCACACCTTCTACAAAGCAGGTCCTGGCACTGTATTCCGCTCATGATCATGGTCTCAGTTCTAAGCCCACTTCTGATGTGACCTAAATTGTAACTCAGTCCTTGAATTATTATGAATATGGTAATATTTCTTGACTGTATAAGAGGTTTAAATTTGGAGCCGGAGTTCCAGAAGACTTCTCTTTGGTCAAAGTAAGTGTAGTAGAGGCAATAATAGCAGAGTGCTGAGCCACAGGGCTGGATGTTTTTCTGAACTGTTCTCGCAGGCTCTATTCATTGTCATTGCTCAGAAGTCATGGTTATGGCCCAAAACAACCTGCTTGTGTTCAATCTGAACAGTTGGTTTCATCTGATTAAATCACAGTTTGGGCTAATGATGACAGCTAATTGACTGAAGCAAAATCCAGATAGGACTGATGGACTGGTGCTAACAGAATAAAGAATTAAATCCTTGAAAGTTAAGGGAAGGGTAGCATCTTTTCCTGTAAGTAAGGTTTTGAGATCACAACTTTCAGTCAAGTCTGGCTTTGTCTAATGGGATAGTGGCTGTTACCAGCACAGACAGTGACCAAGATGCACACATCTCCTTAACTAGAGGACTGCAAAATTCTTTCCACTTAGAATTTGGTAATGCTATTGATATGTTTACCTTTGAAATATGAATGTCCTTTATGTAGAGTTTAAATCAATGACAGATGAAAAGTAGATGTTTCCTTATTATGCAGATGTTACACCCTGAATATTGTCAGTTCTCTGTGATGCTTCTACCAAGTGGTAAAATAGGAAGCGTAAGTACTTCCTTATTTGGGAGATTGTCTTTTATGGCATCTTAATTTCAGTATAAAAGTGTTGATTAAAATTAGAGGAAGAATTTTTCTGGTTGTGTGTATCAACACATGCAGGTAACCAAGGGCAACCATCGAACCACAGCCAAAATGCAAAGAGTAGATTTATTTCATTACTTGCTGACAACACCAGGCGGCAGAGACACACAGGGACACAGCCTCCATTTGGCTGAGCTCATGCCAGCAGAAGTGGCAGGGCTGGTGCTGGGGGTGGGGGACATCGCTGCCTGCCTCATTCAAGCAATAGGCTTTGTGTATGTCTGTGAGTGTGTTATCTCTCCACAAGAATTCTACTTCTCAAAGCAGGCCAAGGATTAACAATATTAGGTATAAAAATGGAGATTTCACACACCAGAATTTTTTATCATTCTCAGCTGCAAGGTCAATTGAGTGAAACTATTCCCTCCTCCTCACTAAATCTTCCAGTTTTACCCCTTTCTTCCCAACACTAGTTTTTGTTACAACTTTAAGGTGAGCTTTCTCATCTTAATCTGTTCTGGTTTTGGCTGGGGTACACTTAATTTTCTTCACAGTATGGGATTGAGTCTTAGATTTGTGATGAACATAGTGTTGATACTACAGTCGTGTTTTCATTATTAATGAGCACTGTTTACCATGTCAAGGCCTTTTCTGCTTCTCACACTATCAGCACACAAGGAGTTGGGAGGGGACACAGCTGGGACAGCTGATACAGACTGACCAAACGGATATTCCAGACCATATGATGTTGATTGACCAATAAAAACTGTGGAGAGAAGGCAGAAGTTGGGGGACATGTGAAGTGAGGGTTTTTGCCTTCCCAAACAACCATTATGCATGACGGAGCCCTACATTCCTGGGAATGGCTGAACACCTGTCGCCCATGGGAAGCAGTGAATTAATTCCTTGTTTTGCTTTGCTTCTGTGTGCGGTTTTTATTTTCCCATTAAACCATCTTTATCTGAACCCACAAGTTTTCTACGTTTTACCCTTTTGATTTTTTTCCCCCACTCCACCAGAGGAAAGGATGCAAATGGCTGGGTGGTGGTTATTTGCCATCTGAAGATAAACCACATCACCATCTTTGGTTTAGAAATTGTCTGAATTTGGCTTTTACGAATATATGGAAATATTTAAGAGAGATTTTTTTATCCACTGACATTGCAGAGATAGCAATGATTTCAATTGTTAACTTAAGTTCCTGCCAGACACCTTAATAATCATGTTTCTAATGTCTAGATCAATGAACTAAAACACATGCTCCATTGCACTACTTAAGTAATGTATTCAGTTTTATCTCAGTCAAAAACCTTTTTCCTTCTTCTGTTCATCTCCCTGGTTTACATGATGCAATGACAAGTAATGAAAAGATATATTTATACCAGGCTGCAGCCTCCCTGACACCATATAACTAACACTGCTTTTCGCAGCAGTGCACCCAGGATCAAAAGTGAAGGCAGTTCCATGATACAGACCTTTCACACACTGATGATTTTACATGGGACAAAAGAATAAGATTTGCTTGTCATTAGCACAACATAAAAACATGAAAACAAAATACTGTTCTCTTAAAGTCAGTTGATATCTCACACTACCAAAAAAAAAAAAAATCATGAAGGGAGGAAAAACAAGTAATAATTTTCAAAATAATTTCTTATTCTTTAGTGCAGGAGTTTTGATATCTGCACTAAAAGGCTGTTTCAGACAAGATCTCAGTCTGGTCTCTAGAAAGGAGCATGTTTAATTCTATGTACGAAACAATCGAATTGACAGCAGTAATATTTCCTGTTTTGATATTTTCAGTAATATAAAATCAAATATTAACAGTGAAATGGAAATTATTTTTTAAGTATAGACTTTGTCTTCAAAATTGGGCTAGCATAGGCTTTGATAGTTGTTGGTGGGTCTCTAGGAATACTGAGTAATAAAATAATGCAAAATTAGAAATATTTCAAAATTGCTGTTTGTCGTGTTTTATCAGTGCTTTTCCAGTAGCTATGATTGAAATCATAGAACTCATTCTTATTTTTTATTTTATTTTGGTATGCTACTATTAAACTGGGAATTTCTAAAACTAATTTTGAAATAAGGAAAGATCATTATTAAAATCTTGATTATGGAATCCTACTTAGCATCCCTGGATTTGCTCTGCCATCAGTTCTGTTGTTCTTCAGGAATATATTTTCTTGCCAGATGCAGGTGTCTGAACATTGTTATTGAGCATTTTGAACTTTCCACTCCCTATGTGGGGCTTGATGTTCATTCACAGACTTGGAGGTCAGTTTCTTAGTTGTTTAGGTTATGAAATGACAGGTCCTTGGAGGAGAATGTGCTTGTCCTTCTCGGACATTCCTGGAGACAGCAACTTCTGCAGCACATCCTCCACGGAGTTTGCCTGAAATCTAAGGACTTGGCTGCCAAGAAGCACGTTCAGATTTTGCTTCTTTTTTTGTGTTCTTTCATCCTCCTTCTGTTTCAAACATACCAGAATGAGTGTGTCTCCAGTGTTCATTTTCATTTGTTTCTGTGACAGATGTGACACTCCACTTTCTGAGATAGTCTTCTTCAATGAATATATTTTAAAATAAGAGTTTTAAAATAAATGTCTTTATTATCAGGGACACATCTATATGTGAGTGAACTTGCACAGTCTTAAGCAATATTTTGGTCTTTTAACAAATTTCCTTGGCTTTTAGTTTGGTCTTTTTTGTGCTCCAGAGAAATGATTGTTTGGATGTAGTACAAATGAGTTTATCAGATAAGTTCACTCTTGAGTCTGACAAATTATGTGAATTTATTTAAACTAACATTGCATTTAGTAAGCCTGTGTATTTGCTTTTCATTCATTTGGTAAGAATTTCATTTCTCTATACTAACTGAACAGGGGAGGGAGCAAAAGTACTGTTCTGATTTTCTTCATCATTAATTCACAATGAGCTAATGCATAGGGAAAATCAACTCAAATAGGTTTGCTATTTAGACCCTCTTTGAAAAGAAGCCAAGTTGTTCTTCTTACTCTTCCCTTTCTACAAACCCTCTTCTCACCCCAGTGTCTATTTCTGCTCAGAACTTAGGCATCATCCTTCCTGGAAGGATAAGATGTTTTTTTCAGTTTAAAGAACTTATGACTTATTAGGATACGTATCTCCTTTTATTAATCACAAGAGCAAACCTACCAAATTGGCTATATCATGTCTGTGGTACAAATCTTTGTCCTCATAGCTCACAGTTAAGTTTTGAACGCTCAGCCTTTTCAGTGAAACTCAAACTTTTACAGAATGAAAAAACATCTACACCTCCCAGTCTCTTGCACAAAGTGTTATATTTGGTATTAGGAGTATAACAGTCTAGTCAGGGAAGAGCTGTTACTTGCTTATTGCAAGAATACTATTGTTTAGCTATTGAAGAACTCAACTGGGCTATAAAACAGGAAAAAGACAGGCTAATTGTGCCTGTCCCCTACTGTACATGTAAGGGGGGATAGTTTCATAGGAATTTTTGCCTCCTCGCAAATTGGAATCCTAATTCTCAATTTGTTCCAAATAAATAAAATGGAAAACAAAGCTTAGGGCTTGTACTGTCTGGTACAATGACATAAGCATGCTGATGTATAAGTATTCTACATAAATATGAGAAACATGACCTTGAAAGGGGAAAAGAAAAACTTACATTGCTGCATTTGAATACAAGTGAAGTGCAGTAAACAAGTAAAAAGTCAGAAAATAGAGAACAAGATAAACACAAGTGAAATGGGAAGAATATTTTGCTGAATATAAAAATAAGAATTGTTGGCAAAACTACAAACAAGATAAGCAGCACTGGAAGCCTGTCTGGGAGATGGGTAGGTAAGCAGCATAAAAACATTGTGCATGAGAATGAAGAAAAAAGAAGACAAGCCTGCTTCAGTTCAAACTTCTTTTGCTGAAAAGCTCTCAAGTTTGATCACCTCAACTTCTGCAGTTCAGGCCACCCAAGACAGCATCTGTCACTGCTAACAATACAGCATCAGCTCTGTGGTCTTTGTATCCTCACAGCTAATTTATATTCTAGGTGTCAAAGACAAACAGTTTTGTACAGAAAGTGTTGAAAATGTATAAGAAACAAACATTAGCATGAAGTGTATTGATAATAAATTAATATAGTAATTTTCTGTTGTAAATGTAAAACTGGTAAGATTTATCAGTCTTCTAAAAGCTTCCATCACATGCATCTGTAACTTCATTCCTGTTAAACACAAATATACACCAAAAAAAGTTCTTGCAGAAGTTTTTTAAATAACATGAGATGTCACTAAGATAAACCTTTTAAATCTCATAGCATTTTATTCTTAAAGACTTCTAGCAACTGAGTTGGAGAATAGATGATGCTAGTCACTAAATGAAAGCTAACTTAGAAAGTTTATAACCTGGGAAAATGCTAACATCTTTTGCTTCTGTGAATTGTGCTGGGCACTTAAATACCTCTTCTGACCTGGCAAAATAATGAAGACCATAATTTTGCCGTGTGTTTGTACTGTTTCAAAAAACATGCTGAAATGTTCCACAGTAAGACAATTTCCAGACATCAAGCTGTCACTATCATCACAGTTTTTGACTATATATAGTTGCCTATTACTAACAAGTACAGACAACACAAAGTTTACAGTCTACAATGTTTCCACAAACTTCCTTGGGTGACAGAGATAAAAACTCAGCTATGAGGATATTATTAGGGGGTTTGTGCCTCTCTTTATAACAGGCACTTTCTGGGAGAAGCCACCTCCATTCTGCCAAGTGTGTAAAATAAAAGTCTTTCTTCCTCATTTCTCAGTGTCACTTTTAAACTGCTGGTAAAACGTTGTAGGTTTAAAACTCCAGAGAAGAGCCACAAGGTGTGTCACCACGGCAGGGGATGGTGGCAGTGGTGGTGCTGAGAGTGAGCGAGCAAGAGGGCTGGTACAGGGGTCTTTCTGGAGTTCAATAAAGAAAGCCCAATGACAAATGGACTAATAAGATAACTGCTTTAATAAGAAAGAATGAGAGGAGAAATACAGATAGAAAGTGTTTAATCTCTTCAGATGCTGGGCACCCCACACTGAGGCAGCATCATTTGGAGCCTAAATGGATTTTTCCCACAGTGCTTTGAAGAGCTGGTGCTGTCCATGGAGAGAAACCGATCCTTTTGGTCATCTGAGCCACCCTGAGTAGTATCCTCACAAGGAAACAATCCTGTTTCTAAAGGATGCTCTCATAGGATTTCCTGCTGTACAGTTAGGTAAAGGCAAGGCCAGGCAGGAAGTATAATTGCAGGTTCCAAAAGGGATATGTCTTTAGGCTCCTTGTGTGAAATGAGCTGGCCACGTTTGTCCTGCAGACAAGGACTGTGCACCATCACAGAGTCCAAAGGCGTGCTGGACAGGCAGCACTGCCCAGGCCTGACCCTGCTCAGGTTAACTTTTGTGGATCACTGACTCCTAAAAGTGCAAATGTTTCTCAGTTAGGATCAATGCGCTGGTAGAATAGAATAATGCAAAGGATTGATTTTCATAAAGGTTGAAATTTATTAAAGGAGAAAATTAGAAAGAAAAGGAAGTGTATCTTTAGTACATTTTAACACAAAATACTTCAGTGCATATGTTTTCTCTGTAAAACTGAAATTGCTTTGGACAGAAAACAGTTATTTAAAGATCATGGCCTTGGTGGGAACAGTTCTATACATGAACAGTAGAAGGACTTAAGGTACTTAAGTTTTCACTATTTTGTGTTAGTATGTATCAAGTTGTCTAAAGGGCCTAGTCCTGTAACTGTACTAACAACATGCATAGCACTGGCTTTAGCACAAAACACAAAAGATGATTAAACTGAGAAACAAGGAGAAGAGGAAGCTAATTCAAGAATACCAGCGCTTTTGTTTTCCCTTCGTATTTTTTTTAAGTCTTCAGTCTCCAATATAAACTGTGTGACAATGAATTAATTGGCTTCACCGTGTGTGTCTACTGCAGGTATCTAAGTCGGATGACGAAAAGATTTTTCAGTCCATTTTTCCTTCGGCTTTATCCATTGGATAACATAGGCATTTTTCCTGCTTAATATCCTCTGAATGTTAAAAGTCTTTGCCAGAGGTGTTCAAAAGTGTACCTAGCATTGTGTTTGTCAGACAGGTGTCTTCTGATTGTGTTTCAAACTACATAATGCAAGCCAGCTCTTGAAAGAAAGCTGTATAACTGTGTCAGTTGCAGCTACGCTGTGCTGGAGCTGAAAATCCCAGTGGGGAGGATAAAATGATGAAACAGCTTTTGGAGTGAAGCTGACTTGTGCCTGGCTAGTGTGGAGGTGGACAGAATGATTTTGGCTTTACTTGAGAGTCTTTCTGTGATTTTGCAGTTTCTGAAGTATGCTAGCCCTTCTGCCAGTTTGTTTCCATAGTCTTTCCCACCTCTTTGCTCTTTATTCCCTGCTCCTCATCATGCAATCCTACCTCTTCATTGTACTAGTCTGGAGCTTTCTGGATCCCAGTTGCATGTCCACTTTCTGCTAAATTGTCTTTGAGCACATTACTTTGCTGAATCATCTCACTATTCTGTCTTCCCCTCTGCATCCTATGCTGATGAGTCTTTCCTTTTTGTTATTTACCAAACACTTTGAGTGTTTAGAATGGATAACTTACTTAATTGGCAGTAGCCCCTTTCTTTTCCTTTTTGTGGCCTTAACTTTCTGTCATCTTAATGAATTAAATTTCCTTACAGATGGCTTTGGTAAGGGCACAGGCATAAGCACAAAGTAAGTGGTGGAAGTATACCGTGAGGTATGAGGAATGGAGATGGAGCGGGAGTGTAGCTTACCACTCCCAGGAGCGACAGATCCTCCTGTTTGCTTCACTAGATTTGATGAAACTATGTTCCTCAGAGAGACAAGAGTAACTCCTGCTGATGAATGTCTTGAAAATGTTTGTTCAGGGAATAGAGGTGGACAGTGTAGAATAAGATTCACCGATTAAGTACATCTTGAATGCTGCAACTGAACAAGTTGGGGACAGCTCCTACAATGTTCTGTAAATGTAGGTGGAGGGCATTTCAAGGTAAATGCAGCTCACATTTTTGTGACAATTTTGGCAGCTGCTTAAGTGTATCTGCCATAATTGTCATGCATCTTATCCTTTAAGTAACATGAGCATGTTTGTTGGTGGTCTGCAAAGAGATATATTTCTTACAAGTTCTAATGCTTTTGAGAAAAATTTTAGTGTAAATGCTGTTATTTAGGCATTTAAATTGGTGTCTTGATTTTGAAAGTTTTGAATGCTTATCATATCCCAATTTATCTGCTTTTAGCCTCCCTTAAAATACAGCTGTAGAAAACAATTTTTCACAATCTCTCTATATTTTTGTTAGTACTGGCTCTACAACTTCTCGTGGCGTAGAAGTTATCATCCACTATTTGTTCTATAACACCAGCAATGACTGAAGCTTTCTCTTTGTCTCCAGAGCCTGACAGATTGATTCATTTGAATTGACACAAATATCAGCACATTTTTCACCCTTACTCTATTAATCTCTGCTTCACTTGTCTCAACATCTTGCGAGCTATACTGCTTTCACAGAATGTCTCAATCAGCACTGCTGAAATTGCGAACAGACACTACCACTGATCTTAGGAACTAATACAGTGTGGTGTTGTTGTCAGACCTTGACAAACAAACACTTCCCAGATGCCAAAGGGCCCATAGTGTTTAATGGGATCACTCACTGTGTTGTCCCACTGTCCTTGGCCATAACTCTCTCATGTCTCCAACTGTGCATATTTTTTCTATGCATCAACTAATGCTGTTTGGAGGTGGTTGAATGTCACTGATGATGTATAGGTTTATGCATAGCTTGCAAGGACTTACAGCCCTTCTTAGTAGTAAGGAGTTTTATAAATATGAAATGCTATCAGTGGATGCAGATTTCAGTTTGCCTATACATAAAGCCCAACTATTTTCAACGGATCTGTAAATGTAGCCATTGTATTGCAGATGTTTAAATTAAAGAAAAGGGTAGGCGGGGAAATCTTAGTAAACTAATTTCCATAATACAGAAATAAGCAGTTATTTTGCAATCACATGGTACTCGGTAGATGTAAGAAGGTAATTTTTATGATTTCTCCAATATAATTTTCATGTAAGTTTCTGAGAATAAATAATAATATCATTAAAATAATTACGTTGCTATTATCAAAATAAACATTAAAAACTTCTTTTCTTTCTGATTAAGACTTCTTCTGAAAGGACTAATACAAAAGAAATAATGACAATGCAAAAGAGACACTACCAAAATCTGAAGTGAATCACACAGGAAAAATGAACAACCTAAAAAATAGAGGTGACAAAAATGAACAGGTTCATGTCTGTTTAACTATGTCAGAATGTATTTTTGAATTGCATTATAATCTGAAAATATTTAACTGTTCCAGTGTGTGTGGAATCAAAGACATTCATCTGTGTGTCTTTTTGCAAGAAAATTGTTATTTACATTCACTGTGTAGCTATGTTTTCATTATTCAGTGGTTGTAAAGTTTTCTGATTCTGGGCTGTGTAGAACTTCTCTAAGGCCTGCAAAAATTGCAAGGATGCTTGGCAAGATTTGCCACTGTCGATGTAGATCCACTATTAATATAGAAAAATTGTAAGAACCTATATTGAAACGTAGTATTTAGAGAAATGCACCCTGATCATTTATATTTAGTTGAGCATCTTGGTGAATAATATTTCATCATATACATATGTGATGAAACATATCACATCTAATTGTCAAATCAGAGATCCCTTCTGGTTTTGAACACCCATCCTGCTATATAACCAGTATAAAGTAGGCACATATATAGAGGTTCATATTCTGAAATATTTCTCAAGGGCTTGAATTTTTGTCACCCTTGTTAGCAATGCAAAATTATTTGGCATCTTTCACTATTTGGTTACCCGATGGGGTTGGTGCTCTCCCAGTTTAGCAGACACCATAACTTAAAATGGTGGTAACAAAGCATTGACCAACAGGAGGAGCAGCTGCCCTGCTGTGCCTGTTGCATTTCACCTGTGAGATGTTTGAATACTGTTTAAAGGCTCACTGAGTTTCAAAGACTGTTTCTGACCATCCAAATACCATGAAAGAATAATACTATGACCTATACTATAGGAAACAGGTGGAGGGGAGGGGTTCTTCTGCTCAGCAGTGTTTTAAAACAAATTGGAAAGATAATTTATTCTGTGGGTTTATTTCAAAATTTAAAAAAAAAAAATTTTAAGAAACTTGCACAGATATCGTGCTGTGTAATTACCTTGCCATTCCTGTTGCAGTACATGTATTATGTCCCTTCCTTCACATTATTTCTTTCCCTGAACCAGATTTTTATTACCCATTGTTCCCATTGCTACTTTGTTACTCTGATTCCCTCGTGACTTCTAGGACAAATTTTCTCTTTCCTCTCTGACAGGAGGCTGCCCTGTTTCAGTTTCTGCCAGTGAAAGTATCTTGCACTGTCACAGTCTAACTGTGCATGACATTCTCAAGGTTTGAATCTGTCACTTGAGTCTCGGTAGACTACGCTACTAATTTTAAAACTTGCTGTTTTTTCTTCAGGCAAAGAAATGTTCAGGTAGCTCTTTTTAAAGGTGGATTGTCACTGCACATGGCGGTAGATGTAAAATTAGTAATTATCCTTTAGGAATTAGTCCAGTAAAACAGGGAAAAATCTATACTTTTGTCTGCCCTCACTGGAGGCTTTAAATATGCAGAAAATTGTCTTCATGTTCCTTTTCTGAAGATTTAGTGACTAGGTTTAATTAATCTTTGAATATGAAACTGAAATGAACTCTGAGCCCTCTCAATTCAAACTTCTGTGCTGGTTTTAGGAGGAATAGTGGCACACTAACAGGAAATCTGAGACACAATACTGTTTTGGCAATTGTCAAGCATGCAAACTCATCTGTGAAAGAAGATTTATTTCTGAAGAATGTGAGGCTTGGAAAAATTATAATTCATATTATTGCTCCCTATACATTTTGATTCTCTTGGGCTAATTTCAATGGAATTTGATGGAAGAATAGCTGTACCAATTAAATGAGCTCCTCTAGGTCTTTTAGCAGACGGAAGGAAAAGGAAAGAAATCAGTACCTCCAGTGTAAGTCTAACATAGCCAAACAGCTGGCTAAAACCCAACATCATAGAAATATTGTCAGATATTGGTATGGAATTCAGAGTTGGCTGCTTCTTGCCTAGACTAGATGGGCATTCTGGGTGACAGAGAGGTCATTGAGAGTAGTTCATCAGGGTTTGGAAGTCACAGGGTAACTCAAAAAAGAACCTGGAAATAGTATACATATATGAATATTAAGCCAGATCTCCCCAGGCTTTATTTAGTTCTGCACTCAGTGGAGCAGGAATATGTGATGCAAATTATGTGATACAAATTTGTAGAGAAGCTACTTGATTCCAAGAAAAAATACTGTGTATTTGTTTGGTTTTGGTTTTGTTTTGTTTTGGTTTGGTTTGGTTTCTAATTTTTTTTAAAAACATGTGGGGCTTTTTTTCTTTTAACAGAGAGGCTTTTGGCCATATTAGCAGAAAGTGAGACAAGGCATTTATGAACTGCCACCTAAAGAACTGGTTGGAAATGAGTCTGCTGTGTATACCTTCTTCCTCTGAAATAAGTTTTTGAAATACTGTTAGGTAAAAGGAAAAATCATTCTTTGAAAGTGCAGTAACGGATGAAACTACAAATTTCTCTCACCAGAATACTTAATATTTCTTGTGTTCATGCTGAATATTGTAGGGGTCACCCAGGCCGAGTGGGTTTCAGTAAGACCTCAAATCCTATGGTGGGAGGAAACCCAAGAGGAGATAGATTGATAAGTCACTCATGCTCGTCCCCTCCTACCAGCCTGGGTTGCTCCCCTCCCAGTTTTATGTTGATTTTCTTATGTTTATTCACATTTCCTAGTTAATATGCATGTTTTCCAGAAAGTTCGGTGAAGTTCGATGCTTTATTGGTTCATCTGTTTCGGTTACCATCCCAAAGTTCTGTGATTGGCTATTGTACCCTCAATCCCGCCTCGTTCCCGCATTTCCATTGGTTCTGTGTAGTCTTCCCCCGCTTTTTCCTGGCTCTCAAATATCCTTGGCGAGATGATCAGAACACCTTTTCTGCTCCTGATCCTTTCGGTGACACTCCCTGCTCCAACCCTTGGAATAAAGTGTTGCTGGAACTCAGCCAGGAAGGTCTCCCTCCACTTCTTCGCCTCCTCCTGCGCTACTGCTGACATCCGCACCCGAGCGGAGCCCTTCGGTGGCCCCTGGCGGCAACTGCATCTGTTGGTGCTGTGGCAGGACACGGGCTAACTGCTCGGCCAGCGTCAGAATATAATCATATTTACAAATTTTACTTAGTTTTCATTTCCTGGTTTTCAAGAGGCGAGGAAAAAATTACATTGTGCCAGAAGATAGAAGACTTTTTTTACTGATGCTCTTCAGATTTTCTATATATTTTTCAGCCAATTTCCTTAATCACTCTGGAAAGCAACTAAGTCTGAATTTGTCCACACTTCATGCCTGACTGGCAGTCTTATGTGACTCCAGTATGAACTGGAATCTTGTTTACTAAGTCACAGCTCTGCCACACTTGCTTACAGTCTCCGTGCAAGTAGCCAGACTGAAATGAAGCATAATTTCTCTTAATCAGAAAGAGTTCTAGGTCTAAAGAATTTATTATCATGTCTAAGTGCAAGTAACAAGGAGGACTTTACCTGCATGTGTTTTCAAATAGTATTTTTGAGGGAAATAGATAAGTGTTCCTGCTATTGAAGGAATTAGACATAGTTCTGTTAGCCAGGGTTGCATTAAAGGTACAGAAATTTGGCAGAAGATAAACCTGCTTGCATTCCAGCTGCTCCTCAGAGATCAGAGGTGCTTATTGCTTCTGGACTTAGTTTCTGATTTCACCTTGTATTCTTAGGGATATGAAAGTTAATATGTTAATGGGGCTTAATGAGAGTCTTGGTGACTTTGGTCAAAATTTACAGTTGATACAAATGTAAAATAAATACTTTTGTCATCCTCCACTCGCCAGTGTGGCCATAAAGGCTGTCTGACCTTCACCAGAGAGTCTTTGCAGCCATCCTTATCTCCTGGCAGGACCAGATTCACAACAAGACTTGTTATGCATGGCAAAGGAGGAGTGAGTCTCATGGCTCATCATCGGATTGTGAGGCCTCTGCTTCACCCCAGGCACCCTTCAGGTGTCAGCTTTGCTTGAGCAGGTGCAAGATCAGCAAGAGGCCCAGCTTCTATTTTGTTCAACCAGCCTCAACAGTTCTTGGCAACTCTGTAGTAAGTCTGACAGTTTATCACAACTATAAACACTTATGCTGATATTTTCTTATGGAAACTGATAAGCATCATTAAGGAGTTAATTTATGTTAGAAGGGGGGAGGGATAAAGTAAATTAATTTCTCCTAACTGACATGAAGCACTAGCTTAATGCAATAGGCCTAGAGCCAATATGAGCTTTTGACTGCTTTCTTCATTTAATAGCACAGAATCACGGAACCACAGAATGGGTCAGGCTGGAACGGACCAAAGTGGGTCATCTGCTCCAACCTCCCAGCTCAAGCAGGGTCATCCTAGAGCACATGGCACAGGATGGTTCTTGAATATCTGTAGTGAGGGAGTCTCCAGAACCTCCAGATTATAACAGATCTTGGCAATCTGTTATAATGCATGGACATAACAGAGGGTTTGTAGAACATAGGTTGCATATAAAATATTTTTAAAATATTCTATTCTCTACTTAATATTTCTGCTTATTATAATTTTACTGTGATTTGCTGTAAATGAATTAAAATGCTTGGGTGCTTGATATATTGCTGAATAGCTAACCTACTATGATCTTATAAAAAAAGTCATTAAGCATTGCAGTGAATTATGTCTGAGTAACCTGTCAAATCCTAAATTATTGATGCTTTCTATCAGGGTCTGAAAAATACTGCTACTAATCCTGCCGTCTGCATGAATAGAAACCCAGATCAGATGAGTAGGAGGGCTGGGCAGAAGCATAGCTTGAGATGCTGGTTTCTTAAATTCAGTGAAAGGGGCAAGACAGGGAGCCAGAAAGATTGGGGTGTATCTCCTGGAAAGCCAAAGAAGGGGATATTCTTTAACAGTTGTTTTCATAGTATTAAGAAAATGGCCCAAGAACTGTAGCACTTAACCTAGGTGAGATAATGTGGGCGAATAGAAAAAAGCACACAATGCTAATACAACAAAGCTCTTTTCCACAGAAGAAATAGAAATTTATCTGTTCTTATTAATAAACAACTTCTATAAAACACCAACTCATGTAGTGCCATATTAATACAACGCTACATCCCATTGATTTTGTGTGGAGAGGCAAAATACTTACTATGCAGTTTTTGAGTAGATTATGGAAACATATTCCAAAATTACTACTCAGAAGGCTGGAAGCTTCTCTTACAGAAAATAGTTAGCAGTAGTATTAATGTTGTTTAAAAATAAAAATCAGTAGCTCTATAATGAATAAAATGTAATTTCACCTTTTAAAATCAGATTAAAAACCTGAACTATAGTAGATAAGTAATGAGAATTTGTAAAAGGGAACTAATCTTCTCAAAGTAATTCTGAGAAGTATATTGCATTAAAGACTTTGAGTTAATTTCTTATACTCTGCCTCTAATAACAGGAACATGACAATATTTCATGTTTTACCCTGGACTAGTATGATTTGGTGATTATCTGGAAAAAAATGTTCTAATTTAGAGAAGTACTTAAGTATATTCCTAAGCTTCTGGTACTTAATATAAAACTAGGAATTTAGACATTTGAGCCATCCAGCATGCCATGTAATAAGTAGACTACATGCTCAGAAATGCTGCTTTGTAGATGTCTATAAATATTTTATTAAAATAAAATGGAATCAATTTTTGGCATCAAAATCTTTAAACAAGGCAAGCCTTCTGGAAAGACATGACCCTTCAGGATTCAATAAAGCATCAGTTGCTGCATCTGTACTTACACCTGTAAGTAGTTTTGCTCAAAGGAATTTTCTGTTTGTAAAACTTCTATTTCAGAAATGTTTATATCTTTATATATTTACAGTGTTAGAAAAGGAATTTCTCTTATTATTTATTTTCTGTTGCCCTTGGAATATTCCAAGATCACTTAAATTCTCCTTTCTGTAATATTGGATTTGGACTTTTTGTCTGTATCATATGCAGTATATATCTAACTTGAATTGGTTTCTGATGATGTCAAGATGATTGTCATTAGTGTGACTTCATCTCCTCCTTTTCTGTATATTCCTTACCTTCTATTCTCTATGTTTCTTACTTTTTTTTAACTTTATATTTCTTACTTTCTATTCTTGCTTTCTTATGTATATTTCTTACTTTCTAGTCTCCTTTTCTCAGATAATAATAGTGCAGGCCAGCAGTTACTGGGTAGGAACGTGCAAGGAACTTGGGCAGTAAGAGCACTGAGGGAAAGATGAGGGAATGGAAAACATTATATGTGGTTAATAGATGAATGGAGCAATTTAGTTCTGTGAGAGAGTGGTTCAGAGATAGTTAAAAAGCAACAGAATGTGTGGATAAATACGCTTCATGTACCTACATGGAAGAGTAGCAAAGTGTAATAAGACCGTGGTGGTAGAGGAGCAAGAGAGAGGGAAGCCTCTCTCTTCAATGAATGTGTGTTACATTCATTGAAAGTGACATTTCAAAATGCAACTTGATGAATTGCAAACTGAAGATGATTATTACATGAGCTAGGAAAATATTTTAAAAGAACATAATGCATTTTGAGGCCAAGTGCATACTACTGAACCAGTCATAATAAAAGTAGTATAGTGGTTGCTGGCAGAGAGTAATTTATTAAAATAAAAAAAGAGATCAGAGATCAGTGGATGCCCACAGTATGTTTTACTTTTCAAGCTAACCATGTGGAAAATCTCACCTACCTATAAAGATGGTTTAAATTATTTTTTAATGTGTATACAACAAACTGCAAGCTTGGAAGGGCCAGGAACTTTGATTTAAATGATAGATGTAAAAATCTGATGCTCAGCTACCACTTTTATACAAAATAAAATTAATCTTTAATTCTAGGCACTTTTAATATCTTTTGTCTGAGCTGTTTATAACAAGCAGTGAAGTCATGATGACTACTGAAAAATCATTAGAAGTATGTGGCTTGTTCCTTAGTTTGGTATTATTTCTAGAGGAAAAAATGAGATGTTTGGAAAGATGTAGTTCCCTGAAATAAATTAATAAATTTTATTCTTATTTCCAGTAAAAATAAAATTTTGGAAGATTTGTACAAGAAATTAATTGTAAAAAAAAAAAGTTCATTTGTGTGGATAGTCTAAAAATATTCATGAAATACTAAATCTCTTTTATATTTTCCTCCTTCTTTCATTTAAAATGTTATGTTTTGAAGGGACTTTCACTAGTCCTTCCTCCCTACCTTGTTTCCTTCATTTCAGCTCTGGAACTTGAAGAATTGTTTGGATCACACATTTACTTTTTGCTCCATACCTTTGCTCCAGGATGTGATGCTTATGGAAACACACCAATTACCATGAAACACTTCACAGAGTCACTGGAATTGACAGCACTGATGCTAGGGAGCATATTGAAAATGACAGTCATTGACACAGAACTGGAGGGTTTCTGTACATTACAATAAAATGTTATATTGGGAGATATTGTCAAGTGCTTCCACCACAACATTTGTGCTTTTTCATTTTTATTGTGTTTGAATAGCCTCTCCAGTGTCTGTGAGTACTGCATTAGGGCATTCTGTTAGAAAATATGTGTAGTGACTGAAATTGGAAAGGAAACTCTCAATAGAGCAGTGTAGTTTTTTTAACAACAGGCAGTGACATAAAAAATGGCTGAATACGAGACTTGATAAATTTTTATCCTCTGTCTCTTCTATGAGCTGAAGGATCAAAGCTGTCATAATACTTAGAATAATTAACTGAAATAAGTTGTGACTATTTAAAGAAAATAATGTGCATTGCTACTGAATATTAATGTTACTGTGGCTAACCGTTCAAGAAAGGAAAGAAATTCAAATGTTGTTTGCCAACAAAATCATTACCGAAAAATAAATTCTGACATATTTATTTTGGTTTTCTTAACGTCCTGCTCTGACTCTGGAATGTAATGATCTGGTGCAATTCCATGCTGAGGCTGATGGTACATCAGAGCAACACTCCACAGTTTTTTCAATAACTTTTGATGCAGAGTGGTCTGCAAAAATTTTCAGGAGAGAAAATATTCCTTCAGGGCAAAAGACTTGGAATCATTGACTTTAAATGAAGGTAATCTGCAAAAGACTGACTGCATCATTTGCACTCAGTTGTGCTATTGATTTCAAACAGACCATGCTTGCTTTTCCTACTACATGAGTTAGCAGTGTTTGACTGACCTTGCTCAAACATGTAAGGGTTGTGTGAAATTTTTACTCCTTTATTTTTTTTTTCCTGAATGCACAGTGATTTTTTGGTTCTATGCCTTCTACTTAAACAGTGTTTTAAAATGAAAGGTGAACTAGTACCATGTCTTTCCAGCTAGTTACATTAATGCTTGTCAGAGTAATAATCAGGGTTATGTATTAGATTTCCCCCCCATTTTAAAGTCTATAATCATAGAATTATGGAATAGTTTGGGTTGACAGAGACCTTTAAAGGTCATTCAGTCCAACCCCCCTTGCAATGAGAAAGGACATCTTCAACTTAATCAGGGTGCTAAAATTGTTGTCCAGTCTGACCTTGAATGTTTCTAGGGATGGAACATCTACCACCACTCTGGGCACCTCTTCCACAGTTTCACCACACTCATCACAAAAATTTTCATCTTTATATTTAGTCTGAATATACTTTCTTTTAGACTAAGCCCATTACACATTGTCCTATGGCAGCAGGACCTGCTAAAAGGCTAGTATTTGCTTGACAAAGAAACAGCTTAGTGTAGTGAGAGCTTTACTTTTTGTAACATGTTGCTGTGTGGGTTTTTTCAAGCAAAGGATGTTGTCATGGGCAATGGAGCAGAAGAATGGGCTGCTTCTCTTTCTTTTTCCCTTCCTCCTCACTTTTAATTAAAAAATCAGAAAAAAAGAAGTTGTAGCAGTTGCATTTGGCGCTCATTTGCCTCTGTTAAGGAGGGTGCTCTGATGGACCTAATGGGCTCTACAATTTTGCCAAGTCAGTAACTTCTGAAATATGAGGTCATTTGAGTTAATATTTATAAACGTAAATGCGATGCTTTAACAACAGCGCATAAAAAACTAATGGATCACACACTGCATCAAGTATTGTTGTGCCAATATAATCCATTGCCATAAAGGCAAATTATTGCTGCAGGAGCACAGAAGCACCACTGTTTCAGGTGGTACTGTATACCTGACGTGTCAAAACAACAGTGGCAATGCATCAGATCGAGAGAAGTATAAAATGCCCAGACAAAACCGAGATTCAGAAAGGGAGGAGAAAACACTATTTGTGAAATTTAGCAATGGCAGACAGTACAATGCAGAGTTAAAAGAAATGTCAGTCAAGACTGTGAAGCTGCAGTTTGGAAAGAAATCTGAAGCATAAGAGCGTCTAGTGTTAAACTTGTAAAAAGATCTTCGTCATAGTCTAACATGTTAAATTGTTCACAGCCTGAAAAATGTGCATATCTGTATGCTGAAACTCATCATGCTTTGTGTCTTCTCATGTAAACTTCTTAAAAGTCTGAGGAAAATAGGCTGAGTTTTTTTGTTTGTGAGAAGAAATTTGCTTGACAGAGTAATACAAGTATGGTTGTTAGAACCTTGGCCCACTCTCATTTAGTAACAGAAGATTTTTTAAAATTTAAATATTTTTACTATTTTTTCTAATTTAAATATATCCTGGAAATTAATTTGACTAAGTTAATGTCTCTGTTTTTAAACAATTTTAAAGTAATGGACATACAGTATGCTTGGAAGGAGCAGGATACATGCATGGAAATTGTGAGTTTGTGAAAAATCTGTTTCAGATAATTTTTCAAAAGTTGGCAGGATTTGTGAAGTAGTTCTTCCACACTGCTAAGAAAGTTTAAAGCCTTGGATGGAATACTGAGTTGGTTTTAGACTCTGCACTTTGAGGAAGGTATAAATAAAGGGTCCCAGGGAGATCAAAGAGAATAATCAGAATTCTTGAAAATATGGCATCATTACAAAATATGAAATAAAACGGGACTAGATAGAGAAGCCCAGGCAGGGAGGACAAGAGAGGAAGAGAGGGCAGCATTATGAATTGAGAGCTTAATTCTGGTTTTGGATGCCTGTTTTGCTGCCAGCAGGCAAAGAAAGAAAGTAAAGTAGATCATTGGTACCCATGTACAAGGACTAGTGAAATTAACACCATCAAGAAAGGTTCACATTAGACACAAACAAACAGAATTTTCTAATGGCAATTACATAGCTATACTGACCCTTAACATTTTAGGGGTTTTAGAACATCCATCACCATAAACTGCTTTCTCTGAGACAGGCCAACATTCATTGGAAATAATGTTGATTAGAAGATGGTCCTTTGTCAGAGGGGAGAGAGGATAAGACATGGTTAGAATCTGACAGCTGTGGATGTAATAATGTTACAGGGAGGAAAAAAGGCTTTGTGACTGCCCAAAGTGTGTGTTTCCTAGACTGCTGACAGCTGAGAAGAAAACAATCAAATGAAACTGTGTATTTGGGACCTTTTTCTAATGACATTTTTAAAAAATTATGAAAACATTGGAAACCATGGCTTGTAAAAGATATGTCAGTGGTCTGTATTTGGGTTCTCCAGGCTTCCTTGCTAAAAAAGGTTATGGCTGGATGAGTTTTTGTAAACAGTGAGGCAAATAGATATCTTTGTGTAGTGGGTCAAAGAAGTCTATCCCTTCCTTTCAATATGTTCTTAACTGAATTGCAGCACACAGACGTGAGATTATAACCCAATAATATTTGGTTGTTTTGGTGTTTTTTTTGGTTGGTTTGGGTTTTTCTGTGTGTTTATTATTCTGTTTATTTGGTTAGGGTTTTTTTTTCCTCTTTTGTAGATGAAACCAACAGGTAATGGGTACATAGGAAGCTTTATTAAAGGTAATGTTTTTGTTACATGAATTTATATTGAAGACTATCTCATATATCAACTTGCCCACAAAAATTCTGTAGATTTGGAACCATAATTTTTATTTTTCTGTATGACTATTATATGTAAAATATAAATAACAATTTTATTAATTTAAACAACATAATATTTTGAAGAATGGGATTGTGGCTTTTTCTGCTGTTCTTCATTAAAGAAAACATAACAAGGATGAGCTAAAGATAGGGCTTGGGGCATAGTTATGTCAAAAGGATTGAGTCTGAGTTGTTTGGCACTTTTTGTAAACAAGCCAGTTGAAATATGTGGTAGCTAGGACTTAATATGTGAAAGTGGCAAATCTAATTACAAGCTGATTTAGAAAATGTCAGTGAAGGAAAATAACACTACTATTTACATAATTTGCTGGTTTTAGGGTTCTTTTTTTATCATTTTTATACTTTATTATGGAGAAAGGGAATAAGATGATGTTCTTTGAAATGAAATCTCATTTATGTTTTTCATGCAACATTTTTATAAATGAGCTGAATCATTCTAGGTCCTGATTTTACCCTCCTGTGATCCATTCCACATAAGGCTTCTCACCACTTTGTCACACATTAGTGGCAAAAGAGGCCCATAAATATGTGTGATTTTTTTTAATGTTTGCAGATAAACTGTAGGGTAAATTTATGTTTGTTGGCTGTAGGTATGACAATACTTTCCCTGACCTCACTAAGCGTATATTAAACTAAGATTTTATTCAGTCTATAAGCACCAATTGCGATGTGGATGCTCATGCACTTGATAAGACCATAAAAATCTTAGTTAGGTGCTTAAGACTTTTTTATGTTTTACCTAATAACTAGAAAGACTTTGGTTTTGGGGAAAGAAGGCAGTGAGCTTAATATGCACTTCTTTCTTCTGACAAACAGCAGCCTATAGGTAATCAAGCAGAGCTATTGCAAAAGTTATTTCAAGTGTGGTCCTACCAACCACAAGAGAAAAAGAAAACAATTATAAAACACCTTTCCTTCTCCTTCCCAGAGCTCTTTCAGATGCCTCTACTTTCAACTTCCTAGTCTCAGTTTCCCTTTTTTGCACCATGCATTGCACTCATTCTGTCCCAGTCCCTTCAGCGAAGTGACAGGCTGGGACATGGGTGTAATACTGTGTCTGCCACTCCCAGACTACTAGTTTTGCTCTTCCAGTCCTTGCTGCTGCTTCATTTGCCTCTGCCCTGGCGTGGTCTACAATCCTGCCCAGGACTTCCCTTTTGGCCATGCCTAAAGTCACCGGCAGGCCCAGTGGGCTGCATCTCCTTTATCGCAGTACACCTTTGGAGTCTCTCACAATGTCCTGTAAACATACTGCAGCTGCCCAAGCAACTTCAGTCTACTATCCCCTTATTTCTTATTCCTTCCATGGGTATATTTCATCCTTGCAGACTTGCGTGACCTGTTGGCTTGTTTTTCCAGCCTGTCTTGGTCACTGTGCAATATTCCTTCTTTTAAGCATGTGCCTCTTCCTCTACACGCATATCATCTACAAATGTGACAACAGTGCACCCCATGGCCTCCTCCCAGGACAGACCTCTGTGGCACTCCACTTCTTGCTAACCTCCGGGTGTAGTACAACCCATTAATCACTGTCACTGTTGGGGCGGCCACCACACACATGGACAATGCCCTGGACAAGGGCATAAAGCATTGTATTTCATAAAAGCAGCGTACTTATAGACTTCTGTGTGTTATCATTTGTGTTACAAATTCATTGGCTACTAAATTGCAACAATGGATTTGTTGGCTATCATTTAACTACAATATAATACTGTTGGTTACCTACATCATAAACATTCAAGCATTCAGAAAAATAACACGTGCAGATTTATTGCTGTTTTTCTGCTTCTCTTGTTTGGATTCCGTACTTCTGTTGATACTACATTTTCCTGTGTAAAGCTGATTATTTTCTTCTCATGGGTTTTTCTCACAAATAGAAGCTAACCATGCCCAAATCAAGATCTGTGAAGCCTTCAGACCAGCTGTCGGCCTCAACAAACCACTGTCCTCTGAACCCGATTGTCCCAACCACATTTTATTGATCATGCTGTCCACACATCCGGGTCATAATATCCCTCCTTGTGTCCACTGTCCTGAAATCACCTGCTACATTTAGCTACAGACCCATATTTCCCTTGTTCAGCCTTTGAACACTGGTATAGTGGTAGAAGCTCTTCTTGTTGCCCCTGATGTCCTCAATTTCTTCTTTTATAGTGAGGAATAAAATTCCGTGTGGAAATTTGGTTCAATGAATGACGTTTTGTCCTCGACATAGAAATACATGGAATGAAAGGATATGTTATATTTGGAGGCACTGAGCAAAGCTATTCAACAATAGCAGTATGATTGTTCCTATAACTGCATTCATAGTGAGAAATACATCTGTTGTCATCATTTAAGTGCTACAAGCAATAAATTTTCCCCTCAGAAAACTTTATAGGAGCAATTAAACTTTTATTTATGAACCCATTAGTGTTACATGGGTGAGAAAAAGCAGGTTTTGTGCTATATTTCACATAGTTAGATAGCTGTTGAGACTATATTCCTTTTCATTCAAAATTGAGTAGATGCACAAGTGATTGAGAAAAGGTGTTTTCTGTAGGCTTTCTTTTTTGATATCAGCTTCTAAAGCTGAGTGATAACTTAGGAGCAACACATGAATTGATTGAAAATTCAGATTATGACAAAAAAGATTTCTTGACAAAACCTGACAATTCAGCTTACTTTTCAGTCATGTTTATTTTTTTCAATATTATCGGGTTGATATTACCTTTTCGTCCCCCTTCTTTCTTAAAGCCCTTTTTCCTCCTCCCCTGGTCCCCAAGTTAATGTTTTTTCTGAACTTGGGGTGGAAAGTCTCAAGATGTGATTTCTTGTAATTTCTAAAGAAAATTTAAAAATTTTTATTTCTTCTCCCACTCCTCTGCTTTTTTGCCTTTTGTATCTATTTCTCTCCAATCTGTTGCTATATTACTTCACTTTTAATTCATATACAAACCGGTAATGTTTCACCCATCTTAAAAGTTGCTTTATTGGTCAGTATTTGAAGCATTGAATGTTGTGTAATTATAGAAAATAAAGTGCTTAATGAGTTTTACATTCTATCCTTTAACAAATTCTTAAGACTTCCTAAATACACTTTTTAGGAAGTATACTTGTATATTGGCTGTGCTAGGGGAAGATTTTTCTTAAGCAAATACTGCTTTGGCTTTGGAAACAGGAGGCACAACTTCAGTTCTTACTGAAAATGACCTAGAATTTTGAGCACTAATTTATCAGTTTATAAAGTATCCTTCAGAGCAGTGGTTTTTTCTGTGTTGAAGTTACTAAAATACTTTAGCCATTCATGGCAGTATCAATAAACACTCTCTGTATGTCTTCTGATAGGAGTCTTTTGAGGGTACAAGCTTTTTATTTTGCCTTCATTTCTGTTTATTTGCTCTAAGACTTTGAATATATTACGGAAAATTGAGGGAAATTTCTCTTTACATGATTTTTTTTTAAAAAAAGGATACAGTCCACTGCATTTAAAATTACTTGGAACAACTGCAAAATCAGAGGCTTCCCCTTCATTTTAGATGTTGGTATGTAAAAGAAACTCTTGCTTCTACATTTAAATTAATCTAGAGATGTGGAGTAAATGAGTCTTCATTCAGTATTAATTTATTAATGCAAATAACAGAAGAAGACAAATCTGCAATGCCAAGTAATATTTCTGATCAATTTTTTCCCTGTTGTCTCCACTGTGTCCAGTTGACAATGCTTTCTTTTATTGTCATCTGCTCATAGAGTCGTTTGCATTTGTCTGAGTATAGTTGCATTTCTGCCTTCAGAATGCTATGAAAGCTATGATCTCTGCTTTTAAAAAATAAATCAATATTTAATCTAAAAAGATAAAATGATGGCATCAGTTGGAAGTAAGAAGGAAAATTAGTTCTGGCTCTCAAACCCAAGTTGTTGACAGGTTTTCCTTCCCTGTCAATAGCAGAGAACTTCGAGGATCTTTCTATAGAGGTAGGATGGTGCAGGGAAAATGCAGAAATTTGAAGTTTAACTGAAATTTCTGGGCTAGTGCATGGAAGCTTGTCCTAAGTAAAAAATTGTGGTTTGTGTCAGCATATTGTTGTGCTTGCACTTTAACATTAGTTTATGAAGTGGCTTATATCAGAGCAAAAAAGGAATTTAGGCCATCTGTAGTTGCCCATTTGGCATGTCTTTCCCAGTAGTCATCTTGTGTTACTGGCAAGCAGTGTCCCATCACTGCTATTACTCTACAGACACCAAACCTCCCATTCTCACCCATTAGCTGCAAAGAGTTGCACAAGACCCCGTTTTAGATCCTGCTTTTCCAGGAGCCTTTTCATATTACCCGAAATTAATGCTCAAATCAGAACAGGTTTGATCTATCATGTTCCTGCATTCAGCTGTTACATCAGGTAATAATCAGCTCATCCCAGTATTTTTCTTAATCAGCTTAAAGCGTAGATCCTGTGCTGGGTTTCTTTATCCGTACCCTTCTGCACACTGAATGGCATCAAAGTTGCTGGCCAGTAAGGAAACAACCTTATGTTGCATAAGCTTTGATATTTCATCAGTCTAACCCTGCAGATGTTATTGGTGATGGGTTATGTACTCAGATCCTGCTTAATGCTATATTTGGATGTTTCCTGTTGCATACATTTATTTCTCATGAATTGTTAAACCACTGGAAACAGTTTGATAGCAGTTACCCTGTTATGCTTAACCTCAGCTACCCACATACATTTTTGTGAATGTTCTTAATGTTATGCATTCAGATCAAGTTTACTCTTATCTTTCATATTACCCAATCTGCATGCACTTATTTTCCATAGCACCTATTTGACTGGAAAAGATGGGACTGTATATATCCTGTCATGACTAAACTGGACTCATCTGCCTGCCTGTCGCTCTAAAATAAATTGAATGCAGGTAAACTCTTTTCCAGATATCTCTCTTTTGACCTGCAAAACTTATCAGCTACATATGTTTTACAGCTTAGACAGCTGGTCTATTTTTCTGGCTTTTGAGTTAACTCACCACCCTTAATGGAAGCTTTAACTTAGTTAAAATACTGTTTGATAGCTGTCTGCAAAGAACTACTGATCATGTAAACATATGGTTATCCATATAGAGGACAGGAGACCTCCTTGCCCCTGAAGGAGGCATGCATCCATGAAGCAAGAAGTTTTGTGTAACTTTTATTATACTGTTATACTTTTTATTCATGATAATTCTTTAGGGTTAATTGCAGTTTTTCAGCCGTTTAAGTTTCAGAAGCTTTTTTTTTTCCAATTTAGGTGAACAGTTGTCTAATGAAAGTTATAAATTCTCCATGGATGATTAGTGAAATGGCAAAAAACCCTATGAAGACACTTAGGGTACAGTGCCTATGGTAAAAAACTCCTGAGTGTGTGTGTCCACCATAGGGTTGGGTGATGAATTAATGTGTTTTGTCAGCTGTGTGACGTGATTTTCAGAGATATGATTCACCAGAGTTTACTCTTCTCATCCAAGATTCAATTCTACCTATTTTTCTTCTAGAAATTGCAGGTATGAGTTTCTGAACAGAGAGACTAGGGTCTGGGTGTTGCTTATTGAGTAAACTAGGTCCTTTGGGCTTTCTTAGATGTTCAGATTAAATGGTCAAGATGCTACAGGAGGTTAATTTTTACATGACTTGAAAGATCCAGAAAATAGATCCAGTAAGGTGTTGAGGTAATCACCAAGTGCCACATAGAAAAGATTAAGGAGAAACAATGAATTTGGGTCCACTTTAAGCCTGTACCTGAAAGTGGAAGGATCTGTATGTGATTTATGGTTAAGTCACATATGACTGCAACCACAATAAGGAGTCCCGCAAATTGCCACCTCAGATAATATATTCTGTTGACTGTTCCTAAACTATTGAGACTGCTATGATTTTGTGCAAAATGCCTTCATGTGGAGCCTAATTTCTAATTTGATCCCTGCTCAGAATTTCTCTCATGCCGGAACAGACAAGCAGCCCACTGAAGTTTAAATACTGGGTATTACTCTATGGATTATTTTCTGTGCCTGCACAAAATATTTTTAAAACACTGACCCGAGATGTAGGACTTCATGGCTTCAAACATTAGTGCAGCTGAAGTGAATTTCCGTGAAGTACTTGTTAAATCAGCAAGTAGAACCCCTTGTCTCTCCATTCTCACTTTTTATACGCTTGGTGAAACCACAGGCTAACACACTCATACTCTGGCTTAATATATATTTTATGCAGTTTGAAACAAGGTCATCAGTGGAAGTCAGAGAAACGTCATTGCTTTCACATAACCATAACTCAGTGGTTGCACATGCTTCTGTGGAAAGTGAGAAAGACTTTCAAATTCTCATCAAATAAGCAAAATCCCAGCCTTTCATAAAGTGTGCCCAACACATTACAAGTCTTGACGGTCACAGAGAGCTCACTGTCTTGTCTGGAATTACAGCTAGGAGGATAAGTGGAGAAAAATTCCTGATTCCGAAGAGTATTTCTAGTTAAATACGGTGTCTGAATCTAAATGCTGGATCTGAGGGGCTGTAGTTTTAGGGTCTAAGTATTATTCAAGAACAGTAAGAGGGGAACATGAATATCTGTTTTTTGTAAGTTACCTTCTGAAACTTCTTTCCTACAATACAAGTTAAGTAAACTTCACAAACATTTGTTTTTTCTGACCCACAAACTTACTTTTTCTACATGTTGCACTTTAGCTGCGTTCATCTGCCATCTTGTGGTATGTTGGCTTAATCTCAAGTGTATAGAAATGCACATACATTATTTATTATATTTTATAAAATTTTCCTGCCTCACATTAGTAATTGCCAGAGTGATACAATCAGATTATACTTTTGTGAGCTAATGCATACAATAAATGAATTTTCATGCACTATTTTCTTTTTAATTTTGGAAAACGAAAGACTGAAAAAACAGCCAATTGCAAAGTAGTTCTTGTTAAACATGTTTCTGATTTATTAGAAATCACATATATTCAAATGACTTTTTGACTTTGCCTTATGTTTACTTCTCTTAATAAATTAACACTTTTCAATTCAATAAAAACCAAGAATAATTTTTCTTGAAGTTTTCAAAAACAGTTACTGGTAGAACCAGTAGAAAGATATTGTGAACTTATGTAAGCTTAAAAGTACGTCCTTCTCTCTCCCTAAATTGTTTACAAGATCCGGGTGTATTTATAGAGGATCACTTAGTCAAAAACATGATTGCAGTGACTTTGATATGTTGATGTATTTATTATTATCTGTCAAACCTATTCTCCTATTTTTAGCACCAGAAGCTTAATAGGAAAAGGATGGAACAACTTGTACTGGAAAACCATTCATACTCCATTGGTATTTTGCCTCTGACAAATTTAGATATATGCTTATGTAAAGTATATATATCAAACACACAGGCATATTAAAGATTTTTTTCTTCATTTTACCAAAGAATACCACAAGAGTAATTAAAATAGTCAAAGGGTGAGATGTAAAAACCCTTTCAAAAATTACCTAAGTAAGAGTCCCTTTATCCTGCAATTGGTTTCAGACTGAATTCTGTAATCAAATTAAAATTATATGATGTTTATAACTTCTTTGGATTTATCTAAACTATTCACCTAGCTCCACTTATAAGAGCTAACTTTACAGTGAAGAGTTGAAACATTCCTTCCTGGATCTGCCTTGTGTATTGGTATATAGGACAGAAAAAAAACATGTAAAAAACACTTGGGAAAATTTATTTATAAGGTTTTTATTCAGTTTCTTAGGCTAACTTTTTATATATACTTAAAAGCATATAATTATGACTTCTGTCTTGTATTTTACTAGTTTGGAAAGCTACAGAAAATTCTAACATTTATTAACGAATATGGTTAAATATAAAACATGATTGCAATGCAATTTTGCAAATATTAGTACTGACATTAAAAAATATGTCTATATAGCTGTGACTATCTAGAGAAATATGTTTGAGAGAACTTTTTTAAGCCTGTTCTGGACTGTTAACTCTCCCACTTTCTTGACAAGGAGATCTACACCACAAGATTAGCTATGTTTTTTGGTCCCTGAAAAGCAGTTTGGCTCTAAATCTGAGCATGCTCTTTTCCCAAATGCAGTAAAGCCAGAAATGTGAGGCAACATAAGTTAAGCTTGAAAACCTCCATGCTTTAGAAATACATTATAAAACATGCAAAATCTAAATTATTAATTTTCAATACGGATATGGGGTTTTCATTTCCAAAAGGGAGATAAAAAAGAATATTGTTTCCAACTTTGAATGAAGCTGGCAGTCTATTTCTGAGTATTGGACAAAGATCAATTCTAACACTAGTAAGATTTTATATTGCGATACCATGGCACAGACTGGGAATTCCAAATTTTACCAGTTTGAATGCTCAGTTCAGCTTGACACCTAGGAGTTCAGCCTTCTTAAACAATTACCTTTTTGTAAATCTCAATAAAACTCAAAATTATTGAATTTTGAAAATTATGACATTGTTTTTCCAAATATAAAACAGATCCATGATACTTATTTTTATTTTGATGTTTACGTGTCACCATTCATGGACTTCTCTAGTGACCACCACCACCTCCATTCTCTTATGAATGAGCGAGGATTGGGTTCTGTTCTCTGTGGAACAGAAACAAATTATTAATATGAGCAGTTAAACATGATTTGCTGGCAATATCTAATTTAAAGTCCTGTTACCCCCTTGTTACAATGAAAAGATAAAGCTATCCCATGTGCTAGTCGGGCCCGGGTGTATGAAGTACTTCTTATTTCATGATGAAACACGAAATGTTTCATGTACAAGATGATGAAAAATTCAGGTGTCCATGACTAAAAGTAAATAAAAAAAATCAGATGGTTATGGCTCTGTGGTTCATTCACTCTATTGCCTTAAAATAATATTTCTAGAGAAAGAAACCATCTTACTATGGAATAAACAAGGTATTCCTATTTGTAAGCCTTGTGATAACCATGTAAAACATAAGAAGTTAACAGAAGCTTAGATTGGCACAAAAAAGGATGCTAATGTAGAACTGTACCATACATTTTTTTCCTTTAAAAACAGTAAACAATTATTAAACACCTATGTAAAGCATATATTTGGGCAATTTCTTCTATTTCCCAATTCAAACTGCTTAACTTACTCTTTAATGCAATTGCAGAATTCAGATTCGGTGATCCTACTTTTACTGCTGCAAGTGATTGATTTGCAATAGTAAGTTAGCACTAACTGAACCTTGTGAAAGAAGTTGTAGTATTCTGTTGTTCACTGATTTGGGCATAAGGAGGTAAGGGAAATAGGGTTTATTTATAATGAAAACTCAATTCCAGTGATATCAAATTTTTCCTTGATATGCTTACAAAAGAGCAGTGAGTCTGCTAGATGAACTGTAAAATTGCAAGGATCTGTAGATGTAGTGAGTTTTGTTTTCTGTGTTTCCTATTCTTATCAAAATTCAAACAGCAACCACCAACATAAAGTATTTTTATAAAAAATTTTTTTTTCTATTGACAGAGCTTTTTTTTTTAAATTAGCTAAAATTAGGCGTAATCTGTCAAATGCTGTCATAGGCGAGATTTTCCTTCAACATACTCAAATATTTCAAATCCCTTTGATAATGCAATAATCTCCTTCTTCTATGGTTTCCACAGGGAAACAAGGGCAAGTAGGCATTCTAGGAAAATTATATCACAAGAAAATGAATGTATATAAGTCTTACAGTTTCAGTGTTGGTTTACTGAAGACACAAACATATTTACACATCATATTCAGTATGTTTCAGCATAGTGTTAAAATGTTTCAAAGCATGTGCTCAGAAGGGGAAGTAGATTACAGCCCTTTTGATATGACATCTAAATCAGCAAAAAACAAAGGGGAAGGAAAATCTGTAAGCAATCTGCATCAAAATGCCCAAACTATATTAGTTCTATTATCAAGTTAATCTAAAAGAAAAATTATAAGATGTGGTGAGGCTTCATCTACCTTTCTTTGGACCCATTATTGTAGAGGATGTCAGTATTTTACTAACACAAGTAAAGACAGATGCACTGGATTGAATCTGAAGCAGAAGCTAAAACAGACCAGACAATTTTTTATATTTGACCATTTAAAACAAAACAAAACAAAACAAAACAAAACCAAAAAAAAAAAAAAAAAAACCAAAAAACAAAAAAACCAAAACCAAAAAAACAAAAAAAAAAAAAACAAAANAAAAAAAAAAAAAAAAAAAAAAAAAAAAAAAACCCAAAAAAACCTGTTCAAGCATTTTTTATTTGTTTTCATTTTGTTGAAAGATCCATTTGAACTCTGACTTCAAATGCTAAAGGACTTCTCTCAGTTCTCTGATAAACAATACTTGCAGCAGAGTTTCTATTAAATAAGTTAAAACATTTATTTCACAAAAGTTTGCAACAATATCTTCTATTTCACTTTTATGTCCTTTACCAACCCTCAGTCATTTGGTACCTTAATCCAGCATGAGTTGTATGTTGAAGTTTCTTTAGGACCTTGAAACTTTTACCTTTAGACTGAATTTATTTTTTTCCTGCTCAAAAATGCTAAATGAAAAGTAGAACATCTGAAAAACTTGAGATCCTAGGGAATTATTACATTTCACATATCAGCATCTGTCTACGATGGAGAAGCATTTTAAAGTCAGGAGAATTTGTGAGAAGTTGTGCAACTGCCATGTTAGAATAGAATGTGTGCTTGCTATAGTACTGAAGCAAAGAAAGTGTACATACGTTGAATTTTTTTCACGTTGGGCTTTTCAGAGGAAGCCATGCATTCCTGTAATGGCTGTTTTTCTTTCCACATTAAAATACCATCACCTTTTCTTTCAAAGGAAGATGCTGTAAAAATGTTTGTGTTGTGATAATATATTTCTTGATTAGCTGTATCAACATTATTGCCGCATGATGGCTTAATTAGGTCAGTCAAAACAATATTATTGAAGTTCTGAAAGATCTTATGGAGTGATTTCTAACTCCCTACTGGCTGTCCAAACTTGTGGAAAGATTGGAGCTTCGTTATGAATCTCCTGACAATAAGTAGCAATCATGTCACTGGCAACTTTCCAAGGCAACATGGGGAACTTATGGACTTGTCACACTTCCAGGGTGTTGGAAGGTGCCAACTCAACTGTGATTCACTGCTGATTGCTTTTGCTGTCAGAGAATCCTTTAAGGTTCCAAGCCTTTGGGGAAATCTCACGGAGGATGTTTGGCAAGATGTAAAGTGTCAGCTACAGCATCATGTAACAGGGTAGATAATTTGGTAAAAGCCAAGCTGTTCAGGTTTTTTAATGGTTTATTCTGAACCACTACTGTTCAATTTTTTTTTTTAATTAAAGTAATTAAGAGGGTGGTTGTAATGAAACTCCTTTAGTAGGTTGTTTTCTGATTATGAAACAATATGAGAGCTCTAAATACTGAATATTCCCCTCCCCCTTTTCCCTCTTAGAAATTGCTAATAGTTCATATTAATTGAGCTAGCTATCTGCAAATCTGGGACTCCACTGGGGCCAGCATAATTAAAGAAAAATCTTTGGGTAAAAAAGCAGGATCTGGAGGGAGTTTTATTGGTTTCTAAAAGTTTTGTGCTTAGAAAACATGGTTTCTTACCTCTTATTCGTGTATTGGAACATATTTAGACACGCTGACAAAGATGTTGGTCCATAGCGTAGTGGTATATGGTTACCTATATTATTTTGGATAGATAGTTACGTAGCTGAGAACATAATTTAGTGCTGTAGGAATGCTACAGGAGTTATAACTATGCACTAGATTTCTTCTAATAATTCATTCCAGTGAACTATTTTCATTTTATTGTAGTCATTATGGAATATAGGTAGTCATTGTGGAATACTTCTTTGTAGACAAGGATGAAACAAAGCAAACTATATTTTCTAAATATTTTGATAAATATTTGGTAAATAAGAAGAGAGCTGAAGTAATTTGCCATATTTAAGCCTATTTAGCATTCTAGAAAGACAGATAAGTTTTTGCTGTTCTGTTGCCCAGTACTAACTGCTCAGTTTCTGCATTAAGGAGTTATTAGATATCGAACAAGCCTTGGGAGACAAACTTACAGAAGATCTAATATTATTTCAATCTGTCTTCCTAAATGTCACATGCTCCTATTTAAAACCCCCAAATATGTACTCTTGGCACAAGAGACAGGTGATTTAACATCACAAGCGATGATAATATTTTAAATAATTTAAATAAATATCTAAAGGGAAAGATGAATGTGTCTGGGCATGACTTTGAATTCTCTATTTTGTAGGGTCTAATAAAAAAATACATACATACTGTATTCTGGAATTCAGGCCTTTTTTTTTTTTCCCCCACAAATTAAAAATTCCCACAAAGACATTGATTTGATAAACATACGTTCATGATAAATTGACTGGGACACTGTTGGAAGACCTCCTACACTTCAAGGCATATGACCACAGCTGATAAAATTTTAGGCTTGGCCTGAAAAAGATCTAACAGTATTTGTTACATAAAATACTTCTAAGATGATCTGATAAAAAGTAGGAAAGGGAGTAACCCGAGGAAATAGGTTAGTTGTCTGAATGACTGATTATTATCTCAGCCTTAAGGGACGAGACTAGTACCCTGAACAGAAACCTGTTTAGCTGGGACAGTCAAGTAACTCTTCCCTGAATTTGGCATTCTTATTCCTTTTGGAAGGAATAAGCCACTGTGTATTCCTCAGGGCAAATATGGATTTTTTTTTAAAGCCATCCTGTGCAGAAATAGGAAAGCTTGGAAAATACAGGCTGTCTGCCAGCAGAGGAAGACTGTGAACAAGTTAGAAGGAAGAAACTGCATCTTAGTTACAGTATTGTCAAATACATGCGAGAATGAATGCATTATCCCTCAAAGTGAAGAGGAGAATAATGTGCATTGTTTTCTATGGTGATTTTTTGTTATGAATCTATACAGAAAAGTCACAATTGGTCCAGAAAAAACTGAAGTAAATGTCAATGATCTTGAGTTATAAAAAAATGTTACTTTTCATCAAGGTGTTAAATTTACAGCAGCATAGCTTGGCCTTTCTTCTCTTTCTTTAGTGCTGTACGTGGGCTAACAACTCTCCCCCTAAAATCCTCATCTTTGGTCCTAAAAATGTAATGTTGTGTTAAAAATAATAGCATTTTTTCAAATCGTATTTTTTCATTAATCTGATCTTGATCAGCAATTTCAAGCTTCTGTTTTAATTGTGAAAAAATCATATAGATATGCATTTAGAATCTGCTTTTGCATTAAAATTTAAGTTAGTGTTCGCAGGGGTATCTAGTGAGATGAAATGAAACTAATTTTGCTGAACTGTTATCAGTCCTAAAATGTGAAGTAATTACTTGGCTCATTAACAGCTGACAAAGGTCTACCTGAGTCATTCCATCAAACTTTGAGATTAACCATTTACATTTCTCTTCTGGTTTTGGCTGGGATGGAGTTAACCTTCTCAGTAGCAGCTGGCATGGGGCTGTGTTTTGGATAAACTTCATTCAGAATTAATTTGAATGACAGTTGTCACATTTGCATCATGCTCAGTTCTAGAGGTTCATTTTGTAGAACTAAAGCCAGTCATCTTTTACCAGGCATAAGAGCAGCTTTGGTCAAGATACTTTGAGATTCTAAGATACTTTTAATTACATTTTTACATTATACTCATTTAAACTTGTTAATAAATGGAGTGACCTGGCTTTTGGAAAGTTTTATTCATCCAGCTTTGCACTATTTCCAATAATACTAATTTTTAATGGAAATAATATTTGTGATTTGTATAGTATTTTCCATCTCAAAGGAGCTATGCTGCTTCTCATACTTTATATTGTAAGTGGCATGCCTTTTCCACTAATGAAATTCAGTCAGACAATATAGCATTAATAGACACGTTTTTCACCCCTTTTCAGTTTCTATGCTGCCAACCATACTTTTAACAGTAAAAATTGTTTTTCTGCAGACTCATGTCTCTGCATAGCATGGCACAAATATTAACAGAAATATGTGGCAGCTGTGCTAATCAGTAGGATATTGATTGACACAGAAGAATCTTAGATCACAAAGCATACCAAGAATAATAGAAATATTTTTTTCTTATTGCTATAAAAAAGAAAACCTTGACATAAGTTAGAGGAAGTAGTATGATTTTTTTTCCTTTTAATTTTTTTTTTTGGCAGTGAGGAGGTTGGGGAATTCTTGGAAGCAATAGATACAGCAATGACGGTGTAAAAATTGAAGAATCTTCTGGACAATTGAGAAGATGAATGGAAAAGAGAATAAAGGGACCAGTAAAACTACTTAAGAATTTTTTTTTGCATTTATAGAGAAAAGAGAAAGGAAATTATCTTTTTCAAACTTTTGTTTGTTGGGCTTTTATTTTCAAAGTAGTTGTAGGGACTGAGGGAAAAAATACAAATTTTAAGTGTTTCTGATCTTTCTCCTTCATCCATTTTTTGCTTTGTCTCCATTAAGACTTTTTTTTTTTCTCAAATTTTTGTCTCCAGTAAGAATTATTTCCATTGTCTTCCTTTCCCTCTTGGCCAATGCTTTTGAAAGCAAACAACTGAATCTGAATGTACTTGTTTAGGTACACTAAATAAGGATTTCTGAATTGTGATTGATATGAGCACGGTGGCTATGTCCTACTCCTGTTCCAGCCTGTAATGAAAATGTCTGTGCAGATACAGAATCAGAAACTGAAAGCTCTGTCCTTGAGCAACTAAAGTTATAGAAAACCCAAAATATGCCTGATATGTGGGGTTTAAATGTTTAGGTGAACATCTCCAGGTTTGGAGGAAAGGCTGAAGAACTATTGTTAGGGAATGTTTTAGGAGAAATATTCTGTGATTTTGCAATAGAAGATATACTGCATTAGAGCTAACTTTTTCCCTTCTCAAGTAATACTTTATTTAACTTTTGCTTAGGTGAAATTCAGTGATGATCTCATTGCCTTTCAATAATGAAGAGCATTTAAATATTTAATTTAAAGGAATGATTAGTAATTTTCATGAGTAGGAAAGATGACTTGCAACTTGGGAATTTTAAGCCAATGCTATCAAGTTTTATTTGCCTATTTGGATACCCTTGTAGGGAATACAGTGGATATTTTGACATGTGTCTCTACTATGTCACTGTATTTATTGTATTTTTTTTCTTGTATGTTTTCTGCTGTAGTAGAAGAAACCAGCAGGAGTTCAAAGCTTCACAAAACTCTCTCTTTGCATGATGTGCATTTTTTTAAAGGAATAAATCCTAGTCATCTTGACAATGACTATGATAAAATATAGTAGAATGTCAGTCCTTACTAGGAGCATTAGCAGTTCAAAAGATGTTAGCTACTGTTCCTCAAATCTTTGAATTATAAACTTATATCATCAGTCTTTATTCCTTTCTCTTCTCAGACTATTTCTAGAAAGGGAGAGATTCATATGTAATTACGGTTGTTAGAATATATTATGAAAGATCTATATCTCACATCTATAGCTTGTTATAGGATACCTAAGATAAATCAGTGATCTTTGCCAATACGTGCCACTCAAAAATTCATTTACGTAAGTATTCAGAGTTGTAGCTAAAAATACTAGAGGAAGCTATCAAGTAACCTAAAACTTAATGAATTTAGCTCTTATTAAACTTATCCACAGAAGTCAGGAATGTTGCTTAATACTGTCATGAACCTAGTGCTAAATTCTTATTTGTGTGCTCACATGAATTTAGAAGGTGGCTACTAACGCCTCCCTTATCAGCTTTACATGTATTTTCAATACTAACTGGTCAAGAGATGATCTCAAATTTGCAAGGTATCACTTATTTCTTTTCAGGTCAAATCTAATGTTTTTGGAAATATAGACAGCCCTTGTATGAATTTACAATGTTGGCGTTTATCTGCTTGAGGCATAAATATTGAAGATTCCTAGGCATAATTTAAAATCTGTATCATTAAATGTTATTTTTGTTAATGCGTTGAGATGCTGGAATGTGTCCACAGAAGGGCAACAAGGCTCATGAAGGGTCTGGAACACGAGTCCTGTAAGGAGCAGCTGAGGGAGTTTGGGGTTGTTTAGCCTGGAGAAGAGGTTCAGGGGAGACCTTATTGCTCTCTACAGCTGCCTGAAAGGAGGCTGTAGCCAGGCAGAGGTCCATTTTTTCTCCAGGAAACCAGTGGGAGAACAAGAGGACATACTCTTAAGCTGCACCAGGGGAGGCTCAGGTAGGACCTTAAGAAGAAATTCTTCACTGAATGGGTGCTTGGGCACTGGGAGGGGCTACCCAGGGAGATGGTGCAGTCACTGTCCCTGGAGGTGTTTAAGGAAGGACTGGATGTGGCACTCACTGGCATGGTTTAGTTGATAAGGTGGTGTTAGGTCATAGGTTGGACTTGATGATCTCAAAGGTCTTTTCCAAGCTAGTTAAATCAGTCTGGTTCTGTGATCATTTCTCTATTTTTGTAGCAGCATGGCTGTGGCAGATGCATAACAAAATTTCCATCAGTGTATGTACACAGAGTTTTTGTGGAGAGTTACAAACAAGACAGTGTATGATATATTTTTAGAAAGCTGTTGAAGCTTATTCTGTTGCCAAAGATAGTAATTTAGTCACTGCACTGCATAAAGCATTTTGGGGAGATTGGGGGGAGGAGGAAGTTGCATGATTTTCAAATATGTACATGATAAACACTCACAGGACTATGTATTTGAATTCTTAGTAGAAGATGAAATCTTTATTTGGGCTTAGCTTGCATATGATTAGATTTTAATATTTTCAGATTTGTTTATGTATATTATATTTTGCTTTCAATGCCTCCATTTCATAAACAGATGTATGCCATACATAACCCTTTGCCAATAAAACTTCTGGGACCTGTTTCTAATATTGAAGACTGCAGGAGACTTCTTCCTCATGTCTGCCCCCCACAAATAGCTAAAATGAAAAAATTTAATGTAGCATTTCCGAATCCAGCCATAACTTTCCTTTTCACTGGAATGTTTTTAGGGCAGGCTATTAATGTATGTATGATGAAAGGTCAAACACATCCCTCTTTATGGTCTTGGTATCATAATTTACTACTCAATTAGAAAATAAAAAAACATTTTACCTTTAGATCGGAGATTTTTGTTGTTGTTAGTTGGTTGGGGTTTTCTGAAATCTTTCAGAAGAGATGAGTTATTCACGTCATTCTAGTCAGTGATTGTGAATGAAAGAGGCATAGTTTGTGAGGGAAAACAGTTGCAGAGTGTGAAGGACATAGTGACCTCAGTACCAAACGCCCTTGTCAAATCTCCCTTGAACAGTGTGTACTGGATTGATTGCCCATTTCAAAAAGGATGCCCATATGGTAGACGAATGAGATAGCTATTCCTGTACTATGGAAGAGCATCAAGAACTAAACATGTGCTTTGACTGCTTTTTCCCCTACTGCCAATTAATTTTAGCTTCCTCTCATTAGAGTAGCTTTCCTGAAATACTGAGACAGACTTGTGGCACTTACTGTTATGAATTATATTAAACTTACCAGGACTGTCCATATTCAAAAGGTTTTGAAAGCTCGCCCTGATAAATTTTTCATTCCTAGAACTCAACTAAAAGAAAACTCAAAATGTATTAAAAACAAAAGAGATGTTTCCCTCAGATTCCCCAAGAGGAAGTGGGATGATAGAGTTGGCCAGCAGCAGTACAACATGCAAGTCTAGGAGGGATTTTGAAACATAGTCTTCTGGCAATCAGTGCCACAATATGAATCAGGGTCACAAAATGAATCACATTTATAGATCAAAAGGTTGGGTAATATGTAAACATGCCTGGATTCATGAAGCAGACCAGGTGGACCTGAGCCATTTTCATTTCTATGTTGTTTTTTCTAGCTTTAGGCAGAGCTCATCAGATGTGTATGGCCTGTTATTTAAACACCTATGCTATCCCATTGTTGCACTGAGGCCACACATCATGGGGATCAAAGCAAACATATGCCACCCAGAGGCAGTTTTCAGCCTCAACGTATTGGTTCCTTGGAAGGTTCCCGTGTTTCCAGAAAGACGTGTCATACAAAAGCTAATATGAGGAAAAGCAGAGAGGAGATGTATGTAGCAATTTTTTCAAGTATATTCATTAACAATCTTAGTTCTTCAGTAAAATATATGATGCTCTGAACAGTTACCATTTTCCCAAAATAAAATTTTATAGTGGGTTTCCCTGTAAGTTGTTTTCTGTCTTGTCACCAAGTTGTGGGTTTTGTGCTGGTTTTAGCTGGGATAGACTTTATTTTCTTCATAGTAGCTAGCATGCAGCTAGATTTTGGATTTTTGGTGAAATGGTGTTGAAAACACAAAGCTGCTTTTGTAACTTCTGAGCAGCGCTTTCACAGTGTCAAGGCCTTTTCTGCTCCTCAGCCCACCCTTCCAGCAAGGAGATCGAGGTGTACAAAGTATTGGTAGAGGACAGAGCCGGACCCCGACTGACCAAAGGGGTATTCCAGGCCATATGACATCATGCTCAGCATATAAAGCTGGGGAAGAAGAAGCAGGGGACATCTGGAGTGATGGCATTTGTCTTCCCAAGTCACCGTTACCTGTGATGGGGCCCTGTGTTCCTGGGAATGGCTGAACACCTCCCTGCCCATGAAAAGTGGTAAATGAATGCCTTGTTGCGATTTGCTTGTGTGTGTGACTTTTGCTTTCCTCATTAAGCAGTGTTTATCTGAACCCATGGATTTCCTCACTTTTACTCTTCTGGTTCTTTCCCCAAGACAGGGAGTGAGTGAGCAGCC
Organism: Machaerirhynchus nigripectus; assembly: GCA_013397975.1. Classification (NCBI taxonomy): domain Eukaryota; kingdom Metazoa; phylum Chordata; class Aves; order Passeriformes; family Dicruridae; genus Machaerirhynchus; species Machaerirhynchus nigripectus. The sequence continues at coordinate 143,614 of VZRQ01007203.1, forward strand.
ATGCGGTGCTTAGTTGCCAGCTGGGGATAAACCATGACTTGAACAACCCTCTGTCCAGACTTTATTCCAAAAGTATTAGTGCTTTTATTCAACACTTCAAGCATAACTGAGCTCTTAGTCCCACTTTTGCAGTTAAAAATAATCTCAGGTGTTGTGATTGGTGTACTTGTTTGGCATTTACTATAGAGTAATTAGCATTCAAGTCCATCTTATTCAATTAAAATACTACTGTGAATATCCTAATGGTTTTGCTTTTTTGTTTGTTTTTTTTTCCTTAGCTCCTGTGTTACCCTTTTTATTTCAAAGTTCATAATTTTAAGAAAATAAATAGATTAGGAGAATGAAATCAGTGGAATAAACAGAAGGAATGAAATCCAATATTTTTAGAATGAGATCTGCAGGATTTTGAATACTTTTCTGTAGTTTCCAAGAGACTCAACATGCTGCAACATTGATACTACTTAGCAATTTAATTGTCTTCATTGGACCATACAGGTAATTTGTAACTAGGTGTGACCATTAAGCACTCAGCATGAATTAAGGAGACAGTATTTGGAATGAGGATGATGTCTTAGTCTAATAGGTTTAGTTCTGATAGCCTGGCTGGCTTTCTGCACATATAATTGCCTGTGTGCTGCCTGTCAAAGCGACAGGACTAATGTCATTACTTTCTTCATCTTCCATATGTCAGACAGAAAGACAGTTTTAGTTGTGGGGAGAAATGGCCAAGTGTGTCTTGTTTTTTCCTGCCCTTGACTTTTGAGGTTGCCTTGTGCCCTTTACCAGCATAAAGTGCCAGGTAGGAGGGCACGGGCTGGCCTAAGCATCTGGATGGTTTTCTGCAGTATGTGGGCCATGACCCTGTCATGCATGTGAGGAAGTTGTTTATACACTTACTTAGTTCTAGGCTGGCTGATCCAGACAGCAAGCAGTGCACAAAGCTGAGACTCGATTATGAACTCAACACTCTGTGATAGTCATGTAAAAGCTACGTAGGACCTATCGAGACTTGGCTTAAAATCTAATTCTGTGAACCACATCAGGAAACCTATCTAAAGGTTTTATTTTTATTTTTTAAATATATTTAGAATGAAGGGAGCATACATATAATACAGGCACAGATTGCATTTAGTGAACTGAGGCATTCTGTCATTGAAGAGCTCTGTCTGCTGCCAAACTGGGAATTCTGGTGGGTCAATTGCTTTCTGCAGGTATTCTCTTGTCTGATTTTAAACTCTTAAGCAGATCAGTTAGATACCTTAAATTAATTCAAGCTCTTAAGGACAAACTCAGGTTTTAATTTTAAAAATCTTGTTCATTTTTTGCTAGGGCAAAAGACAGCTGAGAGCAAGGCAGAGGTAAATGAGGTAAACAAGGAAAACAATGTTTAATGTCATTACTATTATTAATCATGAAATATTTTTACATGATGAAAGACAAAAATCAGGTAGATGACAAATGAACAAATTATTTTTGGATTTGCCAGGAAGCTCTGCACGAAGTTATAACAAATGAAGACAACCTACCAATCTTCAATGGGATCTATAAAGAAACACATGTATGCAGTCAATAATATTTTTATAAAGTTTGTTTGAAATTTTTTTTAAAAATATTTGAGAAATTGAAATTAGGAAAAACCTCCATCTATGTTTTTTAGGAAAAAATAACCAAACTGCTGGTTGTTTTAGATATTCTAAAATGGACGATGATTAAGGGATTCAGTTCTGACCAATCACTGCCTAGAGAGTAGAGATCATGAATTTCAGACTTTCCTCAGAACTTCCAAGAGAAAGTGTGATTCAGCGGGAACAGCAAAGGTAGGTGTGAACACCAAAGACTCCACCACCACATTGTTTGGAGGCAAGGCTAAAAGGAGAGGTAAGGAAAGATAAACTTCACAAGCCTGTCCAGGCAAGGATCTCAAACATGAAGGCATGAGCAAAGAACAGCATGAGTTTGTCAGAACTGCAGTTCAGATTTAAGACTAAAAATATATGTAGCCTGAAGACTTTAAAGGAGGTAAAAGTAGACATTTGACTGATTTTTTTTTTTTAGTAAATTTGTAATAGTTTGTGAAAACTGGTATGTGTCTTTGGGCAATTAACATAGCCAGATTTAGGTAACACTGTGTGTTGCCTCAACAGATGTTCTGAAGCAGAAGGGCAAAAAACAATTTTTGGGGTTTTATTCACATGGGAGCCATTTAGATGCAGAAATACAATCATGGCCCTCTTATGAAATTAATTTGTCAGAAAAAAACAACAACCTATTTTGAATTTCAGAGTTTATAGGAATAAATGCATGACATTGAGATGATTTCACACTAGTAGTAATGTATTATTAGATTTGTAACATCAATTTTATTACGTTCATTGTTGGTTTTTTTAACCTAGTGCTTTTATTTATAATGTAAATTTAATTTAACTTTGAAAAATATTAATTTGTTTTGAAAGTCCTCAAAATATCCCTAAGTCCTTTCAGAACTGTTTCTTCCTTTCACAAGTATTATCACCTCCACTTTTGAAGGTCAAAAATACTTTCAACAATTTTACAGGCCAGATGGTAATGGCTTTGCGTTTGTACCTCAGACTTTCACACTGTGCCTCATTCCCATTGAACTTAGAAGGAATGGGACATCTTGGCATGAGTTCATACTGTGTTAGTAGGCACATTAGAGGACAGGGATTATTCTCCCTTCACATTAGTAATATTCCTATTTGTTTTGTTGCCTGTGCCAAGATACAGTGTTTCCCTTACAAAGAGTAGATTCCAAGCAGCTGTCTCTTCCCATTTCAAGCAGAGGAATAAGAGGAGCATGGAGAGGGTTTTGGATGAATTTTTAGTTTTGTGTCACACTCAAATCGTAGTTTCAAAGATATTTTATTATTCAGAATCCAAGCTCATGCATGTTTGGACTAAGTCAGAATAATTAAACTCTCCTAACTTTTGAGACTTTTTCATATTCTTATTCTTGTGGTTAAATTTCTATTTTCAAGTTGTATTAAAATGGAAAAAGTAAAGTAGCATTCTAATGGAATTTATTTACTTAACTATTTTGCAAATTTCAGCTGCATTTGCTGTGAGGCATAGCTGTAACACCAACGGTAGTTTTGATTTTATCTAGCTTTCAGCTACTGAAGTTTAACAAAGCCGGGAATGCAAAAGTTACTGTGGTAAAAGCATCTCAGAAACACACAGATGAACAGCTTTTTTTGCTGTTGAAATGTAATTCATATCTGATCACTAACACTTCCAAGTCTCCTTTGACGGCATTTTGGTATATATTTTAAACAGGTATTCAATTTTGTTTTTTTTTTATAAAAGAGAATTCCAGGAATATACAAGACTGAAATATCTGGTTTACTTAGACATGTTTTTCCATTAGCATTCCATATTTTGTGGGTCTTTTTATCAACTCTTGAAAAGTCAGTCTAATTCTTCCACTTTCCAGCTGCTGAGGCTCTTCATAAACCAATAGATGCACCTGGTGTTTCTTGGAAATGAGCATGATTCCTGGTATGATTAAAACCCAGAACTGATCTTCATTGCTCCCAGATGTCTTCACCTGGCTGCAGGTTCCAGGTGCTCTCTTTCCTAGCTGAGACCACCCTACAATTCCCTGTAATTGTCACCATGCTCAGTGATTCAGAGAAAGAGACTTTGTGCAGCTGATAAAGGTGAAACTAGGTGATGTCTTTGACTGTCACCCTCATTGTTTGTGTCTAAATATGCAATGACTGAAAACAAGACAAACACTCCACAGTAAGTTCTGCACACTGAGCAGGAACTTTTTAGATTCCCAACTTTGTCTGTGTTGCCTTAAAGAAACATCATAGAATGAGTAAGAATGCAGATTCACATGCTTTCCTGGATAGGAAATCAAGGCTGAACTTGTTATGCTTTAAGGAAAAGCCTGAAACAAATCCAAGCCAAACTACTCTCTAACGCAGTTTCCCATTTGATACCGAATGTCACTTTAGAGAGCTCTCAATCCCACGTTACCTTGAACTTTATTTGTTCATATTAAAGTATCCATTTGCTCATTCAAACATACATTTACTTGTGGTTTGTTCTTTGTCTTGTTCTGTTTAGTTAGTATTTAGAAAGCAATGATAGGGTTCCTTTTGGTCAATATGGTTCATATCAGCATGTTTTTGTAAAAGTGTTAACGGCAGGTTGACAAACTGTGATACAGAATTGCTAATGTTAGTGGAAGTCTACCTTCTGCTAATATTTGTTGTTATCTGTGCTGAGGTGGGCTTAGAGGACTTATGCCTGCTAAATCAAGTTCAAGGAGAATACTGTACAAGTTATGGAAAATATTTTCAGATATTCTTGCCATATTTTAACATTTCAAAAAATGTTTATTTGTTGTAAGCTTTTGTGGCCATGTGTTCAAGACACATTTTAAATGAATCTTGAGTTCCCACTAAGACTTAGAAACAAGTGGATTAATAAATATGTTTTTCTATTTATGTTAGGTTACCCAATGTCCAAAAATCCCAAGAGAGTTAACTTGTTGGGCCATGTATCCTGTGTAAAGCCTATACCTTTCTGTTCTCAAATCCAAAATTGCTGTCTGACACTGTGAAAGATTTGATATGGCATTTCCTAGTGAATAGAATAACAATAGAAGAACTACTAGAATAATAGAAGAACAGTAACCTGTGTTGGATTCATCTATAACCATTTCTACTTTTATTCTAATTGTCCTCAAAGGTGTGTTTTTATCTCTAGACAAAATGTAGCTATAACAGGTTGCATATTCAGGGACTAAGAAGCTGTTTTTATAGTTTGAGTCTGATGCCAATGTAATAACAGGCATCATTCTAATGATTCACCACTCTGCTTAGCTGTCTGTCTAGGGCAAGAACATGCATATAAAACTTATGAAATTACTGATGCTTTTAATGCAATGGGCTTAAAAACATAACAACTATGTTAGCTTTTCTCTAAATGCTTCATTCTATTCATTCTGTGGTTAATGAATTTACATTTCAAAACTACAAGATACTCTACAAAACATAATTTTTATTTTGCCAGTGAACACTGAGTTAAAGGTCAAAATTTATTGATACGTATGAAGGCCTGTTTTTATGTCAATCAATTTTCTATTAGGAGTGCTCATTCTGCTGGCAGTAATGGTTTATGTACAAGTCTGTGTGTGCCTATGTGGGCAAATACATTCATTACAAACTTTTCTATTTTAGTTTTGTTCTTCCACAGCTGTTCCTACATATATCTCTGGTTCAGTAATGAAAGAGAAGTCACTGCCAAGTCAGCCTGGATCTGCAACTGTAAATTGGGCCCCTAAGGATTCACAGAATCACCACTTTAATTTTCAGATTTTCTATGGAAAGATACGTTTCTAGATCATGTCTCAGTGCTTTGTGGACACACAGTGATCAACTAGAGATAGCCATCCCATGAAATATAAAATCACTTCGTCTTGTCTGACTTCCAAAGTATTTAAATCCGCAATTGAGAGAGAAATTATGAAAAAGGAATGTTTGTGGTTATGTTTGGGATCATGCTGGTTAGCCACCTGCTAACCAATCTATCCCTCTTTAGTTTAAATATTTTTTTCTCTGATAAGTATGTGTTCAGCCTCAGGGCCCATCAAAGCCCCGTATTTACCTTTGCTGGGTTACAGCTTTGCGATGTGCTGCACTCAGCTGCAGAAAGAGAAATTTCTACAGTGTTCTCTGTCTGCCCTTGTGGTAACTGGCTGGCTATGTAAGAGCCATCTAGGGATTAGCAACTACTCACATTTATTTAATAACAACGTTTTATTCACACTCTTCTCTTTGTTAAATGTGAACATTAAAAAAAAAAGTTAAGAAAAGATTTTTTCTCTTTTTCATGTCAGACATGAAATATTCTTTATATAGAATCAGAGATTAACTAACCTTAGAAGTATGATACTTTTCTAAGGCCATGGGGTTTAGCATATCCTTTTAGTATATCCTTCAAAATAAAACTATATCATCAATTTTGTCAACATAAAATCTTCCTTTGAGATAAGCAATTATCTGTGTAAAAAACCCCAAACTTCTCAGCTATTGAAATGTTATGGTACAATTTTTTTTTCTTTGTCTCACATAAACTTAGCTCTTTAATCTTGGATTAATAATTCTGTTTCTGAGATATTTTAACCTTTTTTATCTCTTCAATCTTAGATGAGTAGCTTGTTTATAGAAATACTTAGGTTTTCTTTCATCACAGCAAGGGTATAGTGAATGCTTAATAAATATTTAAATGCTCCATCTGCCACAGCAAACTAGCACAGCCAAAGCTTCCATGTCCTCTGGAGGTATTTAGCCCAACATATTTAACAGCAAGTCACTGTTCTAGGAAGTCATATCCTAGTTTATATGGGAATAAACTGAGTTTTTCAAGGCAATGTTATGAATTACATGCTGCTCGGGCAATCAGGTCTTCATAATGAACAGTTTTTCTTGGTAGCATGAATAAAGTAGCAAAGATGAAACTTCCTTTTTTTTTTCTGATTCTGTTGGAGTAAAAAATATTGCCTGTGTAGTCAGTAGAATAGATTGTGGGGGTGGGGGGGTTAATTCCAATTCAGGAATGAAATCTAAGGTTTCTAGAAAGTGGTAAGCATGTGAGATTAATAACTTGGCACAACAGCTTCTTGAGAAATCTTTTATTATGATATAGCTAGCTCTGGCAAATGATGGCTATATTTGTCACTTTGCATTCCTGTTCAAGCAGTATCTTTTATTCTTCAGTTTGTTCCTTGGGGGGATTGCTGAAGTGTGTGACTGTATTTGGAAGGATTAGACTACCAAAGGGTAAAGTTATCATTCATATGAATGTCATTCTTCATAGAGTATATAAAATGTGAAATATATCAGGTGGTCCAGATTGGAAAGAATCCACAGAGATGCTTTATCCAGCAGCAAAGAATGGATGTTTTGCTTTCCAGAATGCCAATGAGTGCATCAACAGTTGCTGCTCTAGCAGATCTCCTTCAAAACCCATTTAAAAACAGGGGAATGATGGGAGAAGATTTTTCTTTGTCGACTTTAAGCGTCATAATTAAATGTGCTTGTTCAGATTCACAGTTTTTCACCTCATATTTGGATTTGATGTAGAAATAGTTAAGCTAAACTGCCAATACTGTTATACTAAAACTGTGGTTCTATAATCATCTGAACTAAATTTGAACACTGGAGTGACCTAGAGAGAGAAAAAAAACCTTGCCTCCAAGTCAAAAAGTTTAGTTTCAGATTTGATAGCATGGAGCTTTTTTTTTTGAATTTGCATTTACTGCAATATTTGAGATGGCTGGAGTTGGATGAAAAGCTTACTGTCTGCAAGATCCTCCATCTTTTAAGGTACTACATTCAATCAAGGTTTTTTTGTCTGTCCTATCAATGTAAGCAGAAGTGATAAATGAATAGATGGTGCACACTTTCATCCAATAATGACCTGAAGAAAGAAATATATGAATAATTTTGAGAAGTGTTGAAAACACTCATTTGTCTCTGGATTTCCATGAGTGAAAGCATGGTGTGAAATCTGGGTAAGTAATAAAATACATTGTGGAAAATCATTCCTTGTTAAACATGGGCAGGGTAAGCTGGATTTTTGTGTAGAAATTAACAGTGGTTTACAAGAGTCACATTGAATCTTACAAGTTACATGAGAAGTCTTTAAAGCAAATTCCAGAACCTGCTCCAGCTGGCTTATTGTACTTGAAAGCAGTTTGGCAATTCTTTGAAACTTGCACAAGAATCACTAAAAATATAACTTCTAAGATATCTTATACTGTGCATGCTTTTTCAAGTTGATCTTTTTCTTAAGACCCTTGCATTTATTTTTGCTTTGGCTTTAAGGTCTCTCAGAGTGCAAATTGCCCAAGAAATCAAGACATTAGCAAATGTTGCCACTGAAAGATAGCAGCGGACAGTGAATGCTTTTTTTTTTTTTTGATGTATTACCCATACTTGCAGCAGTTTATCTTTTTGATATGGCTCCTTTGCAACATACCAAGGAAGACTAAGTATCTTGCACCTCCTAATATTTTCCCTAACATTTGGTCAGTTGTAACATTTATGGTACCGGTAGTAGAAAAATCTGTATCTGTCTTAACGCAAAGCAAAAAATCAAATTAAATTTGGTTTCAAAGATGTATCCAATAAGCTAGTGGAGAATAATATCATAAACTGGAGGCACTGGGGAATCAATTCAAGGTCCACAATTCTAAAAACCTCAGTGATGAAGAATGAGCATATTTATTTTTTTGACAGACTGTATGCAAACCAGTTCAGAACAATTCAATCTTAATATGTGTATTTAAAAGGAATCTGGAAAGTCTCCACTTATGCCAGATGGATTATTTGAAGGAAAGCAGAGTTTTACTTGATATGCCACAAAGAATTATTTTAAATCACTTGTCGACTTCTCAGCAAGCCTGGAACTAGCTAAAGAATGTGTAGCTGTTGGTTTTGGTTTTACTGAAGTGATTGAACAGATACAGTCATAGCCTGATTAATTTATATCTATTTATATCTAAATATAATATCTAATCTATATCTATATATATAATATCTATAATACCTAAATCTAAATATCTAATTTAAATCTATCTATTATAAATCTACTTGCCATGGGAATTTGATTTCCTTTCTGGTGTCAACAGCAGGAAAAGTCTATGGTAGTGATTTCAGTAAAGTCAGGGAGTCAAAAGGTATGACTTCTGTTCCACGGGAAGATGTATGAGTAAAGTTGCACTGGGCTAATTTACTGTTTTGTCACTATTGGTACTGATTGTGTTTAGAGGCTGCAGTTGAAGTGGTATTTTTTCACTTTCCTGTAACAAAGTTCAGTGTATAAATATTTTGGATCAGCAACATGAATGTTTCTGATGCAATATAGCAGTAAAATATGTTCATGTATATGAGGACTGTTGCACAGATATGGCTGCATTTCATTGGAGTGATCATAACTCATTAATAGAGACAGCCAGCTCAGCTCCTTAGCATGTGATGTTAATTTCGTAGCTGTGGCTATAAACCCACAAGCTGACTATAACCTGCTCTCCACTGCCATCTCTATTCAGAAAATATCTAACTTCTGCTCAAATCTGAGTGCAGAAGCAACGGCTTTTGGTTAGATATTTTAAATTTTTCCTTACAGATCAAAAGACATGGACTTGTGACTTGATATAGCATTTTAAAATCAATGCAATCAAACACTTGTTTTAAAAGGAATTGTACTTACTTTTTCTTTGGCATGTAAATTCTTTGTACTTCTATAGGTTTCAGACATCAAGAATTCAGTGCATGTGTCATGTGATACTATCTGTTAACAGTGTTATTTCACAGTATACATGAATTAAAGAATCCTTTTTAGTACTTGGATGATCCGTCTAACTTCATACTTTTAATATGCTTTTTAAAGCTCACATCAAGGGATCTTACATCTAAGGAATTTATTAATGTTACATGCAAAAGTGAAAGCTCATCTCACTCTTTAATTAACCAAGCATGAATACAAAATTTTAGACATTAGATTTGTGGTTTGGTTGTTGTTTTCCCTACACAGTTTTTAAAATTTAGCTGCAACCCTGCTCCAGGTCAAAGTCCATGTCAGCAGCTCATCTTTCTGAATGGCAACTGGAAATGCCAAGGAAAACCACTGAAGAAAGAGTTAATGCAAGGATTGCACGCGTCTGACAAAGAATAGTTTATCAAGGGGATTCCTGAGCTATACCTTTCATGTGAGCTATTACTCTCAATATTAATTTTTGATCTGTTTTCTTACTTTACCTAATCCTTTTCTGATAGTTTTTATCTTGGTAGGTTTCACAACAAATATACGGAAGGATATCAACACACTTTATAATCTCTTTTCACTGTGAAAACTGTCCTTTTTTCCCAGTTTTTGCTTTCTATATTTAAATCGGTATTAGTTTAGAAGTTGGTTTTCTTTTATACCTTGCAACACTTTAAATGCTTTCTTTTTCTTGGTGAAAAATCTTATCAAAATCTTTCAGAAGACCAAACACGTTATATCAACTCCATAACCCAGGTGAAAATGTTTGTTGGAACACGGAAAGAAATACAATGTGAAGAGCCACATCCCTACCTCACCTTCTCCTAATATGACAGAATGCTGTTGGTTACTTAGAATACTAACTGCTATAACTTCTGTCAGATAGGTTGGTGTGGAAATTAGGTTTTCACACCTGTGTGTGCCAGTTCCACCTCTGAAACTATGCTTAAATACCAATGTGGCATTTGCCATCTTTCATTCCTCTGACACCAAGTTTGCTTTACACATAGGAATTGATATTTAACCAAGTGTTATGACCATACGTGGACATTAAATTGACATAGAACTGTCTGATGTTATTGATTGCCTGTTGTTCAATCTATTGTTTTGCTTTGTGTTTTGTATTGGGTTTAGTTTTAAAATCTCTGAGCCTTTTCTCTGACGGTGGATTCCTACGCAGGCTTGGTCTACGCAGGAGAACTGTCTTCCCACCTCTTTGAATACCAACAGTTAGTTTTGTCTTTCTGCAGTAATTTCAATCTCACTTTTTTAATTTCAATCTCACCTTTTACCACTTGATTACATGCTCTCTTGGCTTACTGTTCTATATGTTCCATTCTTCTTTATTAAAGGCATAAAAACTGGTAGGGTACACCTTAGCCCCTTTAATATTAATTTAAACTGTTAGAGATTATGTTGTTGAATATTTTCCTTTTTTCGTTTCCTATATTTTCTATATTTCCTTGAATGCATTTCTGATATATTGTATCTTCTCCCCCCTTTTTTTTCCCTGGGAAATAGAAAAAGGGTAAGAAGTGAAATGCAGTGGTAAAAAAGGAAGCACGAGTCAATATATGTGTCTAAGTCTTATGTCTTTAAATGGTCTTCAGGTCATCTGCAGGCATTTTATATATTTAGGTGTCTTTTTTTTTTTTATTTCTAAGTCACTTTTATTGTGTAGTTTCTCTTCTGAAATGCTAGGGACTGAGTGACTGAAAGCTTTGAGAACTTGTTATTTCACAAAGCAAGCAAGTCAGTCCCCATGCAGTTCCTGGTGACACCTTTCTTCTCTGCGTTCTTAATAATTAGATTCCCAGTAGTGTCTGTGTCTCATCTTATTGGCTGGTACCCTTGTTGTTGGAGGAGTATGCCTGAAGCAAGAGGCTGTAGAATGTACCTATATTCTGATATCAAAACCTTTTTTTATCTTTTGAGATCTCATGTTACCTTCAGTCAGGCTGGAATTAAGCTTAGAGTCAATGCTGAATATTTCAAAATTTGTATCCGTAATATTTAGCATCTAGGATACATCGTACCTTTTTGGCTTCAAAGATCAGGCAGTTCACTCAAGTGTCTGACAGAAAGAGGTGAATGAACTTTGGAGAAAGGACAGAGGGGTATTTTACTGACAACATTTAAATACATTTTGATTTCTAAAGGTATAAATACAGATTAAATGTCCTCAGACAAAAAAATAGATCAGCTGCTAGATATGACTACTCCTGAGCTGTTAGCCTGTGATAAACTCAAAATAAAAAGGGATTATTGAACAATATCAGTTGGTCACAGCTGGTCTGGGCCAGAGTGTGCATAAGTTGAAACTGCTGATAAAGGGATAAACAAAAAAGGGTCAAAAACTACAGTAACATTGCAATATTTGATCATGTGCTCTTACCTGTATCACTAGAAACTTTCTAAAACCTTGAAGCAACAGATTTAAATCTGCTGTGTTTATGGTGGCTTTTAAATGGATTCCACAATTTAACTACAATATGAGAAAGATATGCTTTTATCAGTGAATCAATTGTCATCTTTTAATGTAGTTGAATATTTCTTTGTCTTAGGAAGAGGGAGTGCAAGCATTTGCTCTGAATACTTTTTCCATTTTTCATTCATTCTATATTTATTAAGTCACCTCTTTAATCCTTTTCTTTAGCACAACCAAGTCTTGCATTTTTCAGTATTTTTTTTCTCAGTCCCTTCATAATTTCTGTAACTTTTCGTTGAATGTTTTATTGAGTTTTTCTTCCTTTTGAAGAGCTTTATAAGCAGTGTATGGTTAAATCTCAATAATCTGCTGCAAGGGAAATAAGGGAAAGATAGCATCATCTGATGGGGAAACCACAGCAAAAATGAGGAAAGAAATACATGATTAGAGAAACATTTGGGTACAAAAATATCTAACTCTGTGTGATATGCACCAGATATCCATTTCTTTTGCGGGATTTAATTTAGATGCCTTGCTTAGTCACAAGCTCCTCTGTTGGGAGCCTGCCTCTTTCCAGTGACTACATAAATTCATACACAGGGAACCTCACATTTTTAAATTAAAGGCCTGAAATCAGATGACCTGAATCTCTTTCCAGAGAGACTAGTAAAAGTTTTTTTAAGTTACTCAAATCAGTAGTTGAATACCTTTAAAATTCTAGCTTTGATTTTCTTAGGATTAAATAGGACACCTGAAGCCAATTAGGAAATCGAATCCAGGTTGTCTTTGTTCAAAACTAGCACTGCAATAATTATTCTACTTCTCAATCCTATAAAATATGCAAATTCGAGCATTTCAATTCTGGCTTTAATTTTTGCTGTAGTTAATTACATCTAATTGTGTAGAGGGAAATATAAACAATAGTAACTTTTCAGAAAAAGTGCTTTTAGTCACACAGTTACAGATGATACTCACAGTTCCCTTGTACTAATGCCCTATTCATTGGAAATATTTTAAAATTATCACAAGAAATTAGCATTTAGTAAATAATGATACCCACAGAGGAAGGAAAATAAACCATACCCATTTGTATTTCTCTTAATATTCATAGAAGTTTAGTTTGCTTTTCTTCTCAAATATATTTTTGGGCCTGTGTAAAGTGTACCTCCCCCTCCCCCCCCAAGCTATTAAATTCTTTGCAGTCTTTCTTTCATCCTGATGTGCCATTTTATAGACCTGTTGGAATTAGTTCAGAGATCACAACTGCCAAAGCCCTCTGATCACACAGAGCTGGCCCTCCCACTGCTGTTGCTGTTCTGAGCATCCACAGCTACAGCTGCGCAAAATGAGATCAGCCAGCTTATTCTCTGGGCTCTTTTCAAGCTTGCTCCTGTGGCTGCTCCGCTTCCACCTGCTCTGCCCTGAGCAAAGTGCTTCTATTGCACAAATACACAAGGGCCAAAAGAGTACCAGATGAGGTGCCCTGGCTCTTGCCTTCAGCCCAGCTCCAGTGGGCAATTCAGCACCTACTCGGCAGCAGCATGTGACTGTCAGGGTCTGAGGTCATTCCCATCGGAGAGCTGGGTACAAGGGGAATTCTGCTCCACTGCTGATTTATTTCTCTATATTTATCAAAAAGATACAGCTTACTGTCCATTATAATTCTCCTTTTTCCTGTCTAACATAACTGGAACATTTTTTCATGGACTGTAATTTAATAATAGCATACTTATAAATAAATGATCAATTGATGTCCTAAGTCTGTCTTGAACTAAAAGTGTATTTATTTATGGAGTGGTATTTCTTACTTATGGTAATACATGAAGAATTAGATGCTTGTTAAATTTGTTGATGAATGAGTCTATGAAGTCTATGATCTCTATTTAATAAAACAGTTAGTTATTGAGCAATTTATTATCTAAAAATATACCCTTACCATAAAATCAGACATTACATGGAAAGTTTTGTTGTAAATTTCTGTTACTATTTTTCATAATGTGATTTATGCTTCATACATTCAAGATGCTTTTTTTTTACAAATTAATTGTTCTAAATTTCAACTTTTTGTAGCAATTTAAAAAGAAACAAACAGCAGAGCAGAATTTGGAGTTTAATAGTATCAAATATGTTACAGCATGTAGGTGTAGTTGAAACATCTGTAGTAATAATGGTGCAGCTTCTTGTTGAGCAGTTGCTCCCATCCCTGGATGCAGCCTATTAGCATCCAACACTGATACTGAGCCCATAACAGTTGCTCATTTATTTTATGCTTGTGCAAGTTAATTTGTTTGTTTTGTTATGAATTTCTTGCTATGGGCTATGAACGGTAGCAGGGGCCCAGTAGTGTCAGTGTGCAATTTAGGAAAAGCTCTGTAATCACTGTCACAGGAACTTCAAAATTCCTATATCTGCTTTTCTACTCATTTCTCTTTCAAATATTTATATTAACAAATAATCTAAATTCATAAGATTGTGTGGGATGCCACCCGCTGGACCAGGACACTCAAAGCCCAATCCAACCTGGCTTTGAAAAGTACTAGGGATGGGGCACCCACAGTGTCTCTGTGCAACATTTCAATGCCTCACCAACCTCTGAGGAAAGAATTTCTTCCTAACATTTAATCTAAATCTGTTCTCTCTTAGTTTGATTTCAACTCACATTTCAGTAACTATTTTTTAGGTATTTTCACTAATTCTCTTTACTTTCATTTCTCAAAAAAAGAATTGAAAGCTGTATCAAGCACAGAATGCATCAAGTACAGACGCTTAAATTGTTTCCACAATCCAGTAAGAGAACACTTCCACCCATAAGATTTATGCCACAGCAAATTTCCTGTTTTATCTTTTTTTGCTGGCTCGTATTACACTCTTTGAAGGTGCTCCAAAGCTAGAGTACTCCACATTTAACTCATTTTTGAGGACACAAGCAAAGATGATTACCTTGTTAGATTAGTCCTTGATTTCTTTGTACATGCTTTACCTCAGAGAAATACCAAAGCAGCTGGCATGCTTCTGTGTTAGTCAGAGAGAAGCTTGTTTGGCATAATTTATTTCAAAGAATAAAGACATATCCTACATTTATTATTAGGATCAAGTTGTCAGCGTGAGACTATCTAAGAGATGGTCTTTTAGTACTCTTAAGTTTTCATTAACGAGCTGTTATTTTAACAAGTACATCTGAATGAACACATGGGGAATAAAGTCAAAGATTTTAGGGATACATTGGACAACTAATAAAAATATGATAGATATATTTTATACAAGTGACTGGAATTTTTAGTGACACTAAATAACCCACCTTTGTATACTGTCCTTGTATCTCACCTTTTGAATTCCTTATGCCTTTCAGAAGAAAATCATAGATTCTTGTCTCTGATGTAGGTAAGGATTTCAGCAGTACATTTGAATTTGCATGATGCTACATTCACTTTTGATTTCCATTATTAGGATTTTGATATACATTTTTTTTGCTACGCTCCATATCTAAATAATGTCACAATTTGATTAGAAAATTTCACTTCATTTCTTTGGTGCAGTGCCTGCAAGGAAGTTAAGGCATTGTAAGCTCACCAAAGTAATCAACCTTCAGTAAAAGGCCAGAATCCTGGAAGATGAAGCACATATCAAAAGCCACTGCCATATTCCAGAACTGTTCTGCTGCTTTTGTTGCTGTTTGACTGGCTGGGTGGCTTTCGGTGTTTTCTTTTCTGAGTGGTGACAAAGTAAGAGAAGAAAAGTTTGTGAAAACACAGAATGAAAGCTGAAAATTGTTCAGGGGGTGAATTTCTCACCTGGTAGATTGCTTGCCTACTAATATTTGCAGCTGTCAATTTCCACTAGCATCTGTTGTGGGTTGTCCCAAGGGCACTGCTGCACCCATAGCGTGGGCATCCGATGTTCCTACGCAGGAGTTTCTTCCACAAAGCTACATCTTTGCTTGATGAAATGGAGGGATGGTTTAAAAGTTCCAGCACATGTGAGGGAAGTGGCACCTCTATTTCTTGCAACAAACATTAGAAGAAATTGAACAGGACGAAAGGACTGTGCTGGGAAATAATTTATTTTTAATGGGGAAGAGAAAGGAAGTGAAAAACACCGAAGAGACAGAATGAAGGAAACTTTTTAGCAGTGAAATAGGGACACCTTCACTTTGACTCAAAAGGGCGTCCATAAGAATATAATTATGTAAATGTCAAGAAGGCTAGAAGTGGTTTTAATGTTGTACATTAAGATATATATTAATAATATAATGGAATTGGGAGCAGAAAAGCCTATACTAAATATAATGAAAAACGTTCTGACAGGAAGATACATTAGGCTGTAGAATAGTTTTCCATTGGGAAGCCATCACTTAAGGGCTTTTTCTTCCATCAGTATGTTCCCCAATTCTATGAAGATTCATATTCACCTCTTCATGTCCAAATGGAAAATTAAACAAGAGAGATAATTTCAGCAAGTCCCAAAGTCCCTCAGTAATTTTAAGGAAATTCAGATACATCCTCTTATCAAAATATCCCTTGCTGGGGTTAAGAATAGACCCCACTATATATATTTTATTGAGTTATGTTTAAAAAATAATTTATTTAATTAAAAAGTGAAGATCTTTCTCTGAGTTCAGATGTCAGGGGATTTTTTGTGATAGGTCTGTCACATACTTTGTCCTTCTTGCAAGATTTTAGGGGTATTGGCTGTATCTGGACTAAAGAATGTATGCGCACAAAACATTTTAAGTTCTAAATACTGTCTAAAGTGCTGGTTTCCTGGACTTTCAAAGTGCAGGGTTCAAAAGAAAAGCTGCTCGTTTCATTGAGGATGCACAGCTGCATTTTCAGCTTCAAAATATCAGTGATCTGTGTGAGGCAGAAGACAAACTGAGCCTGAAGTCTGAGATCAAGTCTGAGCTCTAGTCCTGGAGACAGGGTGTCTGTTTCTGTTATTATGATTAAAACACTGGCCTTTGAAGTAATGGGGCATATCCAGAGGTATGGAAACCTTAGGGAAAACGTAGGTCTTTGCCAGAAATTTAAAAGTTTCGAACATCAACTCACCCTAAAGCTTTTGTTCTGTTTGTGGGATTTTCTTTCTGGTTTTCTTTTTTNTACCCTTTCCAAATGAATAATTTTTAACCATTGTTTCAGTTTTCAAATTAGGCATGTACGATGTTTTCTCTTTTTTTTCTTTTTTT